>BSQZ01000004.1:17044506-17631181 GCA_033239005.1 Lamellibrachia satsuma
AAAAGGGGCCATGGCCCATTGTTGCATTAAAACATCACTGGGCTGAAAGCATAGACTAGTAAGTTATATATTAATAAATCGCCTGATAGGCCTCACACACGCACTCACGCACGCACGCACTCACGCACACACACGTACGCAACGGGAAGCAGCTACAACGGGAAGTAGCTACAACGGGAAGTAGCTACAACGGGAAGTAGCTACAACGAGAAATAGCTAAAACGGGAAATAGCTACAACGGGAAGTAGCTATAACGGGAAGTAGCTACAACTGGAAGTAGCTACAACGGGAAGTAGCTAGAACGGGAAGTAGCTACAACGGGAAGTAGCTACAACGAGAAATAGCTACAACGGGAAATAGCTACAACGAGAAATAGCTACAACGGGAAATAGCTATAACGAGAAGTAGCTACAACAGGAAGTAGCTACAACGGGAAGTAGCTATAACGGGAAGTAGCTATAACGGGAGTATACCGTATAATTTTGGTTAATGTTTCATATTGTTAAGGCGGTGAGTTCTGTTTAGCACGACTGGGTGCACATCTCTTAAAAGGAATGTAATACTAAAAGGCATTCAAGATAATAATATTATTGTATATAATTATTCTGTACTTCATATTTGTAAACAGAGTAGATAATGCATATGTGCAGTGCAGTGTGCGTGTGTGTGTGTGTGTATTGTGTGTGGTTGGGCGGGTGTATATTGAAGCATGTGCTCTGAGTGAATACTGGGACATGCACCGTCTTAAAAGTGTCAATGCCGGAGTACATATGAATTAACAAAGTTGTGTACTTAATGTTTTAATATATATATATATATATATATATATATATATATATATATATATATATATATATATATATATATATATATATATATATATATATATATATATATATATATATATATATATATATATATATATATATATATATCGTAAAAATATATATATTTACCGTAAAAATATGGAATTCAACAGACCAATCAAATCATCCAGTGAAAGTGTTATATTTCCCTTTCAAAGGTGAATATTGATTGGCCGGTGGTTAATTACCGTATATTTCATAAAACTAACTTATTTTAATTCGTCGCAAAATTTTTTATTTTTAAAGATCACGACAGTAAAACACATTTTGTATGGATATTATTTTTAGCAAACCGAAATGTTTAATAAATTCAGTGTAGCAATTTCCCGTAAAACAATCGTTCGGTTAAAAGATAAAAATCGCACATTCCCATTTAACTGTACTTCTCTCCCTACAGACACTATTCCGGGACGCGTCCCGTGAACTGGCCGCCGCCACGGGAGGTCGTGTCCGCTTCGGACACATCGACATCCTTGTCCCGACGTCGTGGAATACGACAACGGCCACACCAGCCACGGCTCAGCGCTTCGGCAACGCAGACTTTATTGTTGCTCCCGCGAAGCTCAGCCACGGGGACGCGCCCTACACCCAGAGGGTGGGTGGCTGCGGGAAACGGGGAGAATTTGTACATATCACCCCGAAATACGTCAGTGATCCTACATACGCCAGTAGATGGGGACCGCGCGGTGAGTACATAAAAAGTGACAATTATTAATGAACGAACGAACGAACGAACGAACGAACGAACGAACGAACGAACGAACGAACGAACAAACGAACGAACGAACGAACGAACGAACGCCGTAATGACGTAATGACAGTTTGTGGCTATGTTTGTTTGTTCGCTCACATCTCCGTCAGTTTCACATATCTGGGTCTGACATGTTGTAGGCGTGCTCGGAAACCCATGGAGATGGGTTTGCAGAACTTCACCGGGGGGATGTATGTACGAATGAACGGTGTTTGATGTAAATCATACGTAACAATTAATAGTAGAAAACACCCATAGTGTTGCGAATAATTATACGTCTCTACGAACGAAGGTACGCATGGCACGAACGCTTCGTGAAACCGGTCTGTAGATTGTATTAGTGACGCCCTCTGGCGTACCTACACTACATTAGCAACTGACAATGTTACTTATAGATGGTCGACGCGTCGTTGGTCTTTACAGTGTCAAGCTATTGTATTTAGTGAAATTCTATGAAAAATTCTCCCAACATTAGTACATATACGATTTAATTGTAATTTTGTGCGTAGCGTAAACTAATTTAAATCATGGAAACGTGTGCAACGGGAATGCCTAAGCTTTTCTAATTTATATAAAACCGGCCTTATACCGCTTCAGGCGAATGAAGCAGCCTTGATTTTAGCATTCCGCCCGCAAAAAAAACATATCATACCCAAATATCATTCTGGGAATTCTCCGACGCGTTATAAAAAGGCGGACCCCGGAATAAGAAGTCGCTCTATGTTGTCATTCGTCGTTGATCGTTAATCCAGAAATTAAGCATGCCAAACTTGTAACCTGTACGTTTAGATAGGTCAGACCCTAGTTGAACTTCCTGTTTAATGTTTCACTCGTGAATGTTGGGCGTATTAAATTGTGATAGACATTCATATGATGTGTCATAAGTGCAATTGAGCAGGCATATTCACGGGTTTGTTTGTAGAAGCTACTGGCTGTGAAATTTTGCATTTTTAGAGAGTATAACAGGCGGAGGGATTTATGGGAATTTTGTTGCTATGGGTCACGTGGGCGCATGATTACATGGATATTTTTAAACATTGACGGGCATCGCACGTGGGTGCGTTTTAAAAGAGCTGGAGTTATGCGATTAAAAAAAATTGTCAGCATGTCAATGAGATGATGGCAGTTGCTATGACATTTTTTTTAGAATGTTTGATGGTCCAGTTTTCTCATAATCAGACAAAACGTTAGCACGGCCCTCATGCAATGTTGCACTGTTGACCTCTAGACCTTTAGAAGATACGATATATATATACACGTCCCAACTGCTACAGGATTAGAGGTGTACAACTCGATACTACACGGTAGGCTTATAACTTGTATATCGTAACGAACCAACTACCAAAATAGCATCTTACGTAGTTGGATTTGTTTGTTTCTGTTCCATTTCACGTAACAGGTGAAAGGGTAAGGTTTATATATGATTCCCTTCTAAGAACATCGCGCGGACTCGAAAGCGAAATATTTGCTTCAGTTAGTTTGATATTTTATGTTAGTCATTACTTGTCTAACTCCATATTATGTCTCACAGTGACGCTAGAAATGTTGACGGTTTTTTATTCAAACATACTACGCGTAGAAAGTCCACACAATGACCGCGAACTTACAACATGTAGTATATGGGTAGACGAGTTTCTACACGTTGTGAACTTGTAGGCGTAAAAGCCGCACGGGAATTCCCAAGGAAAACCCTCATGTATCGATGAGGTCAACTTGTACAATTTCGGCGTGCTTAACCTAACTATTAGCTTGCTTAGTTCAGAGCAGAGCTTTACTTCAATGCTTTAAAACATTTTACTGCTACGTCCCGCCTTGTGAAAGCCGTCGCTGGTTACACAGGTTGCAACAAAACCATATCAGTCAAAAGCATGGAACTTTTACCTCTAGTAGATTAGATAAACCGAGCTGTATTCAGTGCACTGACTACATTAAGTTACTCGACATAATGCCACCACCTGCTAAACAACAATTATGGGTCCTTACAGCACACTAGACGACACCAATCGTCATGTTACATAACAGTTTTCACACGCTTGCCAACTGGTGGATAGGTCTAGCAAAGATCCTCGTTCTAACACAAAAAAAGATGAGCATACAATAAACCTAGGATATAATACATTCGCTTATAACGAATTCCCGCTTATACCGAATAAATGAATTGGTCCCGATTTTTTCTTATTGAATTTCTGATGAATTTCTGCGCGTATAACGAATTTTTATAACGAATTTTCGGGTATAACGAACAGTTCTGTCGGTCCCAGTGGCCAAAATGCATTGAAATATCATCGGATATAACGAATCGACGATGTAAAAAAAAGCAGGTCTGGACCCATATTTTGATCTCATGACCGCCCTTGTTACGTATCTTCGATTCCACAATGTGGAAAACTGGCCAATAGCAGTAAGATTGTCAAATAACCCCGAGGGGAAACACCCACTGGAATTCTCCGCTGTCAGCGCAAAGATCTAACACAGTTTCGCCTTCCCAAAAGGTTCATGCGTCACAAAATACCCGTGGAATGCCACAATGCTGGCACATGTATAGTAGGGTAAGTGCCCTGACACAGTAAATAAACAGGAGCCTCTATAGTAAGCCAAAAGGATAAAAACTAATATGTTGTAAGCCGTCTTCTGTTAAAAATAAAACTAGCTCTATGGCGGCCACAACACCACTTAATAATATTCACCACGAAGCGTAGGCATCGACTCCTTCATTTAATCGGTCTCATATTTTCCAGGGGAATCAAGGAGGGGACAACCAGCTTTCATTTATATGCTAGCTAATCCAATGTGTCCTCCTGTCTCGACGGTGTATTAATTAACCAATCACGTCATCACTTTCAAACCCGATCGCAAAGCACTGCAATATATGCAATCAAGAGGGCATTGTTCATGTGTCGTTGTAAGTGGTCATCGTGGGTTGTCTGACATTGAGGTTGCTGGTGGTAAACGAAAAAGAAAAGCGATAACGTTTGACAGAAAGTCTGGTTTCTCAGAAAGACCCAAGGGAATACACGTACTCAAGGAAGCGTATCAGACAAACGAATTTTGAAGATGTGGATGCTGCTCTAATCATTTGGTTCCGGCAGTATTATGGACGGGCATATCGCAGAATCGATGGCGAAGTTTTGTTGCAGAAAGCCGCAGGATTTACAAAAGAGCTGAAGCACCATTAGGCTCCTAGTGGTGCCTGGATAGACCAATGGAAAAAGAGATCGAATGTAGGGAAAATATTGAAGGTGGGAGAAGCTGGTGGTGTGGACTGAGGAGTGGTAACAGAATGGCGGGAAGTGTTCACGAAAGACATTCTTGCTAGATATGAGCCAGAGAATGTATTTAAATGTGGCTTGTTTTGGCAAACGTTGCCTAAAAAAGCCTAGTCTTCATCTGAGAACAACAGCGAGTAAAGAAACAGTCAAAGACACGTATAGCTATGTTGGTTGGCGCGAACATGAGTTGAAGTGAGAAGATGCCCCTATTTAGCATCGCAAAAACCTGAAACCTAGGCCATTCAAGAACTTGAAGAAACCGCCAATAAAGTACAGTACAAACAAAAATCCTGAAACCTTGGCCATTCAAGAACTTGAAGAAACCGCAAATAAAGCACAGTACAAACAAAAAACCTGAAACCTAGGCCATTCAAGAACTTGAAGAAACCGCAAACAAAGTACAGTACAAACAAAAAACCTGAAACCTAGGCCATTCAAGAACTTGAAGAAACCGCCAATAAAGTACAGTACAAACAAAAAACCTGAAACCTAGGCCATTCAAGAACTTGAAGAAACCGCCAATAAAGTACAGTACAAACAAAAAACCTGAAACCTTGGCCATTCAAGAACTTGAAGAAACCGCAAATAAAGTACAGTACAAACAAAAAACCTGAAACCTAGGCCATTCAAGAATTTGAAGAAACCGCAAATAAAGTACAGTACAAACAAAAAACCTGAAACCTAGGCCATTCAAGAACTTGAAGAAACCGCCAATAAAGTACAGTACAAACAAAAAACCTGAAACCTAGGCCATTCAAGAACTTGAAGAAACCGCCAATAAAGTACAGTACAAACAAAAAGACATGGATGCGGAGCGACCTATTCGAAGCGGAAATGAGGAAATTCGATCGACGGATGAAAAAGGAAGGTCGAAAAGTGGCCATGATACTCGATAACTGCTCTGCCCATCTGGCCCTGTCCATCCAGCCTTGCACATCCGGCCCTGCCCATCCGATGCTAGAGCTTGAGAACACCGAACTATTTTTTCTACCTCCCAATATGACGCCAGTTACGCAGCCGATGGATGCAGGAATCATCCGATATCTGAAGTTCCACTATCGCAGACTACAGAGTTCAAATGGGGCATTCTGGACTGTCTGCTCGCTGTGAAATCAAACTGGAATATGGTGAAGGGTGAAAATATCGCTAATTATTGGCGAAAGGCTGGCTTTGTCCAAGGCGATGAATACGACGAACAAGTAGCGGCTGACTCGGACGATGAGGTTAAAATACGTGACACCTTCACGAACGTATGGGACCGATAACGAAGTTGAAAGCCACACTACTCTGACTAATGAGGAAATAGTCTGACGGGTGATTGAGCAAGACCAAGATGGCAGCGACGGCGAAACTTTTGTAGAGCCGAAGAAAGCGCCAAATGTGCACGAAGCTGTTCAGGCTTTGGACCTTACAGCGTTTCATTTTGACCACTGATCGCCCCGAGCGTGATGACATTCTGAATATGGCATCGAAATTCGAGCGAGTCATCGCACTGGGGAGCGGAAAAAGAACAGTACAAAAGAAATTAACATATTTTTTTTCAAAAAGGACTGATTGGCGAGCGGGAAAGGACTTTAAGGGCCGATTGTTCTCTTTTGAAAAAAAAAACTGACTCTTGTGGTCGCCTGGGCGTTCAGTTGTAATTTTCATTTTACGTTGAATACTACGCAATTCTCACTACTTAGATCAAACACTTGATTGTAAGCTTCTTATTCATTAATTTCAAGCCTATTTCTGTTAGTATGACCGAGTTGCTGGTCACTTTCAGATTTAACGAATTTCGGATATAACGAACAAATTGGCCGGTTCCAAGCGATTAATTATATCAGAGGTTTGCTGTATATATATATATATATATATATATATATATATATATATATATATATATATATATATATATATATATATATATATATATATATATATATATGTTTCATCAACATAATAAATTGACGAATATATATCATACATATCATAACAAAATATTGTGTTGTGTATATATGCGCGCTCATGCGCCTGATAGAACTAAAAACATGTTTGCCCGTGGCCGTGTGAAATGATGCACTGTCTGTGTGAGCTGAACCTTAAAAAACCCTGTGTGTGTTTGTTTGTGTCACAAAATACACGGAAATATAATATTTCACGCACGACCCGCATTTATGTATTCACGTCTGTACATGGAAATACGTATACATGGGCAACACGTCTGTACATGGAAGTACGTATACATGGGCAACACGTCTGTACATGGAAGTACGTATACATGGGCAACACGTCTGTACATGGAAGTACGTATACATGGGCAACACGTCTGTACATGGAAGTACGTATACATGGGCAACACTTTTGTTTAGGCAAACGTAATGATCTCAAAAGACACAAGATGTGTATGTCCCGAACAAAGACTGTTTCCAGTTGGCCTCGTGATTCTAATTCACATGTATCTAGATCAAGTGCTCTTCCGTGTTATTTCCAAATGTTCATCGCCTACAATATCAAACTTTGATGACTGCAGGAAGAACTATGGTACACGAGTGGGCCCATTACTGGTGGGGTGTCTTCGACGAGTACCCCACCCGCAACAAGCCGTACTACACGGATCCGAATGGACAGCTGTCACCAGTAATGTGTCCCGCAAACTTCCCGGGCGACTGGCTGACACCTCGTGGTGACCCGTGTCAGGCCGGGGCACGTGGCTGCAGGTTCATACCACAAGACCCGCCAGAGACTGGGCCGTCTTTCATGGCCTTCTATCATCTCCCTAATGTGAGTATTTGGTCTTCGTCGTCGCATAGTTCAGACTCATCAAATCGTCTCCCGGAACATAAATATACGAATAACATTTCCATTGTTGATTGTAAATATGGCATTTGTGTTTGTAACAAAATCTAGATCTCTGAATCTCGTAATGATACGTCTCCTTCACCGAAGCAGCGCCGGTATGACCGATCATACGGAGACTTGTGTTGTCTTGACGCAGGTGACACAATTCTGTAACGAATCGGGTGATCACCCGCACAACGTCTTCGCCCCGACGAAGCAGAACAAAATGTGCAATCGACGAAGTGTTTGGTCTGTGATCCAGCAACACGCTGACTTCAACCCGCCAAGTGAGCACCTTTACATTTAGTTCATCCCACGCACCTCGACGAGCGGGCAGATACATTCAAGGGTGGCTCCTACGGTAGCGGCCAAACCTGGTCTTAGTAGAAGTTTCTCTGACCCATAAAGATTTGTTTTCCTATTTTAAATTGCCCTACTTTACATTACATATGAGAATGCACGTAAATATGTTACTTAGTTGTTTTTGTCTTGCTAAGTGTGTGAATTGTCATGATACAGTACGCACGTATGCATGTATGTGTGTATGTGTGTATAATGTTAGCAATTTATGTTATTGTTCTAATATGGGTTTTAATAACGCGCTACTTCCCTTCACTTTTCTTACATTTAATTGGTGACGTTGACTGTAGTAGACATTGGGCATTGTCGTTATGCATAGTGGGCGGTTGCTCTAAACGCACGAATGAGAACTGCAACTATGTTGCACTATACATGGCAATATTCGTGCAAACGTACGGCCATCTGTATATGGTGGGCGATATTCGTGCAAACGTACGGCCAACTGTATATGGCGGGCGGTATTCGTGCAAACGTACGGCCAACTGTATATGGCGGGCGGTATTCGTGCAAACGTACGGCCAACTGTATATGGCGGGCGGTATTCGTGCAAACGTACGGCCAACTGTATATGGCGGGCGGTATTCGTGCAAACGTACGGCCAACTGTATATGGCGGGCGGTAATCGTGCAAACGTACGGCCAATTGTATATGGCGTGCGGTATTCGTGCAAACGTACGGCCAACTGTATATGGCGGGCGGTATTCGTGCAAACGTACCGCCAACTGTATATGGCGGGCGGTTTTCGTGCAAACGTACGGCCAACTGTATATGGCGGGCGGTATTCGTGCAAACGTACGGTCAACTGTATGTGGCGGGCGGTATTCGTGCAAACGTACGGCCAACTGTATGTGGCGGGCGGTATTCGTGCAAACGTACGGTCAACTGTATGTGGCGGGCGGTATTCGTGCAAACGTACGGCCAACTGTATGTGGCGGGCGGTATTCGTGCACACGTACGGCCAACTGTATGTGGCGGGCGTTATTCGTGCAAACGTACGGCCAAGTGTATGTGGCGGGCGGTATTCGTGCAAACGTACGGCCAACTGTATGTGGCGGGCGGTATTCGTGCAAACGTACGGCCAACTGTATATGGCGTGCGGTATTCGTGCAAACGTACGGCCAACTGTATATGGCGGGCGGTATTCGTGCAAACGTACCGCCAACTGTATATGGCGGGCGGTTTTCGTGCAAACGTACGGCCAACTGTATATGGCGGGCGGTTTTCGTGCAAACGTACGGCCAACTGTATATGGCGGGCGGTATTCGTGCAAACGTACGGCCAACTGTATGTGGCGGGCGGTATTCGTGCAAACGTACGGCCAACTGTATGTGGCGGGCGGTATTCGTGCAAACGTACGGCCAACTGTATGTGGCGGGCAGTATTCGTGCAAACGTACGGCCAACTGTATATGGCGGGCGGTATTCGTGCAAACGTACGGTCAACTGTATGTGGCGGGCGGTATTCGTGCAAACGTACGGCCAACTGTATGTGGCGGGCGGTATTCGTGCACACGTACGGCCAAGTGTATGTGGCGGGCGTTATTCGTGCAAACGTACGGCCAAGTGTATGTGGCGGGCGGTATTCGTGCAAACGTACGGCCAACTGTATGTGGCGGGCGGTATTCGTGCAAACGTACGGCCAACTGTATATGGCGGGCGGTATTCGTGCAAACGTAGGCCAACTGTATATGGCGGGCGATATTCGTGCAAACGTACGGCCAACTGTATATGGCGGGCGGTATTCGTGCAAACGTACGGCCAACTGTATATGGCGGGCGGTATTCGTGCAAACATATCGTCCACAGTATATGGCGGGCGGTATTCGTGCAAACGTATCGCAAACTGTATATGGCGGGCGGTATTCGTGCAAACGTACGGCCAACTGTATATGGCGGGCGGTATTCGTGCAAACGTACGGCCAACTGTATATGGCGGGCGGTATTCGTGCAAACGTACGGCCAACTGTATATGGCGGGCCGTATTCGTGCAAACGTACGGCCAACTGTATATGGCGGGCGGTATTCGTGCAAACGTATCGTCCACAGTATATGGCGGGCGGTATTGGTGCAAACGTACCGCCAACTGTATATGGCGGGCGGTATTCGTGCAAACGTACCACCAACTGTATATGGCGGTCGGTATTAGTGCAAACATACCGCCAACTGTATATGGCGGGCGGTATTCGTGCAAACGTACCGCCAACTGTATATGGCGAGCGGTATTCACGCAAACGTACCGCCGGCTGCATCATTAAGTACTTCGCCTCGCTTTCACATTTTCTAACAATTTTCTTTCTTTTGAGTCGTTACACCTTTAGAGCAATCGGGTAAAAGTTAGCGAGCTCCTATCATTCTAACACAGTACATGTGTGAGAGTGGACACGTGTGTATTACTACACACACACGCACGCACGAATGCACGTAATCACGCACGCACGCACGCGCACGCACGCACGCACACACGCACGCACGCACGCACGCACGCACGCACACACACACACACACACACACACACACACACACACACACACACACACACACACACATTATCTGCATTATCCGCCAATGTGAGATTGGTGAGGCATGAGGTTAAGTACGTGCACACGATGCGCTGGTAGTCGCACGCAGCGGTGACGTAAAACCTGACACACTACTGAGCTATCTGAGGACGCGCGTGCGTGCGTGTGTGTGCATACACATAGTGCGTGCGTGTGCACACACATATTGCGTGCGTGTGCACACACATAGTGCACCCTTTTATCTTCTCGTTTCAGCGAACGCGCACACACCAGTTCGCGGTCTAGCGAGCGCGGACACGTCTACTAACTTTCCAGCGAGCACGGACACATCCACTAACTTTCCAGCGAGCACGGACACACCCACTAACTTTCCAGCGGGCACGGACACATCCACTAACTTTCCAGCGAGCACGGACACATCCACTAACTTTCCAGCGTGCGCGGACACGTCCACTAACTTTCCAGCGAGCACGGACACATCCACTAACTTTCCAGCGAGCACGGACACACCCACTAACTTTCCAGCGAGCACGGACACACCCACTAACCCTCCAACGAGCACGAACACATCCACGTTCTTTCCAGGTAAAACGACTATACCCTTGAAGCCCGGTGACATGTCGGGTAGCTCCTGCGGTGCAGAAAAAAGAGGTGTGCTAGGATTGATCAAAGAGCCATCCTGCAATTCTTATATCACTTACATCGCCGGTCAGACCCTTAGCCACGATATTGAAATTTACCAATTTAATAGTTACATATTTTTTTATTTACATGTCTATAGCTTTACCGTCGAAATCCGCTAAGAAACAATGCCATCACATGTGAACATATGTTGCTTTTAATATACACAAAGCATAGCCACTGCTTGTCGACGTTGATATCCGGAGCCGTGCGACCTTGTGGTAATGATACGACAGTATTTTATTGTGTTAATTATATGGCGGACATTCTAACTTCACAGCGCCATGATTCTAGTTTATTGTATTTCACGAGTCGTATTGTTGCGTCTGTTAACATGTTGACGAACTACGTAATACCGCCAACCGTATAAACACTTAACAACTGACAGTGAAAATGACAACCGTTTACATATGTGCTTTGTCATAATAAGATTTGATATCTTACTCCACAGAATGTGTGGAGAGGTTCAGCATGGCCTATAACAAACACATCTTCGGCGGCGTCTTTAAGAAGAAAGCCCATACACTGGAGGAATGCAAGACGTTGTGCATTCGAAATAATGCATGCGTCGGGATTGACTTCAAGAAGAACAGCCAACAGAACTGTTGGATTCACACTAAAGACAAGCCTTTGAGCGAAAAGAAGGGGGTGGATCACTACACGCTAGATCGTCGTTGCCCGAGCACAAGTAAATAGCGGATTCTAATGTGCCAATAGGATCAGATTTTAAGATCTAATGTAGAACATGTAACAAGTAACTTCATGTCAACAACTGTATAATAAATTTTAATTAAATAAAAATTTAATTTAAATAAAAAAATAAAATAAAAAAATGGACACATTTAAAGTGGTTATTTAGTTACTTGTTACAATGGAATGGGTCAAATGAAGAATATTCGCTTGGGGATAGTTTTATTATTTCGATAATATTGCGATAACTGTATTACTATTTCAGTATCATTGCGACAGTTTAGTTACTATTGCGATAGTAAGCCAGTTGCGCTAGTAGGCCTATCGTGCAATAGCCAGGAAACAAGTCCCAGACTATAACAGATGTGTGGCGCCACCGGGTGGCATTATGGACAATTTATTCAAAATATTGAATCCGTGAATGACGCTGGTCTGATCGATGATTGTTGATCTTAGGTCGATAAATAAGCAAACTAACCAAATTAAGTTGAAAAAGCATGTTTACAAACAGTAGGCCTATTACAGTGACACTAGCCTAGTCCTGTTGATTTCTGTTGTCAACTATCGATAGGGCCTACTATCGATAGTTCAGTGTACTATCGACTATAAATATTTTATAGTATTACATCGTCACATCAACTATTCCGATGCATCGATACTTCGATGTATCGTTACACCCAGTCTATGGCGTACAGTAAATCATGCGAGGGGTGGCGGTTTCTAAATCCGCGTGGTTTAACATTGGTTCAAATTAGACAATGCTGATTATTCCAATAAAAAGGTAGTGATATTCTAGTCCATTTTCCTCAAAGGTCAGCAAGTATAAGCCGTGCGTAACTACGTGGACGCAAGTTGAACGTCTGTCAAATTGAACTGCAGCGCCTCTTGCGATAAACAGCATATAACCTCAGCCATCAATTCGTAGCTGCATAACGGGAAAATGACGTACTAAACACAGACGTTTTTACCCCGTTATTAGGAGATTATAAACCAGTTGTGGTCTTACAGAAATCCAGTTATTTGAAGAAAATAAAAAACAAAAACCCCTTATGATTTCCACAAACCAATTGCAATAACAATACAACAGGTACGTTGCTAAAGGCCTGTCGCCGGTGAATAATCGAAACCACGAATCCCCATAGTTTTAACTAAATCGCTTAATATTGCTTAATAAAGTCCAAATACCCAGTTGTGTTTGCTGGCGAATGTATCAATCGCATGTATTTTGGGAAATATATATATATATTTTTTAGATATTTAGATTTGTAAGTTTGAAAGAATTCATAATACCACCCAATGTATTAAGAATTAATATGTCGTATTTCAGTAAACGGTCATCCATCCGAGCGGCCAGATACAAACATAACCTTCGCAGTGCTGAAGCGCAGGGATCGAGTGTTGTTCGTTCTCGATGATAACATGAAGGTAAATATGAACATAATCTGGCGACAGAAGACTGCACACGTCTTCCAGGTAAAGGTTGGAATTGGTGAGTTGACAGAAAGTCGATAGAAACAATTTATCTGAGTACAACAATCAATAAGATGAAGCTGAATGCACCACCATATACGCCGTTTATCAACTGTACCGTGTGTCCAAGACAGGGTCAACGCTTGACCACGAGTCTATGTTTACGTCTGAGTCTGTGAGGAGAACATGTTTATTTATATTATTGTTCGCTTTTTATATTTCTGTTTTTCGTGTGACCTAATATTTCAACATGGTCGTCATTTTACCACACGTGTTCACCATAGTCGCCAGGGGTCCACGTGGGTTCTTCGTGGTTACCAGTGTCACTGCGGGTCCTGGTAGTTATCAGTAGTAGTGGATTACCATGGGTATTCGTTAATCCTCGCGTATGCGATGTGGTCGCTGGGTAGTTGTCAGTCATCCACGTGGGTCTATGGTGGTTCTCAGGCGTCCGTGTAGATGCACGCGGGTGGTCCTCGTGGGTCCTTGTTGGCCTGGGGACCAATGGATGTATCTAGTTGATGTTCGGCAGTAATTGTCGCTGATGCCCCAGTAACAACCCATTAATAGTCCACTGGTTGCGATCACATAATGCACTGGCGTCATTTATGGTTAATAATCGCAGGCGTCACACCAACGATTGATGCAAAGAGCATTCAATGAATACATCGAGCGGGCGGCATCGGGCAGTCGGGTAGCCGTCGTGTCCTTCGGTAACTCAACCACTTTGGAGACTGAGCTCGAGTGGAACACTACCGCCAACACACCGACAGATAACCCATCGAGCATCCCTGATTGCAATGACAATTCTACTCGCTGCGACATATCTCGGGATAGCTGTATCGGAGATGCATTGTCTACATCGTTACAGGTTTGTCGATTGTTCTGTTTGACTCATGTGCCTATAATATATATATATATATATATATATATATATATATATATATATATATATATATATATATATATATATATATATATATATATATATATATATATATATATATATATATATATATATATATATATATATATATATATATATATATATATATATATATATATATATATATATATATATATATACAGTGAGCAACCACGCTTTGTTATCAATTCAGTCCGTAATTTAGGTGTCACATGCCCTGGTAGCCATCTTAGATCACTGGACAAATTGAATGCCTCAGTTCAGAACTCGCCGGTTTTATTTTAATGTACCAACCTGTACTGATGATTAGTTCACATAAAATGCAATGCATGCAATGGTGCTAATGTTTCCCTCCTACGTGATTCTACTCCTGGCAGAAGATTCCCGAAAAGACGAGAGCTGGCGCAGTCATTGTGCTGCTCACACCAGGAAGACAGGCAGTCACGGGCGATGGAAACTGCAAGGAACAGTTGGATACAGCACTCAATGACCTGGAGACAAATCACGTCACCTTGCACGCCGTGTTCACGGAAGACGGGGCAGACCCGTCTACCATCCAGCAGGCAGTAGAGGCTACCGGTGGTCGGAGTCTGAGACTAAGTAGTATCCGCGAAAATCCCGAGTCGGCTTTTCTTGAGCTTCTTGCGCCAGACAAGGAGGGAACACAAGCCAAAATTCAGGTACGTCTTATACCTACATGACATAGAAAACAGTTTATCATATTCGTACCTTGTCACGAATATGTGTATCTTGTCCCAACTCACCTTTCTCACCTCCCGGCTTGTCCACCGAGGTGGGTCGCCTCCCGGCTTGTCCACCGAGGTGGGTCGCCTAGTAGCTTGTCGCTGTGGCTACGGAAGCTGCTCAGAGACGTCTGTCTTCGGTCGCAGTTTCCTAAATCTAATTATTCTTCATATCTCGCTTCACCACGTCCATGTACCGGAGCTTAGGTCTGCCTCTGCCGTGCCCCAGGAACAGTCTGGTTTAGGGCTATACTAATTGTATCATTGCTACCTCGCCGTCTTACATGGCCATACCAGTGCAGTCTTACATGGCCATACCAGTGCAGTCTTACAGGGCCATACCAGTGCCGTCTTACATGGCCATACCAGTGCAGTCTTACAGGGCCATACCAGTGCAGTCTTACATGGCCATACGAGTGGAGTCTTACAGGGCCATACCAGTGCAGTCTTCGCTTCATCAGGTGTGATGGCAGGTCGAGTACTCCAGCTTTCTTCCGCATATACACGTTAGTCTGGTGCTCGTGAGACTAACACCCTGAATCCAACGCAGTGCACACATCTCTGTCTTGTCGAGTATCTGTTCATCCTTCCTCGTAAGTGTCCAACACTCTCCGGCATAGCAAAGGGTGGGTTTGATGGCAGTCTTATATAGCTGTTGTTTGAGCTTCAGTGGTACCTTCTTGTCGCACACTACTTCTGTGAGTTCTCTCCACTTGTTCCACGCTAGGCGTGCTCGGTTTTATAAATCCGACATACATACATTGCGTCCGTAATAATTATCTTAATTTTGTTGTCGCATCTCCATTCAATGAATTAATGTATAATCTTTAACATTGTTCTTTGAAACTCTAGCATGTTGTGATGTCTAAAACAGTGCTCGTGAAGTATGTCTTATTCCCATTCAAATCGTTAGTTTCTCATTATGCCGTTTCGTTCTTGAAGTCCAGTATGCGATGTTATGTTTCTTAAAGTCCATTATGTTATGTTTCTTAAAGTCCAGTATGTTATGTTTCTTTAAGTCCAGTATGTTGTGTTTCTTAAAGTCCAGTATGTTATGTTTCTTAAAGTCCAGTATGTTATGTTATGTTTCTTAAAGTCCAGTATGTTATGTTTCTTAAAGTCCATTATGTTATGTTTCTTAAAGTCCAGTATGTTATGTTTCTTAAAGTCCAGTATGTTATGTTATGTTTTTTAAAGTCCGGTATGTTGTGTTTCTTAAAGTCCAGTATGTTATGTTTCTTAAAGTCCAGTATGTTGTGGTGTCCGACAACTCTGCTCGTGTTTGTAGCTCGTGAAGAAACGTGACACGGCGAAGTCGGCGGGAGACGCTGTCAGTGGTCACGTATACGTTGACACTAGCTGTGGTCAAGATGTCCTCTTTCGCTTTGGCCATCTGGACATGACGCAGACGTATAACGTGACGGTGAGGTCACCGCGTGGTGTTAGCTACACCAACAGCAAGGTAGACAAAGACTCTGGGACAATCACCGTGGAAGTCAACGAGACAGAGGTAGGAGATGTGACAGCGCTATAAATATTTTGACAACACTTAGAATGAGAGTCAAATATCACCTGGCGACAACATTAGAACGAAGCGTCAACTTTGACGGCAGTGTGTTGGCAAGACTGTACAATCTGAATTACGTGAACTTGGTGGAAGCAGATGTATGTCTCTTTGTAAAGGTTCTTGGAATGTTACTATGTGCATGTTGGATTTTATTGTACTCGCAGGTTGAAGCGTTTTAACCATATTCGTTAGAACATTGTTCTACGTATATGTTGAAGTTAGTCATTCGTGCAGGTTTCACACTTATTTGTATGTGTAGATTGAAGCTTTTTGTATGTGCAGCATAGAGTATTGTTGCATGTCTAACTTGGACATTGTTGTGCATGCGTATTGGAGATACGCTAATATACATGCATGTTGGAGCGTTCTTTTAAGTGTTTGTTTGTCTTTGTTGTACGCGCTGGTTTAACTGTGTTTTATACGCTGGTTTAACTTTGTTTTATACGCTGGTTTGACTTTTCTGCATGGGCAGTTTGGAGGTTTCTATATACGCGGAGATTACATACTATTGTCATACTTTCTGGCTGGAGGTGATTGCTTGTACATGATAGAAACGACGATTTCGGCCTCGCTGTCGTTGTACGTGCATTTTGAGCGTTGTTGTTGTTGTACGTGTAGGTCGGGAAGTGGGATTACACCGTAAAGAGTGGGGACACGGACAGCCTACTGACTGTACAAACGTCACTCGGGTGTGCACCGTCACCAGACGCCGTTGACATCCAAGTAACACCACAAATGAATATCAATCGTGTCAACTTCGCAGGTAAATAATTACGTTTGTGTTTTGTCTGAACAGAAACAGCTGCGATCGAACGTTGAGATAATGCGTGATGCGCCATTGTCAAAACCGTGGAGAAATATAGTGTCTATTACATACGTCCATGGTTAAAACTGTCTCGGTAATATCGATTTAGTCCATTACGAGCAAGGTTCGTTGCTGTGCATAGTTTAAGCTAAAGGCCGTATTTCCACAATGACGCGCGTGCACCAGTTAGTCGCTAAAGTGGATTAATTAATGGGAATGTACAGCAATTTTCATTAGTTAGCTGATGTGGAGCCAGTCGGGCTTTTCGTATAATTAAAATACCACATTTCTCTGATTTTTTTGATCTCACAGTAATTAGAATTAACAATGCTCTGCTTCATGTATCAATCTTTGTTGCTGCAGTATATCTACTACCAGAGGTTGTATGTAGCGGGAATTTGATAAACAATCTAGGGTAAAATGTTATGAAAAAAAAAATATATATATATATATATATATATATATATATATATATATATATATATATATATGGATATATATATATATATATATATATGGATATATATATATATATATATATATATATATATATATATATATATATATATATATATATATATATATATATATATATAATTGCCGTAAATGGTATCTACACTCTACAATTTGCAATTTACACACGAAAAACTAATGTATTTTAATGTATTTTATTTCATCACCAAATCGTGTATTTTCGAAAAAAATATTAAGAGGTGAAACGTCACAGTAGCAATATGTTTTGTATACATATTATTTTTACCACCCGATATGTTATAAATACTAGTACATTCAATGTAGCAATGCACCGCAAACAGTCGTTCAGTTGGCCTATGAAACTCGTTGTACATTCCCTTTGTGTCTATAATTGACATTACAGATGCAGGGACCGAGTACCTCATATTAGCGGCCCAGGTAACGGCCGACGAGCTGCCGGTGGACAATGCCACCGTTGTGGCCTCAGTGACGCTGGGAAATGGCACCGTCATCGACATTCGTCTGTGGGACAATGGCGCAGGTGGGTAGAGCACAAACACAAGCCGTCAGCTTGCTCGATTCAGTGTTCTGTGTTCCCGGCTCTTAATTCACTGTGCGAGACTTACTGTTGGACAAGTTTCACACTCGATGGCTAATTGCTTGTTGACGTTTTCAGTGATCTAAAAGAAACCGGTTAAGTGAATTATATAACAGTGTTGTCTAGCCTGGTTCTCCAAAATGATGGGCGCAAAAACTGAAATATAAAAAACCGGATTAACGGAGCAATTTACACTGCATTGGGATCGTTGTCATATAAAAGCATGCGGAGTAATGAAAAAACAGATTATCGAATAACATACAAACTATTCATTGTTCCTTGGTTGTAAATAATTCACTGTGCGAGGCACGGTTAGAAGGGTTCTGGTTTCAGTGGATATTTGTTTTTTTCCAAGACTGACATGGTTTGTTATCCGTCATAAAAATCACGCATTCCAATCATCCACATAAATTTTAAATAAAATAGTACACACAAGTGCATAGTAAAGAAAGTAAACTTATGAAATGCTGAAACTCAGTTGGATTATTACTGCCATCCCGGACCGGAACAAGTTTCATGCGTAATGGGCTCTAGTCTCGAGGGCTGACAGAGCGGTGGTCTCGAGGGCTGACAGAATGGTGGTCTCGAGGGATGACAGAGTGGTGGTCTCGAGGGCTGACATAGTGGTGGTCTCGAGGGCTGACAGAGTGGTGGTCTCGAGGACTCACAGAGCGGCGGTCTCGAGGGCTGACAGAGTGGTGGTCTCGAGGGCTGAAAGAGCGGTGGTCTCGAGGGCTGACAGAGCGCTGGTCTCGAGGGCTGACAGAGCGGTGGTCTCGAGAGCTGACAGAGTGGTGGTCTCGAGGGCTGACAGAGTGGTGGTCTCGAGGGCTGACAGAGCGGTGGTCTCGAGAGCTGACAGAGCGGTGGTCTCGAGGGCTGACAGAGCGGTGGTCTCGAAGGCTGACAGAGTGGTGGTCTCGAGGGCTGACAGAGCGGTGGTCTCGAGGGCTGACAGAGCGGTGGTTTCGAGGGCTGACAGAGCGGTGGTCTCGAGGACTGACAGAGCGGTGGTCTCGAGAACTCACAGAGCGGTGGTCTCGAGGACTCACAGAGCGGTGGTCTCGAGGACTCACAGAGTGGTGGCCTAGAGGACTCACAGAGCGGTGGTCTCGAGGGCTGACAGAGCGGTGGTCTCGAGGGCTGACAGAGCGGTGGTCTCGAGAACTCATAGAGCGGTGGTCTCGAGGACTCACAGAGCGGTGGTCTCGAGGACTGACAGAGCGGTGGTCTCGAGGGCTCACAGAGCGGTGGTCTCGAGAACTCACAGAGCGGTGGTCTCGAGGACTGACAGAGCGGTGGTCTCGAGGACTGACAGAGCGGTGGTCTCGAGGACTGACAGAGCGGTGGTATCGAGGGCTCACAGAGCGGTGGTCTCGAGGACTGACAGAGCGGTGGTCTCGAGGGCTCACAGAGCGGTGGTCTCGAGGACTCACAGAGCGGTGGTCTCGAGGACTCATAGAGCGGTGGTCTCGAGGGCTGACAGAGCGGTGGTCTCGAGGGCTCACAGTGCGGTGGTCTCGAGGACTCACAGAGCGGTGGTCTCGAGGGCTCACAGAGCGGTGGTCTCGAGGACTCACAGAGCGGTGGTCTCGAGGACTCATAGAGCGGTGGTCTCGAGGGCTGACAGAGCGGCGGTCTCGAGGGCTGACAGAGCGGTGGTCTCGAGGGCTCACAGAGCGGTGGTCTCGAGGGATCACAGAGCGGTGGTCTTGAGGACTCAAAGAGCGGTGGTCTCGAGGGCTCACAGAGCGGTGGTCTCTATCATCACAAATTGGGCGAATGAACCCAGCTCGATAATATTCGATTCACAATATATGTGATTAACACAGAGGTACGAGCTGCAATGGAAGAAGAAGAAGCTGATTAAGAAGAAGAAGACGAAGAAGAAGGCCTTTTCCAATGTCATTCGTCGGCTAAATATGTTATAACAGCTTGAAATTGACCAGTCGTGTAACACATTGCAGTGACGCACAACACTAAACCGTACTAAAATACTGTGATTTCATTACACTGGCAGACGAATTAAGTCACCAGATTGATACATTTCTATCTCATTGGGGCGTTTGTAATTTCGAATCGAAGTCTCCCACGGATACATGTGATATGCCGTGCAATGTAGCGTTGTCGTGACACGTATCGTGTCGTACAGTTATACGTGACGTGTCTTGCAGGCGCTGACACGGACCCTGGCGATGGTCTCTACGCGGCTTACTTTGTCCACTACGCGGGCAACGGCTCGTATTCCGTCGACATCGCCGCCGAACGCACAAAGCCATCGTCAACCAGTGGCCAGAAACCTCAACACGCAGCATTTGATGTATTCCAGAATCAGAGTAAGAGCACGTTTGGTCTTGACTGTTCGAGAGTGTAACATTATTAACGTGCTTAGATCGCATCCTCAACATGTTCAAGTACTAGCCGAAACAATAACATATTCGCAAATAAACCCCATAGTTGGGTTCTAAAACGTCGTGATTTTACTCCAGCTTTCTTCGTGCACTCACAAGTCACGTCATATAACCTCGCAAATGCATATTCACATACCCGAACATGGCCAGTCTATCAACAGGTAGGAGCCAAATCCAGAATCAGCCAAATGTCACGTCCACAATCCTCATACACCACATCCACAATTCAGAAAGTAGTACCACATCCACACACCAAGTGCCACATCTACACTCCACAAATACCACATCCATTTTTGTCCAATACAATATCCACAAAATTCACTTCTACTATCTAACAACCGATATCTACAAACGTTCATCGAAATTTAATCGCATTGTAAACTTACCTTTCGTCTGACGCTTTGCAGCATCAACATCGTCGAACGCAGTAAATGTAACAGTGCCAAGTTTCCAACGAACTGCCGCGTCACCGCCGTTCACAGTAGAGAATCTGCCGCCTGGAGAAGTAGACCTCTTTCCTCCGGCCACGGTCACAGACCTCGATTTTGAGATCGCGTCTTTCGAAGGTCGTACTGTCATGTTGAAATTCACGGCACAAGGCGATGACCTAGACAGCGGTACAGGTGAGTTTGTGTGTCGAGTGCGTGTAACGGTATTGGACAAACTTGAATAGGCACATTTAAAGCGAAACACAAGTCGCAGTTCTGAGGCAATGCGACAAAAAAGTTAATTAAGACTAACAATTTGCAACTCCAATCAAGAATGTCACGGTAGTGGTTTTCTCAGAATGTGTTCTAAAAGAGGGAGATTCTGGTCAAATCTCATTTATACTGAAGGCGGACATGTTTATTGGGCGACCAATAAACGCTAGACAGGTCTAAAAATAAATTTTCGGTGAGTCGCATTAAATACCTTCGACCGAAATAGAAGGGATGTCGGCAGCAACGTAAGCTCTCAAGTAAGCTAACTGCTAAGTCAGAAAGGGAGAAACTTAGTAAACAAAGGCCAAACTATGTTGAATAAATTGAGTTCAAACAGCAAGACAATATCATATTCGTAAGCATAGGACAAAGGTGTTTACACATAGATATTCGTTTAAAGAGCGAATATTGCCAGACTACGCGCATACGTGACGTAGAGTTATCAAACAGTATCGTGCTACCATATGTAAGTTGTTAATTGACACGTTGAAATGTCTTTGTTAACAGCCTCATTGTATGACATTCGCTACGTGGCGCTGACCGACGCCAGTGGCGCCGCCGAGCGACTGGAGCAACTGCGAAATGACTTCAACTCATGTTCCGTGCTCGAGCCCGGAGCCCGCCCGCTCGAGGCCGGCACGACGGAGAGTCTGAGGCTGGAGCTCAGGGACGACGACGACGCAGAACTGTTCATGGTCGCACTCAAGGTGGTGGACGACTGGAGCCAGAGCAGCGACGTGTCCAACATCGTCGTCGTCAACTTCAGACGGCCACCAACGACGACGACAACGACGACGACGACAACGACGACAACCACACCAGTCACGTCAACCACACCAACCCGAACAATTGGCCAGAGCTTATCCGGCGGGCGCACGTTTAGCGTGACCCTGGTTCAGCTAGTTGTGATCATAAGTGTCGCAGTAGGAATAACAATCCTAATCTTTCTTTGCGTACTGTGCCTCATCTTGCGATGTAAGAGAACCGCGCGCGGACAGAATCAAGACAGTTCTCGCGCCAACATAGAACTTCAAAACCCGACTGGCACAACTGGCAGGACATATGACGTCATACCACGCGACAACGATGACACCCAGTCACATGATACGTCACGTGACGCGCCACGTGCCAGGCCACCTGTCCCCCCGCGGCCAGATCCAGTCGGGCCGTGCAACCAGAGGCCTGTGGGTGTAGAGAGGCGAATCTCCAGTCGATTGCTGCGTCCATTTTCCCAGTTCATGGCGAAACGCCGAGAGAGCGGAAGCTACGCAAAAACTATCGAGCCAGCGTCCGACTTCACCCCGTCGACCTCAAATTACCCGCCAGCGTGTAAGTTTGACCGCAGAATCGGTCCCGAAGGAGGATGTGTTCCCAGAACACCAGCTAACGCTGGAAGATTCGCATCAAATCGAAATGAAACTTCGGATAGAACGCCACCACCATATCCAATTGGAACAACCGGTAGAACGCCACCACCAAATCCAACTGGAACAACCGGTAGAACGCCACCACCAAATCCAACTGGAACAACCGGTAGAACGCTACCACCATATCCAATTGGAACAACCGGTAGAACGCCACCACCATATCCAATTGGAACAACCGGTAGGATGCCGCAACCAAATCCAACTGGAACAACAGGTAGAACGCCACCACCACCACCAGCACTACCAAATCCAGTTAGAACAACCGGTAGAATGCCGCCACAACATGGAACAAACGCCAGAACACTGACACCAACCCCCGAGGGTGGAGAGTCAAGTGACGACTATGACGACAATGAGAACTGGCGCTCCTCTGGCAGTGACTACCAAGACGTTGCCAACCCCGCCCGTGGGACAACCCCACTTGGTGAATGAAAACCACCAGTCGGCACCGACCGCGAGACAGGTACTTCCGGCGCCCGTCCAACTCCACCGAGAAGAAACAATACGCGTGATTCGTGGGCGGTCGACCGGAGCAGTTTCTTTCAGGAGATCGGAGCAGACGACACGTCCGGATATCGCTCTGCTCAAGTGGCGCCAAACATCGGTGTGTTCACTCCCCAGGTGGCGCAACGTGTCCGCGAGCCCCTCAATGCAACACGCCAGGCCCAAGTAGGATCCCCGTTTCTCATACGACGATGATTCTAAAAGGCTAATTCCTTCTTCCGTGGACGGGACGCGGTCTCAGTTCACTTTCGATACGCAACAACAGTGACACCATCTATAAATGTCTTTATCAAGATATTGTATAAGCATACTTGTCATTTACGAATATTATATATTTACATTAGTAGTGGACTCCGCTGAATAGAATCAGTTTTGGTTAGATCAGCGTGATTGTATTAAACGTGATTGTACTAAGCGGGTGAGTAACTTAAACGGCGTATTTTAATAGAGCGGAAATAGGAAATGATTCCGTCCCTCGAAATATATTTGATTATATAAAATAATTGATTCTGTTATCCGAGATTATATGAAGTGGGGTCCACTATATATTTTTTATACTTTAATGTATATGATCGGCTTATTGTACTGTGCGTGCGTGCGTGCGTGCGTGCGTGCGTGCTTACTGCGTGCGTATGTGCGAGAGAATGGGTGGGGATCGATTTATAAGCATGTTTATACATTTAATACCATTAATCCTGATTACGCACTTAAAATGTATATGATCGGCTTACTGGACTGCGTGTGTTTGTGTGTGTGTGTGTGTGTGTGTGTGTGTGTGTGTGTGTGTTGTGTGTGTGTGTGTGTGTGTGTGTGTGTGTGTGTGTTTGTGCGAGTGCTTGTGCATGGGTGCGTGCGTGCGTGCGTGTGTGTGGGTGGGTGGCGATAGATTAATAAGTATATTTATACATTTAATAACATTAATCCTGACTACGCACTTAATACAGTTCTGCTTTACTTGTTGGCAAATATATCGAGTACATTTGTAATTATATTCAAGCTATGATGCCTGAAATGTGAACGTTGTGTTGCACTCTGACAATTGTATTATGAATCCAATTTTTTCATACATTAAAATGTATATTTTAGATGCAGTTATCATTACAAACTAGGTAATCAATATATGGATCAATTAAAACCTGCTTAAACAATTCTAAACAATTTATAACTGTGTTTTATGTTTGTGGCACCGATCACTAGGTTTGCCAGAGAGCAAAATGAATATGACTGAACTGATTAAAGGCAACATTGATGAAGTGTGTATAGTCGCCGCGACTGAACTGATTGAAGACAACATTGACGAAGAGAATACATTCACTGTGACTGAACTGAATAGTGACAACATTGATGAAGAGAGCACAATCATTGTGACTGAACTGGTTAGAAACAACATTGATGAATAGAGTCCAGTCACCGCGACTGAACCGATTAGTGACAACACTGACGAAGAGAACGTAGTCACCGCAACTTAACTGATTTAAGACAACATTGGCGAAGCGTACATTCACCGCGACTAAAGTGATTAGTGACAACATTGACAAAGAGAGTGCAATCACCGCATCTGGACTGATTAGAGACAACATGGACGAAGACAGTACAGTCACCGCGACTGAACTGATTGGTGACAACATTGACGAAGAGAGTGCAATCACCGCATCTGGACTGATTTGAGACAACATTAACGAAGATTATAGTCACCACGACTGAATTGAATAGAGATAGCATTGATGAAGAAAGTAGAGTCGCCGCGACTGAGCTAATTTGTGACAACATTGACGGAGAGAAATAGTCACCTTTGCCGATTTCTTGTCCACCGTGTGGCGCCACTGCTGTAGCGGAGGTTCAGATTCAGAAAAGTCTATTTGACCATGAAATCACATAGAAAACATGTATCTTGTAGTTGGAGTATTTTGGTCAGTTTGTTTCGAATACATTGTATGGGCTTATGCAATTTTACTCATAAATGATAAGTTAATGAGAGAATCAATTTGATTGGTTACCCAAATTTCGGGCATACCGGATATTCTTCGCTACAAAGAAATGTGGCAAGTTATTCGGTGTAAGACCACTATTGTTATTTCCAGGCAATTGCACACGATTCGGTTTTAAACAAATGCAAATTTTATTTTTCGCTTTTTCGTCAAACCTCCTATTTTGTTTTCGAAAAATCAACATGGAAGATGTTTCCCTACATTTGTGGTCCAAATCGACCTTATTCTCTGTTCGTACCCGATGGATCCTTCCAACACTGACACGAGGGATCCTTCCAACACTGACACCAGGGATCCTTCCAACACTGACACGCCAACCAGCAACTAGAAACCAAAACCAATACGCAGCATAAGTGTCGTAATCCGTAAATGTTCCTTTTACTCTGTTCTATTTTTTTCTGGGCGCAATAAATCCTTTAAAGGAGGTCAAAACCTCTGCCAGTTTATTCGAATGTCATAGAACCGTAAAATAATGATACGTCCCCAGGGTTTGTTAGGACGACAAACGGTGGCGCCACATCACGGATCCTGGATAATTGAGATTATGGAAAAGCCAGTCTGGCTAATCCTAGTCTCGCTTATCCGACTCTCGCACTGCTTCGAGAATCTGCCGAGAAGAGAGTCTGTCAGCAGAGGGGTGATCTCGTTGTCATCCACTGTCACCACTCCATTTTGAGTAGGCGTTCCCGTGAAGTGCCAGCAACCAATCAGCGTCATTATCGCGATGCTACACTAAAAAAATGTTTGCCTGATTTAACTTTTCAGTCGGAGAGTTGCGTTTAACGCTTATTCGAACTGCACGTGTTAAAAGTTAACTCTTATTTTATGAATTAGTAAAATGCCCGGATGACATCCTAATTAGCTTATTATGTATGCGCCCAGAATCTGGGCGTATACATAATTTCCGTCACAATGAAAAACCCACTCGGCATCCAGGCGAAGATGTGTGCGACAAACGATGGCGCCACAGCGCGGAGACTGTATAATCGAGGCTAGGCTAATCCGACTCTCACTCGCCTTCGTGATTTCGCCGAGAAGAGAGCCAGGCTCCGAAGAGACGTTTTGACTGTTATTGACTCCATTTTTACAGGCTGTCAGCGTCATTATCGACATTCTACACTATAACATTATTTTGCATGATTTAACTTTGCAGTGTGACAGTTGTGTCAATATAGTTTAAACTTGATTCGAATGCATCGTATAAACTGATACAAGTTTTCCCTTATTTGATGATTTAGCCAAATCCAGATGAGAGCCTAATTAATCTAATTGTGCATACATCTATCATTTCCGTCACAACGAAACCTACACTGTGATTTTATGCACTGGTGTGTGCGACAGCGGGGATGCCACACCACAGAGCTTGGGTAGTCGACGGTAGATGCAAACCGATGCAGTAAGCTAGTCACATTCAATATAAGAATAAATGCTGCACGCCCATGCGCAGGAGAGCGGCAAAACAGCGACCGTGATTCGAAAGAGCATATTCACTGAGAATGCGCATAGCATAGTAAGACACTGAAGCCAACTGGATGCAGTCGGCATGACACGGCTTAGTTCATGGCTGATTCGATTACTTAACGTTGATTTATGAAGCGATCATAGAAAACGCGCATCAAAACAAATATATCATCACGGAGAGCGACTGCCCTAGAGCGCCAACGCGTGGAGAGGCCTACTCATGCCACGGCGTTTCTCGAAAACAATGTCGTTATTTTGACATCTGCTCTTTTTGCATATTAGTGACATACTAAGTGCAAAGTACACATCAATGTACACATCAATGTACATCAATGTACACATCAGAGAATCCAAGATGGGGCAATACTGATCCCTCTCCTGCGTTACATACGTTACATACGTATATATATATATATATATATATATATATATATATATATATATATATATATATATATATATATATATATATATATATATATATATATATATATATATATATATGTAACCCCCAAACGCACAAAGCACCCCACACACACACACACACACACACACACACACACACACACACACACACACACACACACACACACACACACACACACACACACATTCCACATTGTGGGAGGGTTTACCCCGTCACACGCACGTATATTACGGTATTCATCACAAAAAGAATTATGTATTTGCGTGTGTGTGTGCGTGCGTGCGTGCGTGTGTGTATAGTACCATAATATATATATATATATATATATATATATATATATAGATATATCTATATATATATATATATATATAGATAGATATATCTATGTATATATATATATATATATATATATATATATATATATATATATATAGATAGATATATCTATGTATATATATATATATATATATATATATATATATATATATATATATATATATATATATATATATATATATATATATATATATATATATATATTATAGTTTATATATATATATATATATATATATATATATATACCATATATATATTATATATATATATAATATATATATATATATATATATATATATATATATATATATATATATATATATATATATATATATATATATTATGGTAGTAGACAGAACGATTCATTTTGTATAACTATACCAAGATAAAAAATCCATGTGCATCTCCATATTTGGAGCCATATAACTTATTGAAGACATCACCACTTGTAAAGCCATGCAAGTGCTGCAAACTAGATATTATCGCTGCATATTAATCACCATGTATTTAGCAACGGCTGCAAATTGTTGTATGCTGTAAGTAATGCAAACATATAGTTGTATCATACTAGTTAACCATGCTAGAGTTGTTTTCGTTTTCTAGTTGCAATAACACAACATTCTACGACTAAAATTACAATAATGGTTGGGGTAAACCTCACTTTACTCCTTTTCCAACTCACCATTTTCACATTCTTAGCTGATTTACACTTGCTGTTAACTCTTTAGTAATTTGTTGTTATTTCTATAATTATAAATGTGCGTTGGAAATAAATGGTTTATTGATTGTCTATTCAATAACAAACTGGAAGAATGGGCAGGCCTGCTTGTGTGCGCGAGTTTCCATGATTGAAAAAACAATGTCCGTCTTCAAGAAGTGGCCGTTTCTAAGGGGTGGCCGTTTCTGAGGGGTGGCCGTTTCTAAGGGGTGGCCGTTTCTGAAGGGTGGCCGCTTTGACGGGTTTTGCTGTACAGTTGCTACTAGATTGCGATGAACCCGGCACACGAGTAGCCATGATGCTTGAGTGCGGTCTGTGGCCGCTGCTTGAATGCGAGTCGCTGTGGTGTCGACGCCTCAACTAATCAATACGATGTAATGCTATGCGCTGTTCGTTTAGTCGTGCGACGCAGGGTCAACGCACAACGCAGCAGCGACACTGGCTGCCTGACTTCGCATCGACAACTGACGCCATCGGCGACGTAGGACGACCCGAGTGTGGGTGGCGATGTATCTGTGGACACCGGGCCGGGCGAGGTGGATCTGAGCGCCTTGTCTGATCGGCGCCGCTTCACCGTGATTCCGCCGTGGTTGATGCCAGGAACGCTTAGGCGAAATCGAAGTCGGGCGACACTGTATTCTGGTAACAGCACGACGCGCGACATTTCGAAGTGTGGACTTGTCAACAGTGCTGCGCTTGCGGTTTGGCAGTAGGACCGTGCTATCATGGGTAACGAGACAAGTCAGGACCAGCCGTCTGACAACGACCACCCGAGTCTACCCCACCCCACGATGCCACCCCGCAGCAGCACCCCGCTGTCCGAATCTTGTGAGGTGGCGTCCATGTGTAGTCGGCGACTGTCCTCGGCCTCGCTGGGACAATTCGACGACCCCCCGGAGGTTGACCTAAGTCACCTGAGCGCGGAGGAACGGGCAAAGATCGCGGCTGTGATGGAGAGAGCGAGGCAGGCTCAGGACGAGGAGGCCGACAGGATCAGGTAGGTGTCAGGTGACTCGCACCCCATGGGGTGAGGCGTCATCCTATTTGGGCAGGTGTTGCAAAATTAACAAGTCAATCAACGTGACGTTTCTTGTTAGCCACGTTTGAATAACACTTTCCGCAAAACTTAGTTTTGGGTCACTGGGATATTTGACAGATATGTATAGTTTTTTAAGTCCTAAATTAGTCGAATACCATAATAGGACTGTCCCCGCTATACAGTCCTAGATGCGATACTACTCATAATTGTTAATATACATAATTACGCAGCCGTCTAAATCACACTACGGTATTGACCTATTTCATTGTGACTGCTCCTCAAGGTATATTCACATCTGTCTAAGTCACACTATTTTCCTAGATATGACGTTTCTCAGATAATATATAAACAAGACTCACAGATAAGACGTCCATTATAACTGTCTAAATTACTCAACAAATGTCTAAGTTAACAACATAGATAATATAAGATATCCATTAACAGCTTAATAATTTAAACAACAGGCCTAGTTATAACATCCTTTGCAACTGTCTAAGTTAATTTTTAGATGAGACGTAGGTTTTAGCTACATTAAACAACAGTCCTAGATAAGACGACCATTCCAACAACAGTCCTAGATAAGACGTAGCTTTCTGCTACGTTAAACAACAGGCTTGTATAAGACGCCCATTATATTTGTCAAAGCTATATAATGGTCTCAGATAAGAAGTTCATTATATCAGCCTAAGTTAAACAGATAAGGCGTAACTTTCAGCTACGTTAAACAACAGTCATAGATAAGACGCCCATTGCAGCTGTCTAAGTTAAACAACAGTCCCGGATAAGCCATCCATTACAACGATCAACCACTCCTAGATCCGCAGTTCGTCAGCGCCACACGACATACGTAGCCAGGCCACTCGCTCAGCTGATCCAATCGATCGACAGAATTTATCCCCGTATGGGCGCTGCGTGCAGAAATGCACCACAAGGCCTGTTGTCAGGGCAACCACGCATCGACTACTTGCTCACAATAAACGAACGGCATTTAATGATGGCGACATGCGTATTTATTTATACTCATTGTTAACCCTTTAATTCTCAAGTAGGTGTCATTCGCGCTGTGTGGTATGAGGCGTTTGGGTTCAGATGTGGTCATCAAGTGTCATTCGGTGAACAATGTGGTTTTCCTTTCTCGTTAGCAACTGCCCGGCCAAGATGAACGTATTGTTTATATTACATGTAATGTTTGTTTTAAGAGTTACTTAAATAATATGTTACATGTAACAGTCATGGTTTTGGGCCTGTGCACCTGTAAGAGTTACTAAAACATAACCATTAGCAACTACACATAAGAATATCACGCCAGTGATTTACTAGGAAAACCTTGTTGAACACACAACATCTTAATTTCATGGGTCGTGCCAGACTGTTAGAGAGTCCTACGTCACATGTGCTGTAGTGTGGCAATATTATCTCGCCAAAAGAAAATAAATGTGTAAATACCCAGTTCTATACATGTCTATAAGATATGGCCGTGCTGTTTGCGTCCAAACTCAACTTATGTAACATATTTTGACCTTTCTTTAGTAAACTAGTCCCCTTTAACATCACGCTTGATTGAGACTGCGTTGGTTCTGTGTACGCCGGCATGGCTTAATATGTTACGCGGTAGTCTAGATTACCCGATTTCATAGAACAGCATATGTGCTTATCGGCCGCGCTGGTTAACATGTCAGCCCTCGGTTAACCGGAGAATTTACGCATTCTAAGTGAACCACTGGCGTGTTGTTCTTGATTTTAGCTGCACAGTTGTTATAATCTCTTTCAGGTACATAGCCCCAAAACCATGACTTGTTTCGCCTTAAGTTGTGGCGTATCAAGTAATGAATCATCCCTGACAGACCAGTTCATTTCAGCACCAACTCGACTTCTCTGGAATCATTCAACCACGCTGCAAATACTGCACGAAAGATAATTCCACCACTTGATGCTTGATGAGATACTCCCTTTACAGCTGATCACAGCTAAACTGGGAGGTAGTATAGTGAGTTTATAGATCTAGTTCACCAGCTCTATGAGGCTCACTGAGTCCATAACAGGTTTCTTCCATTTCCCTATGTGGGATTTTTACTAGTGTCTCTTCCAAAAGACACGGGCAAAGTGGGGTGAACGAAACTGCCCAAACGGCAACAGGTGGTTTCGAACCCCGGTCCATCGACGGAAACTCCGACGCTCTACCACACGACTAAAGCGCCCCGTGACCTCTGTTGATATACATATACTCGTGTATACAGATGAGTGAACTGAAGCAACGTGGCGTGAACGTAACTGCTCAGGCTTCACAACGGCAGAAAGATGATTCGAATCCACAATTAATACTGGCGTTCCCACCTCTATGCTACCCGCCACAAAACTAACGAGCGACAATTACTCGCACAGGGAATACGTTGAAAAAGTAGTCATAACTGTTCCAATATACTGGATGTGGGACTGTGCATTCCTAGACTCTCGGAGTTAATGTATTGGATGTGGGACTGTGCATGCCTAGACTCTCGGAGTCAATGTATTGGATGTGGGACTGTGTATGCCTAGACTCTCGGAGTCAATGTATTGAATGTGGGACTGTGCATGCCTAGACTCTCGGAGTCAATGTATTGGATGTGGGACTGTGTATGCCTTGACTCTCGGAGTCGATGTATTGGATGTGGGACTGTGCATGCCTAGACTCTCGGAGTCAATGTATTGGATGTGGGACTGTGTATGCCTTGACTCTCGGAGTCGATGTATTGGATGTGGGACTGTGTATGCCTTGACTCTCGGAGTCGATGTATTGGATGTGGGACTGTGCATGCCTAGACTCTCGGAGTCAATGCATTGGATGTGGGACTGTGTATGCCTTGACTCTCGGAGTCAATGTATTGAATGTGGGACTGTGCATGCCTAGACTCTCGGAATCAATGCATTGGATGTGGGACTGTGTATGCCTTGACTCTCGGAGTCAATGTATTGAATGTGGGACTGTGCATGCCTAGACTCTCGGAGTCAATGCATTGGATGTGGGACTGTGTATGCCTTGACTCTCGGAGTCAATGTATTGAATGTGGGACTGTGCATGCCTAGACTCTCGGAGTCAATGCATTGGATGTGGGACTATGCATGCCTAGACTCTCGGAGTCAATGTATTGAATGTGGGACTGTGTATGCCTAGACTCTCGGAGTCAATGTATTGGATGTGGGACTGTGTATGCCTAGACTCTCGGAGTCAATGTACTGGATGTGGGACTGTGTATGTCTAGACTCTCGGAGTCAATGTACTGGATGTGGGACTGTGCATGCCTAGACTCTCGGAGTCAATGTACTGGATGTGGGACTGTGTATGCCTAGACTCTCGGAGTCAGTGTATTGGACGTGGAACTGTGCATTCCTAGACTCTGGGAGTCAATGTATTGAATGTGGGACATTGCATGCCTAGACTCTCGGAGTCAATGTATTGGATGTGGGACTGTGTATGCCTAGACTCTCGGAGTCAATGTACTGGATGTGGGATTGTGCATGCCTAGACTCTCGGAGTCAATGTATTGGACGTGGGACTGTGTATGCCTAGACTCTCGGAGTCAATGTATTGGATGTGGGACTGTGCATGCCTAGACTCTCGGAGTCAATGTATTGGACGTGGGACTGTGCATGCCTAGACTCTCGGAGTCAATGTATTGGATGTGGGACTGTGTATGCCTAGACTCTCGGAGTCAATGTATTGGATGTGGGACTGTGCATGCCTAGACTCTCGGAGTCAATGTATTGGATGTGGGACTGTGCATGCCTAGACTCTCGGAGTCAATGTATTGGATGTGGGACTGTGCATGCCTAGACTCTCGGAGTCAATGTATTGGATGTGGGACTGTGCATGCCTAGACTTTCGGAGTCAATGTATTGGATGTGGGACTGTGCATGCCTAGACTCTCGGAGTCATTGATGACGGTTTAGGTTCTATGGTGAAGAACACGACCACAATTTCACCATTTATTTCCGCTTCACTAATCCAGCGTATAAAAGTTGCTTGTGTGGTAAATTGGGCGATTATATGTAATGTAAAGTGGAAGGTTTCTGTGGGTTCCTTCTTCTTCTTACTCATAAGTACATAATCCGATTCACTGTGGTGACTACATACAACGTGAATGTGTTGGCCATGTACATCGTGAATGTGGTGACTATACACAACGTGAATGTGTTGCCTATGTACATCGTGAATGTGGTGACTATATACAACATGGAGTGTGCTGTTTAAAAATCGTGTTAAAACATCTGCTAAAATGTGACTAAATTAGGTTAAGAATAAAATAATAAAAAGGTAAAAGTTGTGCTAAGTGCTTAAGCGTCCAGAGTGGCCAACCCTCCCTTGAAGGTGTCTAGAGTTGGGGATGTGACTATGCACTCAGTCAGCTGGTTCCATAGTCTGATACCAGCTGGGAAGAAAGAGTGCCTACATACATCTGTCCTGCTGTAGGGGACCAGATAGCGCCCTCATGTTGCGACCTCTATACTAACAACAATAGGTCACAACATGCGCTATCTCGTCCCCTTCTGCAGGACAGATGTGCATAGGCATAAAAACTACGAATTTCCCTTCATAGTTACACTACGTACGATTGACGGATCCGTTACGTGACGTGTTGCCTAGCAACTAGGTCCAAACATTTGTTTTTGCGACAAAAACAAAGGGCAGTGTTGCTTCGACGAGAATAGCATGTGGGAATGTTTGATCTGGCAGATGCATGTTTGATAAGCCGAAGCTTAACGGAGGTCACGCTTATAATCAGGATTATGACGTCAGACTCTGTATCCGTCAATTGTTGTTCCAAACGCCATGCGTTTTTCTACGATTGTGCCAAGTTACGTCAACCGCCTGTGTGTACGTAATGCCCCCTGACACACAACACTGAACTAAGGACTTCATTGCGTGGTTGCTTGGCAACATGATAACTCGACGCACGCCTAATGTAAGATGTAGGCGATCGTACAGTTTCTGACTTAACGATTGTTTTCATGGTTAAGTCAGAAACTGTACGATCGCCTACATCTTACATTACGCGTGCGTCGTGTGTGTGTGTGTGTGTGTGTGTGTGTGTGAGTGTGTGTGTGTGTGTGTGTGTGTGTGTGTGTGTGTGTGTGTGTGTGTGTGTGTGTGTGTGTGTGTGTGTGTGTGTGTGTGTGTGTGTGTGTGTGTGTGTGTGTGTGTGTGTGTGTGTGTGTGTGTGTGTGTGTGTGTGTGTGTGTGTGTGTGTGCCACACGTACAATTTCTTCCATCTAAAATAAAATTTATGTTATGACACTAACTTACGAACTACCAAATTATCTCGTCCGGAGGATGGGTATTTTAGGTAACAATAATATATTCACCCAAATAAAAACATATGTGGAATCAGTACAGAGTGACATTTTAAATGAGTATCACAAAAACACATTAGTTGTCAAGCTAGTGACGTATAATAATATGCAATGACTGATGATATTGAACGTCCAGAACCTCCGGAAAATTTTCTATGATAATAGGAAACGTTATAATTGTCGCTAACATGCCATGGTGGAGCAAGACGAGAAACTGCTGCCCCTCTATCTAGCCATAAGGTACGAAAGTAAGCATTGTGAGATAGCCAAATGGAGCCACATATTATCATGTCTATCTCAATACAATACGTTGCACCAGAAACAAAACGCGCGGTAATCTATTCGCATTAACATTTGAGCTCCATAACTGTACAAATCGCCCACACCAAAATGGATCTATGTGCAGTAGACACGGGAAACTGAGACAAATTAGTAAATACAATACAATACAATATTTCTATTGCGCTAAAATCCTCGGGAGACCCAAGCAGCAGCGGCAGCAAACCAAAACAAAAGGGATTAAGCAGTTCATAATCGATAAGCAGTTCCAGTTGGTAACAGTTCGATTGGTACGCTGGGGAACTATGGAGGATAAGCAAATTTAAGCAGGTTGGTTTTTAGTTTACGACGAACTGTTGTTATAATTATTTCCTACATATTTAACAATAACAGGGAGTGAGTTCCACAGAGTCGGTGCAGCAGCTGAAACGGCTCTAATTCCGACATTTGTCTTAGGCTGTGTTGCAGGAGTGAGCAGTCAATGTAAATGTGCTGGTTGCTTGGATGAAAGTGCTGGATAGGTAATTGTACAGATCTTAAAAATAATGCGACATCGGACAGGGAGTCAATGCAGTGGTTTAAGAAGTGGTGCTGACGGCGAGAAACGAGGAGACCGGGTAACTACCCTTGCTAAACAATTCTGCACGCGTTGAAGGTTCAATATGTTCTTCATAGCAACATTGTGATAAAGGGAATTGCAATAGTCAAGTCTACTGCTAACAAGAGCAGTTGCAATAGTTCTGCGACAGCAAAATACATATGTCGGCGAATACAACGAATGTGATAAAAACAACAACGACAAGTTGTGAAATATGCTGTCTACAATTTTAATTATTATCAAAGGTGACTCCTAAATTCCGTGCCGGTGTCAAATTCTGGCGTAGGTGTCAGTAAAAAAACAATCGAATTTATCGCGCTGCTGTTGTGTACTAATAATAAGAAACTATTTTATCTGCATTTAACTTTAATTTGCTGTCAGTCATCCAGTGGGCAATATCACGGCGACAATCCCTGAGCTTTAAGGAGCAATTTATATCCGGGGTAACCAAGAAAAGGTAAATATGCGTATCATCTGCATAGATATAGGTGCTGATCCAAGTTGTGAGTGTGAAGAACTGATCTGAGTGGAGTAGTGCAAATAGTAGAAAGTAATGATCCAAGAAGAGAACCCCGAAGAACACCACGTGAAGTGGATAGTGTCGCTGAAGGCAACACGACACCGTGGATATCGCATTTCTGAGTCCCCCCCAAAATTTTTCGGTGAATTTCCAGTTTCGAAATATTTACATCATATAGTTATCTAACTTTCGATACGTGCACATTGTTACTATGAATGAATACGATATATGCAATAAAACACGCTTTAGCAACAGCCCTAGTATCTTGTCTCTTTTGCTTATATGCAATGAAGCAGCGCCGATCGAAAAATCGCTTGTGTTCGATCGCATATAACTTCCTCCTTTTTGAACCTTTGTTGACATATGGCACGGCATGATGGAACTACTGGTTTGATAAAATCTTCGGTTGTTTCCGACATATTCTGGTTAGAATGACCCCAATCTACCCCTATCACCCGAAACCAACCCGCCGATTTATAGCAGTGATTGGATAGAATGGCCCACGTGACTTCATACGCATGCGCTGATCCGTCGAGATGCATGAACTCGACCCCTTTTGTTTACAATCGCCATCGCTCTACGCCATTTATTTTTAGCAGTTATAAAAGTAATTCTATATACGACACAATGCCAGACGGTAAAAAAAGCATGTAGTTACTTTCTGGAAGGGTCGAAAGCGTAGGCGACTGCAACTTCGACTTGCATGGACTGCGCCGAGGAAGGGAAATGGAGAACCTTCGACGGTCACAGACAGTGGCGGTGCCAGCTGTTTCTCCTGTCGGATCCTTTGTCTCCAACTCTGACAGTGACACGAGCGACACTCGACAGCTTCCTGCCAGTCAGGTATTATTACATTTTTACTTTTGGCTGACAAAATACCATTTCGTGAACATGTACTGATTTTTTTCATCAGATTATAAGTGGCTCATGTAACCAGGCTTTGACTACGAATATGTTGCCATGTCATGCTCATAGAAATAACACTACCAGCCCAATGGCCATGGTAATGGTGAATCACTGAATGGAATTACCAATTCACCATTGGTTCAGGCATGTAGGCTAGGCTAGAATTACCCTTGCAATTTATGTTCTGCGCATGTATTAGCTCGATACCACAACAATGGCTAGTTATATCGGCTGTTACAAAATGCACGAATATTTTGAAAATCCCATTTGCTTGTTTATATTTTGAGGGATCCGACATACAAATGCATGTATTTTCAAAGATACCACATTGTGTTTACTGTAAACTGAATATGTGTCAACCATTATGTTATTATTATATAACTGTGTTCACAGGTCACTGGACGACAGCCATCAACTTCGGCAACAGAGAGGAAGTTCTCATGCAGGACTGCCTTCCGAGATGATGGCAGTGACGTCGAGGATGCGCCTGGGACAGTGTCTGACATCACAACTGTCATCACAGGAGCGGCCATGTTATCGGCACTCGTGCTGTGTCTGAAGTGTGAAGCAGCGTCTTTGGTGATCCGTTTCGTTGACCACCGACTCGGCCTCGTCGCTGCAATGGCGACTTGCACAAAGTGTGGAGCTGTGCTGAACTCCACCCTCGCGTCCGACCGCATCGAGTGGTCAACTGCAGGGAATGCGCCGTTCATCGTTTTGCGACAGGCGGTAGCTGCATCGATGGACATGGGTGTTGGCCAAGCTGGGCTGGTCAAGTTGTGTTGCTTCCTTGACATGAAGCCACTGACGCACACTTCCTTCACCCAGCATGCACACGTCGTTTGTGACGCAAACAAGTTTGTCGTGACACGGATGTTCGACAATGCAGCTGACGTTGTCCGTCGTGTCTACCGTGACACAGACCCATCGATTGGAGAAGATGACACCATCGACTTGACCATCAGTTTCGATGGTGCCATACTAGCAACGTTCGACCACGCCATCTCCACTAATGAGAAGCCCCAACACGATGCCCGGTGGAAGCTGACAGCTGGTGCTTCTACCAGAAGGTGCTCGCCACCCTGCAGAAGCCAGGACCACGTCGGACGAATGTGGGCACGCCACTATCGGCCGACGTCGCAGAACACGTCAGGGACGTGTACACCCGACTGGCACACGTTTACCTGCTGGAACTCTGCAAGCTCGGGAAAACGCAGAACAATAATGAAAGTGTGCACTCGGTCGTCTGGAACAAGTGCCCCAACACGAGCTTTGTCGGCCTGGAGCGTGTTGTCTCCGCAACGTCCAGAGCGGTGTCAGAATTCAGCGCTGGCTTCGAAATGACGATGAAGAATCCGTCATGTGTCCACCTGCTGGCAGAGAAGACAGACCGACAGCGGCTGAGTCAGGCTAAGCGCCAGGCTGCAGCAACAAACCGACAGGCTCGACGCCTTGCACGAACGAGGGCGGCAGAATCGGCATCATACGACTATGCTGCCAGAACATTTTAGGCTCCAGCAGAACAGTTAACAATGAACGTTATATCAACAGTGAACATTATATCCATAGTGACGTTTTTGAAAATAATTCTTATTTGTGTTTCACAAAGTATATGTTTCATAATACTTACTTACTTACTGATAATATTTTTCAGTCGATTTTCTTCTACTTTACATTTTCAGATAGAGCATAAGTTGGAGAACATCTATGTGTAATTTAAGGACTCTGTGTCTATTTTTTATACAATTCAATGTTGAAATGTTCTCAAACGTTGACGTCGTTTTTTCCATTAAAATTATTTCACTGAACTGGCTTCTCTTATTGCGTACATCTTGGCAACCAAATCCTTTGAAATTTTCAGTGATTCACCACAATATTGCTCTGCATGTTATAGCAACAAGAAACTGATAAAATATTATAAGACAACAATTATACATTACAAAATGTTCACATTTCATTTTGATGTTTTGTAACAAGAATTGTATAACATCGTAAAAATAAACTACAAAAGCAATCAACAAAAAACTCGACGCTATTACATGCAGGTGTATCTTAGTTATGTGCACACAAAGTTACAGTGGGTTTGGCCAGCCCATTATCAAGATGTAGGATTTCAGCTGATACCATTCAAGTTCAAAATGGCTTCCATAATAAGGGTCATAAGGGTGGTCCTAAAAAATCCGCATTCCTTCTGCAACATACTTAATACTGTGCTAAAAATTCAGCAAGCTGTGATAAGAAATAACAATAATTGATTTCACCATATTGTCATGACCTGAAAAGCGATTAGCTATCTTCAATATGTGGTATCTATCAGTTAAGTATGATGAAAACCAGCTCAGGGCTGTGCCAGATATGCCATCCCACATTGACGAGCGTTTAATGATTATGTTATGTGGTCAACAGTATCAAAAGCAGCATATAAATCAAGCAAAGTAAACGCTGTTACTTTACCTTTGTCCAATAGGCTAATACGAGTATAGTAGTGGCATAACTGTATCGGTTGTGGCCGATATATGAGGAAGATATTCAAATAAAGAAACTATAATACTGTAAACGCGCAGGGTGGGCGCGTCTTGCCCCACCGTTGGGCCTCTTACTATCCCACGACCGGAACTTACGCTAAAATGGCTATTCTTTTAGAGAATAGAAACGTCAAACATTTTAAGATAAGTATAATGAACTAGAGCATCCACAGCACATAGATAATATGTAGCGAAAGGATTCTTTCCCGCATCCGATGTACCATGTGTTCCATGTTCCGATGTTTCATTAGCGCGATATGAGCTTCCTGATATTTCAAGCGTTCTCTTGCAGGGAGTTGGAGGAGGACTTCCAGGCGTCCTGTATCACAAGGGGTGATTACGAACAAGCTTCCCTGATATTTCAAGCGTTCTCTTGCAGGGAGTTAGAGGACTTCCAGGCGTCCTGTATCACAAGGGGTGATTACGAACAAGCTTCCCTGATATTTCAAGCGTTCTCTTGCAGGGAGTTAGAGGACTTCCAGGCGTCCTGTATCACAAGGGGTGATTACGAACAAGCTTCCCTGATATTTCAAGCGTTCTCTTGCAGGGAGTTAGAGGACTTCCAGGCGTCCTGTATCACAAGGGGTGATTACGAACAAGCTTCCCTGATATTTCAGGCGTTCTCTTGCAGGGAGTTAGAGGACTTCCAGGCGTCCTGTATCACAAGGGGTGATTACGAACAAGCTTCCCTGATATTTCAAGCGTTCTCTTGCAGGGAGTTAGAGGAGGACTTCCAGGCGTCCTGTATCACAAGGGGTGATTACGAACAAGACTACGACACGACGGACCTGTGCCCCGTCTGTGACACGACAGAGTTGACAGGCGAAAACGTCAACGTTTGTTCCAACTGCGAAGCTTTCGTGTGTCCAAATTGCGGGGCGTACGACAGTAACTTGACGACGAAGGTGAGTTGTTTGAGGATGACTAAGGTGGCAACTACGACAACGTCGAAGCCTGGTCTTCGCTGGAGTCTCCCTGAGCCACAGTGAACATGTCCTTTTGAATAGTAATCCTATACATAATGTATGCATATATAAACGTGTACGTGTGTACGTTTTGTGATTGCATATAAGTATAATTGTATGTATGCTTTCCCTCTCTTTAGAAGGTTCTTTTCAAGGGTTATTTAGGGGTCATCTCAGAACACCGATGTCGGATATTAGACGGAATTACTTTCGTTTGGGGGGGTCAGAGGCAGTTTCGTCTGTTGTCGGACATCGATATTTTACGCTTCGGACTTTCGCGCAGACGGAGAACATGATCGCACTATTTCGTTCTTGGTTTTATGCCGTCACGTGGAACGCTCTTCAAAAATGGCGACAACGGAGAAAACGCTTGGTCAACCTACAATTTTTGGATCACCAAAAGTGACGTATATCTTCAAAAAATATCATTGTTGTTCAAAGTTAATGCACACAGGCAAATGATACAGTGTGAATTGACGTAGATCGACCGACATTTTTAATATATTGATATCATCCTATCAATGTTTAGAAACTTTCGTCTGGGGGGGTGGGGGGCTGAGGCCAGATGAAAGTTATTTCATCTGATGAAAGTTATTCCATCTGATGAAAGTTATTTCATCTGTGGTAGAACATTAATGTTCGGAGATTACCCCTTAGGCCTTTCTTTTTCCCAGATCGTTTCCACTCGAGTGCTGATTTATATATTTTATTTGGTTTCGTTCTCAGCAACCTTGTACACAAATAATAACAATTTGTTAAGTTAGAAAATAGAGACAATTTAACTTCCAAGTTCTATCTTACCATACAAAACTGATCGACCACGATCTGTGGTAAACATTATGTCGTGCATTCACAAGATTTAGTGTGTCCACAGTCATACCCATACCTAATTTGTATGCGCAAGGGCTGGAGGCAGCAACTGTACCATAAGATTATTCCAGAGTAGGTCGCCCACGTTGAGGCAAGTTTAAAACGTGACCGGCTTTGCAATTTTTCAGTTCCAAGATAAGGAAGTGATTGTGCGTATTCACAGCAAACCAGGATAACATATTGTTGCCGTTATCCCCTTCTGGTTGTTTTAAGTGTAACTAACAAGCGTCAAGAAGTGCGATACTATGCAACCACCATCACACGTAACTGGTGGCTTATCTGATGGCTGTTTCCTAGGTAGGTCAAAGTATGTAACACCTCACAACACGCGTATATAATTCCTGAGTTTTTAGTTTTTGTAAAGTTGAATTTGAAGTGCCCGTTATAAAGGATTACTACATATTCTTGAAACATAACTGCACCTCTCAAACATCAGAGCGGTGAATGGAAATATGATGTTTTCCATAATATGTTGTTTGTTAAGGCAAGTTGAATAATGTATGTAATGAAATACACAAATAAATTTTGTTAAATGTTGATTTCGAGCAGTGAAACTTACCGATCTACGACCAATCGTTCACCTTAATGATTTGAAATCATCTATAACCGGAGAACTATTATTAGCAACAATTCGTTCATTTACACAGTGTAAGTTGCAGAATGAACTTAATTTAATGCCATAATGAAATGCCCCTAACTGTTTAATGATGTTTTTTTTGTATTTGATATATATATATATATATATATATATATATATATATATATATATATATATATATATATATAGATATATAATAAAATAATTCAAATAACTAAGTTTGATTCAGATTAAAAGTCCTTCCCAATCTACCCAATCTAAACTCAAACTGTGTATCTGACAGTGCAAAGTTGATGTAAATGAATTAAGATTGAATTTATGAGTTTAATGTGAAATGTACAACATAATGTAATTTAGTCAAGTGATTGCAGAACCCCTGATATCCTTCTTTTAATTTAATACTGTGGCGGCCATTTTGATGTCATTCGTCTCTAGTAAGTTGGCGAGTTTGTCCTGCTCTAGCTTTAAGAGCTGAAACAACTTGAGGTGCGACATTTAGCCAGAGTTGATGACATTGTACATTTGCGTACGCCATGAAACATGCTGGTGCCTCTTGCAATCGATGAACGAAAGCCATACATCGACACAACCTTGGTTTCATCCGAGCCAATTATATCATAATATGCACTGACGTTGCAAACAAGTTCGTGTTCTCGGTGAATTTCAACGTCATTATTATTATCTCATTTGAGGACTTCACAAGCATTTAGCATCACCAACGTATTAAACGTCTCTTGTGCCTCCGCAACTCAGTTTCTTGGCATTTTTTATACTGTGTTAGCCGACTGCCTTCAGCCATCACAGACAGATTACTGCAATGCTGGATTAGTAGATCCCATAGGAAGAGCGGGTTCTTGTTAAGTGCTACCCGAATCGAAGGACCACCATGTTGTCAACAACAGAACGAGCCACGGCATGCATACAGGCTCTCATGATAGCGCGTTAGATCACGAAATAAATTACTCTGTCTACAGCAGTAGACTGCAATACGGCGTATGGCGCAAGCTCGTCCTTAATGTATGTGGATTCGATGGTACTTTGGGCAGGCGTAGTTTGCCAATGTGTAACTGTTGAAAGTGCACATGCACGAAGAATAAACAACATATAAATAACAACAGACAACTATAGACACGTGTTGGGAAAATTCCAGATGACGTTGGAAAAACCAAAATTGATGACCTGTAATAATATAAAAAGTCTTTGATAATTTATGACATAACCTGTTATGTTGGAGCATGTTTGCCTACGTATTTGCCTATATACACTCGACAACAAATGCGAATACAATATTGGAATGTGGCTATATTTTATCTGAAAAGAACACACGATTACAGTGAAGAAAGCTATGTTGTAATGTGCCTACATATTGTTTAAAACGAACACCCGATGACAAGGAAGAAAGTCATGTTGGAATGTGCCTACATATTATTTAAAACGAACAGCAAACGATAAGAAAGAATGCCATGTTGGAATGTGCCTACATATTGTTTAAAACGAAACCCGACGACAAGGCAGAAAACCATGTTGGAATGTGCCTACATATTGTTTAAAACCAACAGACGATGACAAGAAAGAAGTTCATCTTGTAATGTGCCTACATATTATCTGTAAAGAACGCAGATAACATGGAAGAAAGCCATATTAGAATGTATCTACGTATTGTCTAAAAAGAACATCTGACGACATTGAAGAATAAGGCGATATTGGAATGTGTCTACGTATTGTCTCAAAAGGGCTCACGACGACGTGGAAGGAAGTCACGTTAGAACGAGCGCAAACTGTCTGCGAGTCGGTGGTCTGACATAATCGATAGATGGAGCGGTCGGAAGCTGCATAGTCCCTCGCCGAATGCAAATTTGGTTGCCCTGGGCTTCATATTATGCTGTAGATTTATTCATCTGCATAGACTATACACGACAGCATTATTGTCCACGAATCGTGCAATTAGCAAACGCCAACACGTAATATCTTCTCGTGTATCCGAGATGTATTTTGCATGCCAACATCTCGGTTGATCTCACCCACCAAGTACTTTGGTTCTAAATTTGGTTCTAAATGCTCACATAGTTGTTAACAGCAGGGTTCTGCCATGGAAGCAGTGAAAGTCTCGTTCGTACCAATTTCTACTATACATCTGTTTAGTATATATCCACGAGACTGCTCGCCCGGCGCATACATGGCAGTAGCAGACAATGTAATGAGATACATCTATTTTGGGAATCGTCGTGAACCTCTTGACGGAAACTAAAATGCACTCTTGACATTTACGCGGGCGTCTCGATTGTACCATCTTACTAAGACGCTAAGTATGTGTATTGTATTGCATTTTTGTATGATGAGATGAGAAAATATCAAGATGGAAAGAGCACTTGTAGAGCATCTTAAACAGACCAGAACCAGCAACCACGGCTGATATCCAGGAAGCAGAGGATGATCTTGATGTCAACTCGGTCGGATCACCGAAACTGAAGTTAGGAGAATCTATCAAAGCACGCAAAAACGGAAAGCCGCCTGGTGAAGATGGGATCTGTCCAGAAATGCTGAAGGCTGGGGAAGTTGTGACACCCAAGATCCTCTGTACGATTTTGCAGCAAATATGGGATACTGAAGACACCCCAGAGGGATGGGAAACTGGCACTGTTGTCAAACTTCCAAAGCGAGGCGATCTTGGGGACTGCAGTAACTAGCGGGGATAACATTGCTGCCCCTCACAAGAACATTTTCAGCAAGATCATCCTCAGACGAATTTCAGCTGCAGCTGAGAACACCATCGCAACTAGCTGGCTTCAGAAAAGGGAAAAGCTGCGTTGATTACATCTTCATCCCCAGACAAATACATGAACAGTCAGCTGAATGGAACGGCAACATTTACGCCAACTTTGAAAAGGCGTTTGACAGCCTCCATCGAGGAACCCTCTGGAAAATCATCCGATCGTGACAATATGTATATACTATAACACAGTTTGTGCCTGTGTTTATTTGTATGTTTTATATGTATGTCGGTTCCCTCGTATCTCCGTCAGTTTGGCATGCATGTGTCTGAAATTCCGTATGCGTGCTTGGGGCCTTATAAGGGGTGGTATGAAACACTTCGAAATTCATGGGGGGTGGAAACTTTACGAAGGAATTTAGGTGGACGTTTGACGTAGCTTACGTAACGCGGAACAACAGTAGACCGTATGTATGTAAAATTGCCGAGTTACGTGATCTACGTCAAACGTCCACATACGTTCCTTCGTATGGTACGAACACTTTCCAGAAACCTGCAGTATTACATATTTTTTGGGGCACGAAGTTGTCAGTGTCGTCGACATTGCCCTACCAAAACCTTACTTAAACGCATTCGACGTCACAACGCTGATGATACGATCGCAATCGTTTAGTAACCGTTAGTCGAAGGGTTGGCACGTCAGAGACATAGAAGTACAGAGCCGGAAGTAAAAAATCTTCGGATGGGATTGGTCCTGATGTGTGATGCTTATTATGAAGTAAACAATCTCATGGAAGGGGCACCTGCTCTCCATGGTAACTCACGATAGCAATGTATATATATATATATATATATATATATATATACTTCTGTGTGTGTGTGTGTGTGTGTGTGTGTGTGTGTGTGTGTGTGTGTGTGTGTGTGTGTGTGTGTGTGTGTGTGTGTGTGTGTGTGTGTGTGTGTGTGTGTGTGTGTGTGTGTGTGTGTGTGTGTGTGTGTGTGTGTGTGTGTGTGTGTGTGTGTGTGATCTTTTTTAAACAATTCCACATTTCCTATGTGGCTACAGAAGGCATAACATTGCACCCTTGAAATCTTCATTTTTCAAAACATTCCATATTGTGGAAGGGGGCTATCCCCTTCACACGCACGCACGCACGCACGCACGCACGCACGCACGCACGCACGCACGCACGCACGCACGCACGCACGCACGCACGCACGCACGCACGCACGCACACCCTCTTTCCTTTGTTCCATCTCCAGCAGAAGAATCTCCTCCCAATTCTTGAACTTGGCCTACAATTTGCTCAAGAACGTACTAAAACATTATAAACAAAACGTGTCTCTTCATTAGTTGCAGGAATGGGTGTGCCTGCTGTGTCAGAAACAGCGGCAGACTCAGCAAGAACTTCGAGACACCGGACCACCGCAGCAACAGGAGCCGGAAGATCACACTACCGGACAAGTCGACGTGGAAAAATCCGGTGCAAATATTCTCGACGTCGGACAACCTGATCTGCACAAACAAGACACACCTTATAGTAGGCGAAATGACCAACACAATTCAGACACTGGCTACGCCGAGCAACCTGGCGTAGAACCGCCACACATTCGCAGTGGCGGGCAAGCGAATGTACACCAGATGTACACTCGTGGTATTGCCGAACCTAATCCACAAAGTACGGACAACGACTATGCCAAACAGCAAGACTTACACACATCTGATACTCGCTATGAAGTATCAGATACTCCCTATGAAGTATCTGATATTCGATATGAAGCTGAAACAGAGAAACACGGAAGAGACGCTTACTTAGAAGCACAACGTGAGCAAATAAAATCAGACACACACTATGAATCGAATGAACGCACTAATTCACGTGATTTCTATTCCGGAAATTCTGGTCACCCCGACGAGGCGATGACAGCCGTTCGCTACACCAGACACACCGAAGGGAACGGAGAGGTAAGTAATGTCTCTCATACACACGCACGCACGCACGCACGCATGTGAAAGCGTGCACTGATATTTTACGAGGCTGCCGAGTATACATATTTCAAACATTTTAAACTTTAAAGCGTCTTTGTTTTAATTACGGACATGTAATATAATATTTAATGGGCTGCTTTATGTCGAACACAACGTCAACGTTAAGATAAGTATTTTACCGTAAATGTTACACTTTGACAGTTATGGGTTAACTGTTTACTTCTATTATCGCCCATCCTTGCTGCCGGCACGAAATATTGTTCGTTTGTTTTGGTACTTTTTAAATACAACATGTTAGTGGTGTATGCTCTCTACATATTTGTTTCTTCTTTGTAATACTTTGATTATTATGATATTATGCACTTATAACTCCTTCCTGTCTCTGTTAGTGACGATGATTTTATAATATTAATATTAATACTGAAAATAGTGTGCTGTTGTTTTGGGCTAAGCTGTCAGCTACATCTAGATTCTAGTCCTAGGGCTAGGCTATGCTAATACTAGTGATAGTTGCTCCATCTAAAAGGCACAGGAGTCACAATTTAGCGATCGGTGTCGGCCGTGGTCAACATTTCTAAATAAATAAATTAGTCTTGATCCCAGAATTATGATTTCTTTCCCGGCAGCTGCAGTTAGCCTTAACAACATCATATTCTACCTTTCGATTCGATTCTTGCAGATGATGCCTCGATAAATCCTGGACCAAAAAACATCTCAAAACATGTGCTTTGCCACTACAAATCTTAGAGCTGTCTGTCATACATCTGCTGCCCTTTCTGATCTGATGCTATCTAAACACATAGACATTTTAGCTTTGACAGAGGCATGGCTATCATCATCTAATACATCATCGTCTTGTTGTCATTTGTCCATATTGTTTTTGCCTATGCCACTACCGCCGCCATTCAGGTAGGGATGGTGGAGTCGTATTTCTTGTACCTGAAACATATAAAGTAGAAATTATTCATACACCTCAATACCAAAGCTTTGAGGTAATATGTATTGTTATAAAACATTCACCTATCTGCTAATTTTATATGCATCTCCGTGAATTTCCAGATTGCCTTGAGACCACATTACAATTCCAAGAAGACCTTTACAAGTTTAAATACTAGATCATTCATGGATGTCTTTCAAACATATGCATTACATCAACACGTTTCATTTCCTACACATGTTCATGATCAATGGCTCGACGTGTTTATTACTAGATCTATTTGCATTAACACCACAGGTAATATTTCCTACTGATGGTTTATCAGAACAGCATTGTGTCATTATTGATTTGTGGTTGTCGGTTCAAAACCTAGGAAAAAATATCACATTTCGACCAATAAATAGAATTAACATAAATACCGTTCATGACGATCTTGCAAATTCCGATCTTTTGATGCAATCTAAATCTACATTGTGTAAGCTTGTTAATCATCACCATGACACATTAAGTAAACTAATGGATAAACATGCTCCTAAACAAACAAAGAGCGTAAACTAATGGATAAACATGCGCCTAAACAAACCAACAGCGTAAACTAATGGATAAACATGCTCCTAAACAAACAAAGAGCGTAAACTAATGGATAAACATGCTCCTAAACAAACAAAGAGCGTAAACTAATGGATAAACATGCGCCTAAACAAACCAACAGCGTAAACTAATGGATAAACATGCTCCTAAACAAACAAAGAGCGTAAACTAATGGATAAACATGCTCCTAAACAAACCAAGAGCGTAAACTAATGGATAAACATGCTCCTAAATAAATCAAGAGCGTAAACTAATGGATAAACATGCTTCTAAACAAACAAAGAGCGTAAACTAATGGATAAACATGCTCCTAAACAAACAAAGAGCGTAAACTAATGGATAAACATGCTCCTAGACAAACAAAGAGCGTAAACTAATGGATAAACATGCTCCTAAACAAACAAAGAGCGTAAACTAATGGATAAACATGCTCCTAAACAAACAAAGAGCGTAAACTAATGGATAAACATGCTCCTAAACAAACAAAGAGCGTAAACTAATGGATAAACATGCTCCTAAACAAACAAAGAGCGTAAACTAATGGATAAACATGCTCCTAAACAAACAAAGAGCGTAAACTAATGGATAAACAAGCTCCTAAACAAACAAAGAGCGTAAATTAATGGATAAACAAGCCCGTAAACAAATCAAGAGCGTAAACTAATGGATAAACATGCTCCTAAACAAACCAAGAGCGTAAACTAATGGATAAACATGCTCCTAAACAAATCAAGAGCGTAAACTAATGGATAAACATGCTCCTAAACAAACAAAGAGCGTAAACTAATGGATAAACATGCTCCTAAACAAACAAAGAGCGTAAACTAATGGATAAACATGCTCCTAAACAAACAAAGAGCGTAAACTAATGGATAAACAAGCCCGTGAACAAATCAAGAGCGTACAAGTTCGCCCTCCATCACCATGGAGGTCTCTAGAAATATTTGTAGCAAAATGTCGTCGTCGATGTCTTGAAAGAATTTGGCGACGAACTCGTTCTCCACTTGATCGATCCCGTTATACTAAACAGCTACATATATGTAATCACATGATAACAAAAGCAAAGTCTGATTACTATACAAATTTTATCTCAACAAATTCTGAAACCCTCGCCGGATGTGGAAATCCGTAAACACAATTCTACATCGGCAGAAATTAAAAGCACTGTCTGAACAGTCTTCATTGGATACACTGTGTTGTTCTTTTTCAAAATACTGCACAGATAAGATTGCTCGCATTCGATCGAATTTTGTCATTAATCATAATGACTATGATTTCCCTGAACTACCACTTTCCGAAAATGCACTACAGTGTTTCACACCTGCAACTACTAATGAAGTTGTCATTATTATAAAAATTCCGAACAAATCGTGCGATCTTTACCCATTTCCAACACTTCTACTAAAAAGCTGTATCAATTAACTCATCTTTCCCATTACTACTATCACGAGCCTTTCAATGCAAGGCGGAGTTGTTCAACGGGATTTCAAACAAGCTCTTGTAAATCCTCTTATTAAAAAACAAACTTTATGTAAAAATAACCTAAAGAATTATCGTCCTATCTCTAATCTCAGTTTTCTGTCAAAAGTATTGGAAAAAGTAGTTGCCATCACTACTGCTACTTAAACAGTTACACTGGTTTCTTGTTACTTATCGAATAAATTTTAAGCTGTCCACTCTTACAATTCATGCTCTATCTACACAACAACCACCCTACTTGGCTAGTCTCCTGTATCTGTCAAATATCCCTAGGCAGCTCAGTTCATCAATTTCACAACAACTTATTGTGCCTAAAACAAAAGTTAACTTGGGCAGACGTGTTTTCTCTGTCCTTACGCCTAGGGTCTGGAACGAACTTCCCATCACTTAGAAAACATCTGAAAATGTAGTTTATCTTCCGAAAAAAACTGAAGACATACTTATTCCAAATTGCATTTTAACCATAAATCTTCGGTTGTTCCTCGTTCTGATAATGACTTTTGCGCTTCCCTGTTTACGATTACGCTTAATGATTATGTTGTTTTGTTGCGCCTCTGAGCTCAGGTTCCTGAGGATATAGGCGCCATAGAAGTTAATTATTATTATTATTATAGTTCTTTAGTGAGCAAAAAATATATAATTATGATATGTATTATCGTTCTCATTGGCGTAGCAGTGATTGAGTTAGTCTTCGCACGATTTCTCGTAATTACCCATTGTCGCTGCTGTGATTTACAGGCAGCGGCGTCACTACATGCAATCTGTCGCACGACATCCTTGCAAGACGGGCTTGTTGACGCAGCAGACTCGACCAGCGCCTGTGCCGCCATCAGACGGTCATTCGATGCACCGTGCGTGACGAACTACCACGAGTTGAGTGACTCTAGTGACGACGTGGCTGGTAGCGACTACGAGCGAATGCATCGAAGCGTGACGGATTATGAGGCACAGGGTAAGTGGCACGTTCGCTCGGGATTACGACATCTGTTCGCAGTAACATCTAATTGATTTAGCCCGGTCGGATGCAATGCTTGTGATTAAATATTGATCACGACCGTCTCGAACACGCACTTATTACAAAGATAATAATTTCATTAATCGATTCCGGTGGACGATTTAGGTCGTTATCGTGCTGCATGAAACTCAACTGCCTATTCATCATTCACTTACGTATTGACGAGAGTAGTGTTAACACCTGATTGTGTTGTCGTATCACTAATTGTCACCTACTTTCTGTCACCAACAGCGTCATGTCAACATCCCATTGTGTTGGAATGGTATATCTACTTGACACAGACTTTCTGTCACAACCAGAACGTTGGCAACACCCCATAGTGTTGAAATGGTATATCTACTAGACACATACTTTTTGCCACAACCAGAATCTTGGCAACATCATATAGTGTTGGAATGACATATCTGCTTGGCACAGATTTCTGTCACCACCAGAATCTTGTCAACATCTCATAGTGTTGAAATGACATATCTACTTGACACAGATCTCTGTCACCACCAGAATCTGGTCAACATATCACAGTGTTGAAATGACATATCTACTTGACACAGATTTCTGTCACCACCAGAATCTTGTCAACATCTCACAGTGTTGAAATGACATATCTACTTGACACAGATTTCTGTCACCACCAGAATCTGGTCAACATCTCACAGTGTTGAAATGACATATATACTTATCGCCTACTTAATGTCACTGCAAGGTTCGTGTCAACAGCCTATACAATTGTCATCATACCTACAAAACTTGTCATTCACTTCTGTCAGTAAAAACGTGTTGTCAATACCAGAGGGTTGTCACAAGTGTCTATGAAATTATCCTACTTTCTGTCACCATGGATGCATTTTGTTCACATACGACGGTTTTCTCTCCAGCTATGTGTTAGCAACGGGCGATTTACACGTGCCACTTATTTTCTTGTCAATCAACGTCTTGTCAGCACCCGATGGACGTAACATACATGTCTACTTGCTAGCTCACGTTGCTCGCATTCATCGGTTCACATAGATGTCAATCCCTGGAGGGTTCCTAGGAGTGAGACATTTTCCCAGCCAGGGTCCAGGGGCCGTGTAGTCACCCAGCCCATCACGTGAATTTCAAGAGATATGTCGCTGGTGTTTCCGGCTCGCATTCTTGTTGCAGGTAGTGCATCGAAATGATGCAAGATTTAACAAGATCTTGTTAAATCCTCTAAAAAGCCACACTTTACTCAACATCGATTCAATTTCGCTGTCTGCGCGCTCATCTCCATCACGTGCTTACGCTGGATTCCGACAGGAAATAACTTTGGTTTATGTTCAGCTATGACCGCTTTCATACCTTTTTCGGTAAAAGGCGGATATTACCGGTAAACTTAACTGAGGCTTTCGCTTAATACGACACACACGCACATACACACACACACACACACACACACACACACTCACTCACTCACTCACGCACGCACGCACGCACGCACGCACGCACACACACACACACACACACACACACACACACACACACATACACACACACCGTGACATTTAATGCAAAACCACAAGTCTCACGGCTCGTGTGTGACAGTTGACAAGTATGTGGTTAATATATAATTTATCATTATCTTTCAAATAACCCGGTCGGAATTTACTTGTTTCCACAGGTGACACGTTTCGTTCCTGTGGACAATCGTCAGGACGTAGAGTTTTGACCGAAGCCGATTTAGACACTGCAAACTCTGAGTTAAGCTATGTCGACGCTTACAGCCACAACTGGATTCATCGTGACGACGATACTGTTAACACGGACGTTGGTGACGCGGAATTTGCTGATGACTCGATCGACATAGGTCGTGGCAAGACTGCGCGTCCCAGACAACTCGTGCTGGGCCAGCAGTCCACGGAACGGCCGCCCTCCGCATCTCAGCGTCGTGATGGAAGTGGTGGCGTGACGCAGAAACAAGACGGCGCCGCCGAGAAGACGGGTGGCGAACCTGTTGGTAACCTTGTGGAAAAAACAACTGAGGTTCACCAACAGATGGCGTCTGTTGCATCGCGTATCGCTGACGTTCGCGACGGCCAGAGATGGTCATCGACGCAACCGCTTGGCCAACCCGCGAAGACCACGCCACGGCATGAGCTGGTCGACGGTCAGTCATCGCCAGCGGAGGTGACTGACCGACAGGAGGGGCTGAGGAAGAAGAAACCGTCGGCTTTAGAGAAGGTGTCCGTTAACGAGGCCGAGTCGGATAAACGGGTTAGTCCTTCAAGACGAAGTCCGCGCAGTCCGCCGAGAAGTCCATCGTGGATGCGCTACAGGGACGGCTCATCTCGGTCGTCGCCCAATCGGACACTGTCACCTCCAATATCGCCCACTGCGCGCTACCAATCTTCCCTTCCCGACAGCACGCACGGGTCTTGTGACGATTCCTACGACGGAGACTACTTCACATATGCTGGTAATTACATGCACGACCAGCAGGGCAAGATCCAGTCACTAGCGGACGATGCACTCAGCTACAACGACAGAGCCCAGCCGAAACCAGCGCGGTCGTTCAGCGATCAGAGAAGCCTTAGCGACGATGCGATAGAAATGGAGTCACTCGATCTAGCTACCTTCGCGGCAGCTGTCGCTAGTGACACAGCACATTTGACAAACCTGAGTGTGTCGCCGACACAACAGGATGTCATAGACACTGCTCGCGACGATGTTTTGTCCATGACAGCCATCGGTTCCGGTGACGTGGACGTTCTTCCAGAGCCTAAACCTAAAAGTATTGATCACCATGGCAACAAACGACAGAAGACGAAACCCCCGCCGACTGACTGGTCGCCAGTGACAGATCTGTCGCCAATAATCGACGTGTCGCCGTCAATCGAGGCCATCGAACAAGCGGAGATGTGGGCGCAGCAAGACCCACGGACGCGAGCCAAAGACACGACACTGTCCGCGCAAGACGCCACCGACAGTGACAGCCGCTATATGACGCAGTCGCTCAAACGGTACCAGCACTTTGACGACATCAGCAAGATTGGGAACGGTGTGCTGCAATCCAACGACGAAGCAGGCGTGGCGGGCGACAGCGGTGTCGATCATGCCGCGGTCGGTGACATTATGTCTGCTAGAGACATCAGCAATGAACGGAGAATCGGACGGGTTCTCGTCGAGAGTCAAATGCAACCGCCGGTTGTTGTCGTTCCTCCCGTCACACTGATACATACCTCATGTCATACTCCACAGACTACACCCGTCACACTAACACAGCCCTCGTACCAAACCCCACAGACGACACCCGTCACACTAACCCAGTCCATAAGGCGAATTCCAGACGCGACACCTGTCACGATAACAGAGATCGCACACAAAACTCCGGATACAACACCCGTCACACTAACACAGACCACACCACACCGAATTCCAGACACGACGCCCGTCACATTAACACAATCCACACCACACCGAATTCCAGACGCGACACACATCACAATGACACAAACCACACAACACCGAATTCCATACACGACACCCATCACACTAACACAAACCGCACGTAGAACTCCGGAAACAACACCCGTCGCAATGGCACAGCCCAAACCACACCAAATTCCTGACACGACAACCGTCACACTAACACAAACCGTACGCAGAACTCCGGACACAACAACCGTCACAATAGCACAGTCCACACCACACCAAATTCCAGACACGACACCCGTCACAATAACACATACCACGCCACACAGAATTCCAGACACAACATCCGTCACAACAACACAGTCCGCACCACACCAAATTCCAGACATGACACCCGTCACAATAACACAGTCCACACCACATCGAATTCCAGACACGACACCCGTCACAGTAACACAGACCACGCACCGAACTCCAAACGACGTCACACACATTGTGAGGCAAATTCCAGATATCCCACAAACAGTGCCACACAGTGTGCCATTGCGACAGGAAGAAAGAAGGGTCGACGAAAACAAGGTGCATTTGGCGGAAGGCCTTAATAAAGATTCACGTCCTGTGAACGAGTCAGACAAATCGGCAATGTCGAATCCACCTCTTCACCCACTGCCAGATGATCAGGTAAAGTGCACAGCCGTGTATTAAAGAACAGAACGCGTCTAATAAATAGGAGGTACAAAGTCTGATCGCTATGATGTGACAACTGTTGGTGATCGTCTATCTTACACTAAAGTTGGGAGAACATCTTTGTCAATATATGAATGGGTTTTGTTTTCACACAACACGAACTGCATTTGTGATGCCTCTCACAAGCTGTGACTCAAAGCAGTGGACCCCGCTTAACAGAATCACCGATAACTGAGCCGTTTAGAATCATTCCCCATTCACGCTGCATATAAACATGCACCGCATATGTGACTTAATCGATTAACAGAATCATACTGCTCTGGCCGGAAGTGATTCATTTAAGCGGCGTCTACTGTATGCATTGACGTTTTATGCTCCTGCAATTTCTTCAACTTAATTTAACGAGAACTATTAAAAATTAGCCACGCACAGGCAACTAAACAATTCCTCATATCGATCTTACAGGCACATGCAGCAAATCGACGAGCCGAAGACCGGAAGATCAGACGTAAACTCCCCCCATTGCCGCCAGATGGCGAGACGACCACTACGCCAGAGAGACCAGGCCCACAAACGTCTGAAAAAGAACTGCTGCGACAAAGACTCAGACAACGACAAGCCGAAAACAGACGCCCTCAGAAACAGCCACACACGAATGTTGAAGAAAAATCAAAGCCGGACGTCACGTCACGAATTCGAACGACACCCACTGTAGATAAGCCACAGGCACGCAAGCAGTCTGCGCCCATAGCGACACCTAGCGTCACTACACGCACCCCAGGTACTTCTAAACAAGCGAGCGCGCCAGTGTTGGCATCACGCACGCAGTTGCCGCCGGTACACCACCCAGCACCGACGCCGTTGGTCGCGCCAACCGCAGCGGGCGTCGGACGCGTGTACAAGAACGGCGAACGTCCAACGGCAAACGTCGCGCTCTCTTCCGGCAACGCGACACGTCCGTCGTCAATCGTCGACCGGCCTTCGACCAGCGTCATACGTCCGCGCGCGCGCACGCAGCCGTGTCAGGAGGAGTCGACGACGGTGCACGGCATACGGGTGCCGGTCGACGTCAAGTTCCTGAAGCAGCGCCTGAAGGAGGAGATCCAGATAGTTACGGCGTCCAGGAGACTGCGCATCGACGAACAGGACGGGCTCCGGCGCATGGAGGTCAAATAAAAAACTTAAATAAAATAAAAAAAATGTATTACACTACAATCCCTTACAGGGTATGAGAGTACATACATAACTAAATGTACAATTCAATGATAATTTCACGCACGCATGTGTGTGTATATATATATATATATATATATATATATATATATATATATATATATATATATATATATATATATATATATATATATATATATATATATATAATATATACTATATATAGATGTATATATATGTATATGTATATATATATATATATATATATATGTATATATATATGTATATATATGTATATATATATATATATATATACTATATATAGATGTATATATATATGTATATATATATATGTATATATATATGTATATATATATATATGTTTATATATATGTATATATATATATGTATATATATATGTATATATATATATATGTTTATATATATGTATATATATATATATATATATATATATATATATATATATATATATATATGTATGTATATACACACACATGCACACGTATGTTTACACATAGTTATATACACTCATTTGCATACGAACATTTGAAACATATTCTACAGCGGGAGTAAGTGTTCATAAAACGAATGTTAACTACACCCAGTATTAACGTTAGTATTACTAAATATAAACATATGACTACACATATTACATTGATTGTGGGCACAGTCCTACACTCGTATCCCAAGCAACATGTGTTACAGTGAATTAAATTCTATACATAATAATATTAAAAAATTAGGAAAGATCGGATTTTACATTGAAAAGCTGTGAACATTTCAAACTGTTATGTCTGGTTCTGTAATATCTGTTTACGTATTTAGGTGATGCTGGCACTCCGAGAGAAGCAACGGCTCGACGCCGAGGCAGACGCTGCGGCGAAACAGAGCAGCAACGGTTCCCGGACGGACAGAACAACATTGGCGACGCAGACGAAACAGCGCAGCGGCGGTTTGGTGAACCAAAACGGGTCGACGCCCAATCAACAGAGGGTGGTTTCCCCGCACGCCCTTACCACCAGAAGAATTAAGCACAAACGCCAGATTTCGGATCCGGTCGTTACAAAATTCTCCCCCATCGAGGAAGATCGTGACGTCGAACATGCCATGAATGCAAAGATGTGCGCCGACGATGTGCGACGACCGGAAGTGCGTCACGTCGACGCATCGACTCGCACCACGCAGGCGTGCAATTCATCGGGTGTATTCGTCGCACCGGTCAGTAAACAACCGATACCCAGTAGTAAATTAGCAACATCGTTATCGCGGTCTTCTGAAGTGCTCCATGAGTATTCGATTGTAGAACGAGAGGCAAGATTAATGAACAGTCAGTCGGAATCCTGCCTCCCCATCACGACCCCGCCCCGGTGCCGGACGCCAACATTCGAAGAACGACGGAAGAAAGAACGAAGAAAGACCGAATTGCAGCAGGAAATAGACAAGCGGAAACGACAACTGGAAGAAGCCATGCTTATGGCTGAAGCCAACAACGTGGAACCGGAAGTGCACGATATTTGTTTCCAGCACGTGAGAGCCGCTGACACAGCTGCGGCCGGGATAATAAAGCCAATAGACTACGGCCGGGCAGAGGCGTTAGACTATTACGGTGACTTGATCTACTCGGAGACTAACGACGAAGAATTGAGCTACAGCTCAACGGAATATCTCGCCCACAAATGCGAACGCTATCCACGGACCATCCACGAGCATCCGTATATTCCCGTAGAGTTTCTCTCCGACTCTGAATACGACATTCAGTGCCGGTCGCGAAACGCTAACCAAAACTTACTCACCACAGTCGGCAGTGCTCCCTCGCTCGGCTATCCGGTGACGGTTCAACAGGCAGGTATGTCAGGCAGGCTCGCTGCTAACATGTCCCGTCCATGTGACACTGATCGTTTCCCTGTATGTGGCGCCACCGACCAGCTTGCTGACTGCGAATTTGCTGCGAATCTGACGGACGTCAGTACGACGCCGGGGAGCGAGGCAGGTCCGTCCGCCATGCCCCTGCTTGCCGATGTCCAACACCGCTCACGAACGCTCGTCCGCAACATCGGCAGCAGGCCGCTCTCCGACGATCTGGAAAAGTACTATTTTGCAAAAGGTACACATTCAAAATTATCCCTATGCGATGGCGAGCACTCTCTCTCTCTCTCTCTCAGCGTCCACTAAATCTGGTCGTTTCTGTTTCTTTGTAATTCTGTTGGCAACTAACGCGACTCACTGATCCCCAATGGCGGACCCATGTCCGGCTTCTCCTTAATGTCGCCGATACCCGTGAGATTCAGCATTAAATCCACCCGACGTCAGCTGCATGCGTGTATATCTGTGCGTCTGTGGTGTTCCCCTGATCTCTGTCCGCTGCACATGACATAGTTCACATTGCAAGATATCACGACTAACCAGGTTATTTTGCAGGCTACGAGGAGTCGCAGTGTAATCGTACAACTCTTGTTTGTTCGTGTTTGTTTCGGTTCAATTGTTTTCTTCTTTGTGCAATTAATCAAATTTCTTCATGCCATTTGATATTACACAGCAGGTTAAAGGTGAGTGTTGGGTTTCTATTGCGCACAACTTGATATTGTACGTGATTTGTATATGAGATATGTGTCATACACATCATAGTGTTTCTTCGTAATTTGTCTCGAATCTGATTTTAGTGGGAAAACACATTTGTCAGTAAATCCTATGACATACATGCTAATGAACTGACGATGGATATCCGTTAAGCCAATTAAATTGCATTGTACAATTCTAAGTCGCGTACCTGAGCATACTGCATGTTACATTTCTACGTTATACGTTGCTTCAGTTTACTAATAAGATATTGGCACTGTGTAGCGCTAACTAACACCTCAAACCTCCCTGATGAATTCTTCTTTATGCACGTTAGTCTATGAACAAAGAGTTTCCCGAATCGAGGTTTGTCTTTCAATAAGAGAGCTAGTAACAAGATGTGTTTTTCTAAGGTAAATGCAGTTTGGTAGTTTTGTTGGATGCCGTTAACTTCCCATATTCCAGGAGTCTGTTTCATTGAGAGTAAGGAACATAGTTTTATTTCTCTAATATTAAACGGTAGGTGGTTCAACACCATAGGTGTCTGGAGTGATCACGTGGTTGCCTGCAGCTAACAGGACTTAAAAAGGTAGTGAGCATCTTTGGAGCGAAATAATCCCAGAGAGCGTCCTGGAGATATGTTCACCGACATCGAGCAAATATGTGAAGCAGCATTTACCCCCAGCACGCTTATTAGCTCTACTATTGATAGTTAAAGATGGATTGTGAGAGCTCCTTGAGGTCAGTCATCTGGGAGCTCATTGGTCTTAAACTCCAGACTAGGGACGCTGTGGCGTCGTGGTTCGAACTTCGAACACCGGACTGCCGTTTAAGAGGACTGATGTTCAAATCGTCTTCTGCTGTTTCAAAGTTCGATGTTCACTCCACGTTGCCTGAGTTCACTCAGCTGTGTAAACGAGTACTAGTTATAACCATTGGTGGATATATGTGAACGAATTCAGAACCTTCACCGGGTCTTGAATGGGTCATTTTCAAGAACCAATGAGCTCCCCACTCACGTTTAACCTTTTGGACACATATTAATGATTTTTTTCAGATACACACAACATTATTTTACCGACAGCTTAACCATTTGCCACTCAATAATTATATTATATTTTTGAGTGATAACTGGAAATACTTCTCCTTGTCCGCATGCAAGTAGTGTTTTCTCCTTTCTTTGCACTTTTCTTTATTTCCACTACATACTACTATTAATTTTTACTACCTGTGTTATACTTGCGTTGCTGTAGAAATTATAGAAGGATATATACAGGTAAAGATATATCCACACACACTACTTGGTAGATTCACAGTGAACACGTCAGTTAATACTAAGCATCTGAGACATCTCCAACTCCCTGACCACGTGGCACATTGCCTTCGATGTAGCACGTTTTCTTGAACATAAAAATCTGTCATACTTGCTATTTCTCCTCATAACCTAGTAGGTTGGTAAGGCCACCAAAACGTTACATAGCTGTCAATAAAGTCTTGACGTGGACTGTGTCCAATGGCTATAGCACCATGTCATGGTTGTTTCTCCTTGAAGATCCTCTCAACACGATGTATCGAGCGGACAGCGACCGTAGTCTGGGCGATTCGGACGAGAACGTGATGGAAGGAGGAGTGACTATCAAAGAGCACGTAGACCAACGACCTCCCGTGAGTCACATTGCAGCTGCTGCTGCTGCTGCTGCTGCTGCTGCTGCTACTGCTACTGCTACTACTACTACTACTACCACTACTACTACTACTACTACTAATAATAATAATAATAATAATAATATTATTATGATTACTACGATTACTGCGCGTACTATTCCTACTGCTACTGCTGCTGTTGTTGTTGTTGTTGCTGCTGCTACTACTACTACAACTACTACTACTACTACTACTACTAGGCTACCACTACCATCACAACATTAAACTCACTACAAAAGAATCAATAGGTTTCGAAAAGAATTCTGCATAATTTGACACTGGCTACGGAGTCGAATTTCTCTTCAGAAATATGCAGTTAAAGAGTATCGTGACCTGAACCAATGCCTTCAAGTCACTGCCAATGACTACAAGAACAGAGACATTGTTACATACCTGCGATATTATCATTATCATTATCATTATCATTATTATTATTATTATTATTATTATTATTATTATTATTATTATTATTATTATCATTATCATTATCATTATTATTATTATTATTATTATTATTATTATTATTATTATTATTATTATTATTATTATTATTATCATTATCATTATCATCATTATCATTATTATTATTATTATTATTATTATCATTATTATCATTATTATCATTATTATTATTATTATTATTATTATTATTATTATTATTATGACGTATTTGTAAATTTCACAAAGTAGTAGAATAGTAAATGCAACATTGATTACCATTAGCGTTAAGTCAGCAGGAAATGTAGCAACATTTTGCCATCAACTAAACCCCACCTGCTTAAATTCGCTTATCCCTCATAGCTCATCCATGTACCGATCCAACCGTTTACGACTAGAAACTGTCTAACACTTTTGTTTTGGTTCACTGCTGAGCTTCGGTTTCCCGAGGATTTGTGTGATAAGCTCGCTGTGTCGCGCTATTCTGTAGTTGCCTTTGATTTGCAGGCTTCTGCGGCTAGAAACCGGTCTAAATACGACTTCCCAACCAAGAGGATTCTGCTGACTCGTGATCCAAAGGATAGAGTTGTCAAAGGTAGATATTTATGTAGACCTATCGGATACCAGTGACTTAACAATATAGCTACGTGTAATTATTCAATTTAATACTTGAAACACGGCGTTTTGTTTGGAGATACAACAGAAGAACTGGTCGCAGATGTGTTACAATCCAAAAATACAATCAAATAAAGGCATTGTATACACGTGCGTGTGTGAGTACGTGCGTGTGTGTGTGCGTGCGTGCGTGCGTGCCTGCCTGCCTGCCTGCCTGCCTGCCTGCCTGCCTGCCTGCCTGCATGCCTGCCTGCATGCCTGCCTGCCTGCCTGTCTGCTTGCCTGCAGACGTGGTGTTAAGAACGCTCACAGTTCCACCGTATTGTTTGATTTGATTTGTCACACAATACGTGTACACACATTAGTGGTAGAGTCTTATAATTATATAATAAATCGAGTTGATGTGAGTTGTTGATGTGAGTTGTTGATGTCCCTCAGGGAACACGATGGGGATGAGGATAGTTGGAGGGAAGCTGATCCCAGGCGGGGGTGGCGAAGTGGGAGCGTACGTGGCTGCGATCTACCCCGGGGGTGTGGCCGAACAACTGCACGGGGAGTTACGAGAAGGTAAGAGACGCGACTTAACACATAGGTTAGTTAATAATTAATAATAATAATAAATATCTCATTTATAAAGCTATAATTCCCACTGTGTGGACCGATGCGCTGTGTAATGTCTACGAAGCTGCTTGCCAAATGCTGAGAAAATATGCCGGTTTTTGGCAGAAACTGTCGACGCTTTTTTCACAACTTGCATTGGCCCCTTTGTAAATAACAATACTGACCTTCAATAACGCCGATATCTGTTGGAAACTGAGCTCAGAGGCGCAACAAACCAAAGTCGTTAATCAGGCAATAAACGTGATATGGTCACCATCGTGAAATAAAGTTGTTGCTACTACTACTTTATTTCAGGAGACCAGGTGCTCGAGTGGAATGGCCTCACGTTGACGGGGAAGACGTTTGAGGAAGTGCAACAAACTATCGCCCAACCGAATGGAGAACTGGAACTGGTCGTCAGGCCGTAAGTTAGACCTGTCCGCTGATGCTGTTGGGTGCTGCTGACCATAAACCACAATTAGGATCCGTCCGTCAGTACCCATATAGAGTTATAAAGTCATAAAGAGTCCATACGAAAATGAGGATTGCGAGTGATTTTTTCCGGGCACTTTTACATCGAATACGTTAGTAAAGTTAATGTTTTATGTACTACTGCATTAGGTCTTTCATTTGATTGTAATCAACAGACGCACGGGTGTCGCACATGATGTCAGTTAATTGACGTTTGACGTGCTCTGAAAGGTTTAAAGAAAATCGTAAGACACATTTTTCACTGGAAACGCTGTTGTGGTGGTCTCACCCCTGGTGTAAACGTCAATGGTCGTCTCACCCCGTTCAGTGCTACGACTGCTTCCAGTGAAAACAGTTGACACACAATGCTGCCTCAACTGTTCCTGTTAACTGTTGCGTATCCATGTCACCTCCCTATATTCGCGTCCATCCTGGTTGAACTGCATAGCGGTGATTCCACGTGGGAAATATTAACCAACACATCTTCCTGATTATGACATTTCAATAAAAATTGTGTGTTCTGTTTTAATTATACATGTTTGTTCTTTAACGGCGGCGGTCAGGCAGTGTTTTGTGCATAAAAAGGTTTGCTCGTTTGTCATATTCCATATGAGACACAAACATGGTTGCAATTATAATAAAGTTGCATTGGCGCACTTTTTGCTAATTGCATATCCAGAAAGCAACATACGAAGCCTTTCCGTTGCTAACATTATACAAACAGTACTGCAAAAGACATTAGCCTATGCACAAACTAGACTCATCTTACAACCGGACACTGCTGCTGGACACTATAATTTAGAAAAGCAGCAAGTCTTGAATGAATTGAAGCGGCGATTGCTAGTCGAATTTTTACCGAACCAATCTGATGACTCCTATAAATTGAAAGTGACGATGCAGGTTAACTGCAATGCTACAAAATAACAAAAACAGTCGCGTAACGTGGTAACTGACATACTGTACTATGTGGCCAATTTCCGGGTAATTTCACATCAAGCTTAAGATATGTGATATGAGAAATGCTCCAATGGTATTGTTCATGAATGTTTATGTTATGTGCGGCACATTTACTCTTGTTGTGTCATCTTAAATTGACAGCCCGCGACTCGAGTGTTCGGTATCGCCTGGAGCGACGGTAAATATATCACATACACGGTTGGGTGCTTCGCTTGGTCATAGTCAGTCGTTTATAACAGCAACGTGTTGAACGATCACCAGCAGACATTGTGAGGCGATCATCAGGAATTGGTTTCGTGTGTTCTCTGTTGGGTTTAGGTAATACTAATAATTGTTGTACCGGTGGCAGGTATAACGATTTATGCGGCGGTTTGGACCATTTTGTTGACTTCTGTATGCGAGTCGAAATGCGAGTGTGATTTACTGGTACGAGACCAACAGTGTGTCTACACTTTAACATGCAGTACTTAACTCGACCTCTGCTGCAATGAATTCGTGTTTACGGTGATAGTATCTTTACCCAGGCGGTTTGAATAGTTGTGTACACACGTGTGTGATTACTCAGTAAGCTGGAGTCATTTATTGAGGCTGTAGGATGCTCTGATCAGCACATTGCTACCCATAGAGAGGTTCAGCACACCAAACTTGTAACGTTTTTGTGTAGACCATGTGATCTATCCGTACACGTACCATATGTTAATACGTTCAACAACTTGATACTTGTTCCATGTGAAAAGTTGATAATGACATGTTTGGCGTCTTTGTTACGTTGTTACGTTGTTACGTTGTTACGTTGTTACATTGTTACGTTGAGGAAGAACGCGCGGACTCGGAAGCAAGACATTTGCATCGAATAGTTTGCGGTGGTTTTTGTTGAGGCATTACCCACTCATCTAATTCCTCCTAAGGTCTCACAATGACGCTAGGAGGGCTCAGTTGTATATCAAAACGTATCATTCGCGCATACCACGCGTAGAGACGCCACAAAAATAACAACGAACTTACACCTTGTAGCATGTAGTAGAACCATATCTACCCATACTATACGCAGCACGTGGAATCCCAAGGAAAAGCCCCACATCTCGGTGACGTAGTTCACAACTTCTACACGTACACGTTACAATCTTGGCATGCTGAACCTCCCCAATAATGTACGCCTACCCATGGGACAAATAAAACAAGACATGTCGCTGGTCTGTATCTCGTGAATGTTGTCACGCTCTCATCAACGTGTTCCAGGAGAGCGGAGCTGACCAACCGCAAACAACACTCGAACACCATGTCAACGTTATGTTCAGACAGCTGTCACTCGTCCTATGACAACCTCGACTCTGTGAGTGACGACAATGACTATGGTATGTGGAGAAGATGGACAACGACAATGGCTACGGTATAATGCGCAGTGACATTGACCTCCCATCTTCCACATGGTTGTGTGGCCGTTTTTTAGAGTCCACCTCCCACCTGCCTCCAATTTTTAGGACCAACTTCCCACACATTTTTAGGACCAATCTCACACAAATTTTAGGAACAACCTCCCACCAATTTTTAGGACCAACCTCCCACCTCCCACTAATTTTAGGACCAACCTCCCACCTCCCACCAATTTTTCGAACCAACCTCCCACTTCCTGCTACCTGTTAACTTCAACAGAAATCGCATGTCAAAACCTCTGTATGGACGGATGAATTCCAACAATATTTAATTCTTGTGAAGTGAATGACGGCACTACTTATAATCAACATATTTATGTTTGAAAAATGTAACTTATCCTTGATGTTTTATATGTGTGTAAGTCATGCTATTCCAGAACACCTCCCAGACGCTGGCGTCGACCTGGACCATACAAAGTTGTCTCCCGGAGCCTCAGTGACGTCATCACAACCTGACCTCGACCTGACCCCGAGTCTGTCTACGTCTGCCAGCTCAGAACAGACGGACCCGGCGTCGACTGACTCGCCGTCTGATGCTGCGACCAAAGTATGAACTACACCGTATCGCGTAAACTGTTTTATACAATGCTGAACTACAGAATCAGAATAAGTTTATTGCTAGCCACAGTTAGACTGTATCCACATTAAACGATTAAATGCACAAATCCATGCAAGTATAAAACTGTCATAGAAATAATTATTGAACCCTATGTACCAGAAATTACTCTTACACTTATATAGAATAACTTATGTTCACCAAAACGAAACGTGACCACCACACACACAGTAAGAGGTGCTGTATATTAACATCAATTAATTAAGTATTGCATTAGAATGACCGTAATAACATACATTAAAATTAATTAATTAAATTATAATTAATCGAATTACATTAAAATGAAATAATTAAATTACATTATATACTAAGTATGTTAAAGGAGAGATGCCATCTAGCGGACAGTTCTGTTGTGCTTCTGCCACTCGTGCATCTTTCTTAATCTCAATGTTCACGACACACATAGTTAGCGCAGTAAGTTAACTCTTGTGTCAATGCGGTTTTCGTCCTTCCTAACACGACTCTGGGACTTACGTGTGCAGGATTTTATCCATCCGTTACGAGAACTCCACATATTTTTGGTCTTGCCGTATAAATCGGATTGTTCTGTCAGACAAATAGTCCAGGTCATGAATATTCACTGAGGAAAGATAATGTCGATATGTATTCGGACACGTCTCCTGGTGATAAAGTTGTCCCCATAGGTGTACGAACTGCAGTCTCTTGTCGGCGGTTGCATGAGCAAAGTCGATGCGTTTTGTCCACGTAGGTTTAGCGCATTGGATAGAACTTAGTAGTGGGTCTTGCGGATTTACCAGTCCATTGTTTCGTTTTCGATCGTCTGCATCTTGAAGCACTGACCCGTTGATTGGTGCTCGTTCCATGTAGGAGTCGTTCGTGAATTTTGCACGCTGCTGGTTATTGAATGATTGGTTTAATAGTAAGGGCATATTGTTTTGTGTATCGTGTCTGACTCATCCAGTGTCAGATGTGATTTCTTATTCGGACGACCAGGACAAGCTATGAGTCGTTTGGCTATGAAGGTGGGTTTCTTCGATGGTCAAATGTGTCCAGTTGCCAGACAAAGGCCTCTCTCGGTGAATAACAATGGCCTTGTGCTTCGCGTCCAAAGAGTTTTCATCTCGCTATAGTTCATGATGTTTTCTGCAGCAAAAGTCAATGAACGCCGGGTCGTCTTACATTGCGCTTTACGTCCAAATAGTTCTTCTCTCCGTTGGTATCGTCATGACGTCTTCCAGATTCATAGTAACAGCGGTTCGCATATTTAACCTGGTCCACCGTGCATCTGCAGTTCTGCCAAAAAAACGCGCATTGTGGGTATACCAAATTAATTCAGCATATGTAAAGTTAGTATAATTATATAATTTATGCCATGCAAAACGTGTGTCAAATAATTACTGCAAGGTCTGACCGTCTCATTCCACAGCCTCACGTGACTAGCAGAGATCCGAGCGTCACACGACAGCAAAAGCAGGCGGACACGTTCCCGGAGTCGCGCCAGGACACGACGAACATGGGAGACATCCAGGTACGTCCACGTCTAGACCACAGTTCTATAGTTTACTTCCATTTCAATGTGTGACCTGATTAAGGATATTATGGTTTCATCTCCTGTCGACGCGTGGGTTCAGATTAATCGAGTGGTCGTGATGACCACCATGATCACCATGACCACCATGATCATCATGACCACCATGATCACTATGACTACCATGATCACCATGACCACCATGAGCACCATGATCACCATGACTACCACCATGACCACTATGATCACCATGACCACCATGATCACCATGACCACCATGATCACCATGACCACCATGATCACCACGACCACCATGATCACAATGACTACCACGATCACCATGACCACCATGATCACCATGACCACCATGATCACTATGACCACCATGATCACCGCGACCACCATGATCACCATGACTACCATGATCACCACTTCGGTGGCTTCTGCTGCTTCCAGCCCTGTCCAGGTTTGCAGTGTGGCCAACGCAAGCCAGGTTTGCAACTTGGCCAACGCAAGCCAGGTTTGCAATGTAGCCAACGCAAGCCAGGTTTGCAATGTGGCCAACGTAGTGAAGCGTCCTCTCCACCACTGTCCTCTTGAGTAGACACTTGTTTTGGATTTCACTTAGCACATTTTATCGTGTTTTCTTTTCAATCCAGCTAATAACCGACAACCTTCAATAGCACCACAGCCAAGAAACATATTTAGTGGACGTTAAATGCAATTAAAGTGCGTGTTTGTTGACTTTCCTTTTTAGAGAAAGTTTTACTCTACACTTTATTACCAGTACTGTTGTACACGATGCTATCTTGTACACGATGCTATCTTACACCGTGTTAAACCGTCCTTGTGATTGCAGCTTCAACTCAGCCACGACGATTACGACGGCACACTGAACGTCCACGTCATCCAGGCCCGCTGTCTTCAGCCGAAGGATAAAAATGGTTTTTCGGATCCGTACGTCAAAGTGTACCTACTCCCTGGGAGAAGGTACGTTGTCAATATTCCCAGATCAAACCAAGGCCGCATGGACATTCGATCGTCCCCTAATGTGTATTAGTATATTTGTCGGTTGATGTAGGCGACTTAACATGGGATGAATGACACATTCGAGCTATTATTCGAGGCACGTGTCTTCTGTCTGTACATCAGTAAAAGGTTTGTACTAATAATAACCGTAGAAAACAAAGAGTACAGTTAAACACAATTTATCCGTTTTACGCCTCATGGGTGTGATCGACTGTGCTTTCGGAATTATTTCGTTTTATTCATACACTCAACCAACAACTGACTAAATATTAGAGAACATAAAACATACAATCATCGTCACGTACACATACATTTCTGAACACTTTGGCCAATATTTTTGTTCACTTTGTAGACCACCGTGAATATGCGAATAACTGTGTTATTTGTTAGCCAATACGTGCTCGCTAAACTTCGGCTAAGTACATTCACTCAGTGACGAAAACATTCAGTCAAATAGACGGTAAAATGAATACAATCGTCGTCACATACATAAACATCTCTGAAGAGATTGGCCAATATGTTTTCCCGTAAACCTTCCTGAATCCGTGCTCGCTAAATGGTGTCGTGGTTTCGTGCTGCAGTCCAGAGAAGAAGCGGCGCACGAAGTACATCGCACGGTCTCTCGACCCGGAGTGGCATCAGACATTGGTCTTCATGAACATACCTCGCACACAACTCGTCGCGAAGACCCTGGAGGTGACAGTCTGGGACTACGACCGCTTCAAGCCAAACGACTTCCTTGGAGAAGTCCTCATTGAACTGTCAGGTACGTCTTCTCCAGAGATTACTTCGTTGAACTCTGATGCGACATTATTAACGTATCAAATACGTTTTCCCCTCGTTAACCTATCATGTGCGCCTTCCTCAATTCTGGTTGACCTATTGGACAGTGGCATATCCAAGATCTCGCAAAGAGGGCGACCAAATGAGGGGCAATCTTAGTCACCCATTAGTTTACCATGTTACCATGTAATGGAGCAGCAGGGTAAGGGAAGGCAGTGTTAGTTGAGCCACTGGGTTGGTTCAGCCACCCATGTTTCCCAGGAAACTACAGCAGCGACAGTTACATGGTACAACCCAGTGGTTGAACATGTTATTAAAACACGATTGACGTACAATAAGTGCCATTTGTCGCAACGGTCAGAAAATGTGGGCTAAGAGTATGTTTTGTTTAAAATATTTTTCGAAACTTTTGGTGATTGTGATTAATGTCTGTTCGTGTGTGACCAGACTTCATTGCCTGTGCACTTACCAAATGTCTGTTCGTGTGTGACCAGACTTCATTGTCTGTGCACTTACAAAATGTCTGTTCGTGTGTGACCAGACTTCATTGTCTGTGCACTTACAAAATGGTTGAGCTATGCGCAGGGAAGAATACTATTTACATCACTTCCCATAATTAAGTATGTTGACTTATTAATTAAGAATGTAGACTTGTCAGACACGTGTTAAGCCCATTGGGTATATGTGTTGGCTGAGTTGTTATGACATTTTAGTACAAGGCCTACGTAAATTATACAAGTAAAACATATGCCTAACTTACGCTACACTGTGGTTCAACTTACCCACAACAAGTGTTAGTTGAGTCAGCTTACCGACTCCATTTGAATCAGCTACATATAATTATGTATGCACACTAGATACATTATTTTGGCATAAAATTATTTAATATTAATCATAGTTTATGTGAGTAAAAATAATTTTGACTTATGAATATGATCGTGCTCTAGATATAAAAAAGAATGATAAATGGCTCAACTAACACTGCCTCCCCCACATACGAAACAAAAAGTTAAGCCGAAATAATAGCCCCCTCCCTAAATACACCACTACTTATGGGACATATCTTCGTACGGTCTATGTTTCAGATACAGCATCGACATTATCTTTCGTTGTGGCAACATGGCCTGACTGTCTGAATGCATAGCAAAGTGCCAAATGATTGTGTTAATGCTGGTAGTGTGAATATGTTTAAAAATAGAATTGACAGATATTTGATAAGGGTGGGCTACACGTAGATGACACAATTGTTGGCCTCTCGATAAGCCAATGGCTTCCTTGTCCACTTGCCATCTGGAACTTGTTGTTTGGGATGGCAATCTTGTTAAATCTTGTGTTAAATAATATCTATATGTATTGTGGTTTTATGTCATCAATATTGTTCACAATTGATTGATCTTTGTCATGCTGGTGTTTTACCAGCGTTTAGTTAGTATCGTATACTACGCAACGGCTACACTGTTTTTAACGCGTACATTCACCGCGTGACCAGAGAGGCGCAGTCTGGACAACAAGCCGCACTGGTACCCTCTACGTTCGCACTCCGATGCAGCCGACTTCGCATCACGATCTCCTCCGCCAGGTGGCGCAACGTCAAGCCCCAAGTCGCCGTCACGCAAACGCGACCCCAAGGAAAAGTCTCCCAAAGGTCGCCGCCAAGCCAAACGGGAATCTTCACCAGCTGTAAGTGCGTTATATTTAGGCGAGTTCGAATTGTACAATATATGATTGTGTCACCTAACATGTGATTTTGAGAGTGTAGCAAGAGGTCGCGCAATTAACTCAACAGCCTCAGTCGTTAACGAAGGTGGATAATAAACAAACAGTTACAAACCCATAAAATATTCCGTAACTGTAACTTTAAGAACTGGACGTCCGGTGCATGTGCAATATCAGGAAATCACAAGCAGAATGTCTAGGCTATAATGATGAGAAAGAGAGAAGAGAACATCTAGTAACAACGGGAAAGATTGAGGGAAAAGAAGCAGAGGTCTGCAAAGAAATAGAAGATATGATGGTCTAACAGCCTGGTCATGGAAAGATCAAAACGTTACTGTTACAAGTCACCTGTGATCGTGGGAAATGGAGGGTCGTGAAAACCTACGATTGCAGCAGACACGGCACCTGATGATGATGATGATAATGTCCAGTACATGTAGCATTTCTGTTTTCGTGTGTCCGTGGCCAGGTTAATTATTTTCATGCACCGACGTCTATTTTCTTGGCTCTGATGTTTCGTAGTTTACCTTCTTTGTAGAAAGCGGATTCTGTTCTGTTCTATGATATTTATACACGTGTTTACGTTAAAATGTTGAACTCGTTGTATGCCGGTGTTCCAGACTGAGCCCGGTTCCACCAAGTTCGCCTTGGGCTTGGGAAGACGAAAAGGTCAAGGAAGTTCGGACGCTGAAAGTTAGTGTTTTACATTTAAATGTACTATTTTGTGAATAGTTTCGTATTTGCATCAGTTAGCCCATCGTGTGGAATTATATCAACCAATACACTGTAGCAGATCGTGTATGCGAGCGCGTGATCCCGAGTACCTAGCTGGTGAAAATGACGTCGTGTTTTATTAGTTCGGTTTGTTGTGATACATATTATTCGAGTATGTGTAGTGAAAACATGTATTTTCATACGTTTACCATTGTTGTATTTTTTTAATGTGTTAACAAAACAAATCACTTGTGTTGGAAGTTCATATCATACGTAACAGTCTTGTCGTTTAATGAAAATGTTTACATATCAGATCGTCACAGTTGTTCCCATGGTAACACATATAATTACACTCCTGTTGTTCGTTTGTTGCTAGCAGGACATAAGACATAGCGTAAGTATGATGTTGTATACTTGTGTATCAACGCTTTTTGTGACACCTCTTTGATAAACTGTCGTAAATATTACGGCGTTGACGATATTGTTGGCGTGACGTTCGCTAATGCCCATAAAGCGCTCCGTGATTGTGTTAATGCAAGTAGTGTGAATATGTTTAAAAATAGAATTGACATATATCTGATAAGGGTGGGCTACACATAGATGAGGAAAGTGTTGGACTTTCGATAAGCCAATGGCTTCCTTGTCCACTTGCCGTCTGGAACTTGTTGTTTGAGATGGCAATCTTGTTAAATCTAAACTGCACCCTTCCAACATTCGTTGCTCACAGCGCGTTATACTTTGCCCCTGACAGACCTGGTCGTGCAAACACCATTTCAACTTATACTAAAGCATCCAGCCACACTGCAATTGCTGTTCGTTCTTAGTTAATTCCATCACTGGAATCCCATCGCTGTCTATTGCCATTAGTCGTACTCATTCATACAGCTAACTGAACTAAGGCGAACTTAAGTGAACGAAATTGGCCCAACTTTCGAAATGGCAGCCGGTGGACCTCTCGTAGGGCCTACCTATAGTGTTATACATAATGACGCGTTGCCGCAATCACGTGATTTTTACGCAAGTCGACAGTCTATCCCGCGTGACACGATTGTCAGTGGGAACACATTACGTCATCGCAGCTGTGTTTTACGCGTCGATAAAATGCGTGAGTGCGTGCGTGCGTGCGTGCGTGCGTGCGTGCGTGCGTGTGTGCGTTTATCACAGTGTACATTGATTAATTACGAATTTTTGGATTTATCCTGCTCTGTGATGTAATGTTATCATGTATGAATCGTATATATGTACAACTGTCAGTGGTCCATAATATTGCTGTTTCCAGTGCACATTGGCAAAACAAACACGTCGTAGACGGAGCCAATTGCAAGCAAACAGCTCTAGAAGCGACGTCGAACCTCTTGTGCGGAAAGACCACGCAAGACGAAACCAACGATGGATCTGACTTAGGACAAAATAACAAATGTTGGAACTTGTCTTGAGTTCATGACCCAATATACGTTTCCTGTTACGTTTTAATGGTAGCAGCATCGCATACCACAATAGCAGTTGTAAGGCGATGCTAGTATCGTATACTACATGACACCGTCAGATCATTTCCTTACAGTATTTTTGAGGCACTATACCTGATAGAGTGGCGTTTACAAATGACGATAATGTATAAGCATTTAGGGAGGTAGTAATGCATATTGTCCCCGATAAAAAAGTTACTGCTGCTAAATAATGTGTCCTCAATTACGCATTGCAATTAAATATGCATACAGGAAGCTGCTGGGTGATTATATATCCATATATTGCTAAATGTGTTTGGTCTTGACTAGAGATAGTATTAAACGTATTTAGTCTAGTCTTACACGACACCTAATTATTGTCAAGTAAACATTTCATGTCCATGATACGAGCTAAGTGCCAGATTGTTTACGTGCTAAATGCACGCTGTCTACATCGAATAGTAAATGTGTCGTGCAGTATTTTGTTTTGTTCTGACGGACAATGTTCCGTCACAATGGAGGATGCAACACAGAAATGCCATGTAATAGATTCGAGTTTCTTACGTCAACAACTGTTTCACACTTTCTTGTGTTTGATTTGTAGTGGATAATAAGTGCGATGTAAATTAATGTAACTCAGTCGTCTACATTGGCCAGTAAATGGTGCCTTATGTATTCGTCATGTCACGTGTTTTCTCTGTTGAGACATCACAATCATTTTCTGCTACTTCTTAAAGGGAATGTATAATCATGCGCACTAGTTAAGTGAACGACTGTTTCACGGGGCACTGGTTAAGTGAACGACTGTTTCACGGGGCACTGGTTAAGTGAACGACTGTTTCACGGGGCACTGGTTAAGTGAACGACTGTTTCACGGAGCATTGGTTATGTGAATGACTGCTTCAAGGGGCATTGGTTATGTGAATGACTGCTTCAAGGGGCATTGGTTATGTGAATGACTGCTTCAAGGGGCATTGGTTATGTGAACGACTCCTTCAAGGGGCATTGGTTATGTGAACGACTGCTTCAAGGGGCATCGTTAAGTGAACGTCTGTTTCAAGACGCATTGGTTGTTAAGTAAATGACTATTTCAAGGGACATTGATTAAGTGAACGACTGTTTCACGGGCCATTGGTTAAATGATCTACCGAGTTTGAAGGGGCATTGGTTAAGTGAGCGACTGTTTGAAGGGGCACTGGTTAAGTGAACGACTGTTTGAAGGGGCACTGGTTAAGTGAGCGACTTTTTCAACGGGCATTGGTTAAGTGAGCGACTGTTTCAACGGGCATTGGTTAAGTAAGCGACTGTTTCAAGAAGCACTGGTTAAGTGAACGACTACTTCAAGAGGCACTGGTTAAGTGAGCGACTGTTTCAACGGTCATTGGTTAAGTGAGCGACTGTTTCAAGAGGCACTGGTTAAGTGAGCGACTGTTTTAAGGGGCATTGGTTAAGTGAGCGACTGTTTTAAGGGGCACTGGTTAAGTGAGCGACTGTTTTAAGGGGCATTGGTTAAGTGAGCGACTGTTTCAAGAGGCACTGTTTAAGTGAGCGACTGTTTCAAGGGGCATTGGTTAAGTGAGCGACTGTTTCAAGAGGCACTGGTTAAGTGAGCAACTGTTTTAAGGGGCATTGGTTAAGTAAATGACTGTTTCAAGGGGCACTGGTTAAGTGAGCGACTGTTTCAAGGGGCATTGGTTAAGTGAGCGACTGTTTCAAGAGGCACTGGTTAAGTGAGCGACTGTTTTAAGGGGCATTGGTTAAGTGAGCGACTGTTTTAAGGGGCACTGGTTAAGTGAGCGACTGTTTTAAGGGGCATTGGTTAAGTGAGCGACTGTTTCAAGAGGCACTATTTAAGTGAGCGACTGTTTCAAGGGGCATTGGTTAAGTGAGCGACTGTTTCAAGAGGCACTGGTTAAGTGAGCAACTGTTTTAAGGGGCACTGGTTAAGTAAATGACTGTTTCAAGGGGCACTGGTTAAGTGAGCGACTGTTTCAAGGGGCATTGGTTAAGTGAGCGACTGTTTAAATATACCAGCCTAATCGCTGCCATGTTCATATGTTTACACTGCATTAATGTATTTTTCATTATTATTTTGACCATACACAACTAAACTGGTCAGAAATGTTGTAGTGAAATTGTTTGGAAATTCAAATAGGATAGGCCACTGCATTTATCTTCATTATAACCAAAGCAAAAATCGTCTTCAGAAAAACACTTTACCACACAAGTTGTGACATCACACTCAATCGAATACATGGATGCCATCTCGACTGTTTTCAGAAATAGTTGCACATTTACTATGACCATATCTTATATATTTCAAGTCCACAAAGTAACACAACCTACTGCTCTCAGTAGACATAGGGTAGAAAATAAAATAAACAATTACATGACAACACCAAACTTTAACCCTTTCTTCTGTGAACTGGAAATAACTCTCAAACAGTAATACATTCCCACTGAATACACAGCAAAACAAAATCATTTTGAAATGCATTGACTAACCACCAAAATGTGATTGTTCATTGAACAAAACACCACAAGAATGAAACATTGATGATGGAGACCAATTTATTTGGTTTGTAATTTGGCTTAAGCTAGGGAAACGCAAACAAATATTATAACTTTCAGTCAAGAACAACTGGAAGTGCGCACCAAAATATATACCAGTGTCACCACAATAGGCCAACCTTTGCTTCATTGCAAATCTCTAAAAACAGATCAACTATAAGACTGATTCTATTAAGCTGGGCATCTTAATGTGAAACATCAGAGAAATAAACCTGAGTTGCTAGTTCATAAATGCACATACACATCATGTAAGTATGTTAATGCATACACTGAATATAGCCCCTGCATACGGTTAGGCACCGGTGTGGTGTTGTACACACAATGTATGTATGTATGAGTTTATGTACATGTAAGTGTACAGCCAGTGTATGTATGTCGATGAATATGTGGTTGTGGAAATATACGCAGTGTCTATGTGGAGGTGTACACACTGTATGTACATTGAGATGTACACACTGTATGCACATGGAGGTGTACACACTGTATGCACATGGAGGTGTACATATTGTATGCACATGGAGGTGTACACACTGTATGTGCATGGAGGTGTACACACTATATGCACGTGGAGGTGTATACACTGTATGAGCATGGAGATGTACACACTGTATGCACATGGAGGTGTACACACTGTATGCACATGGAGATGTGCACAGTGTATGCACGTGGAGGTGTACACACTGTATGTACGTGGAGGTGTACACAATGTATGCGCATGGAGGTGTACACAGTTTATGCACATGAAGGTGTACACACTTTATGCACATGGAGAGTGTACACACTGAATGCACATGGAGAGTGTACACACTGTATGCACATGGAGATGTACCCACTGTATGCACATGGAGAGTGTACACACTGTATGCACATGGAGATGTACACACTGTATGCACATGGAGGTGTACACACTGTACGCACATGGAGGTGTACACACTGTATGCACATGGAAATGTACACACTATGCACATGAAAATGTACACATTTCGTATTATCATTACCAATCAGGAAATGATCTTAATATTACTTATGCATATGGTGGGTGTAAATATGTAGTGTTTAAGTGTGGAAATATACACAAGTGTAATGTAAATATAGCAGTAAACAGAATGATGGTGGTGCACATAGTTTGTATGCAGGGGTGTATACATAGTATGCATGTTTGTACATTCAAAGCGATTGCAGCTTTCAAATTGTACACTAGTCAGTGAAGGCATATAGCATAGCTGTGTGAAGTGATAAGACGTCTTTCGTCGATTTTTCTGTCACTTCCTTGTCCTTTGACTTGCTCAGAAACAGGCGAACCCTTTTGTGCTGGAGTCCAAATATGATCTGTACCTGTGGACAAAAATTAATTTTTTTCAATTACTGATATGTTATATAGACCCACAGAAGAGTTTCAATTACAGATTTGTTATATAGACCCACAGAATAGTTTCAATTACCGATATGTTATACAGACCCACAGAAGAGTTTCAATTACCGATGTGTTATATAGACCCACAGAAGAGTTTCAATTACCGATATGTTATATAGACCCACAGAAGAGTTTCAATTACCGATGTGTTATATAGACCCACAGAAGAGTTTCAATTACCGATATGTTATACAGACCCACAGAAGAGTTTCAATTACCGATGTGTTATATAGACCCACAGAAGAGTTTCAATTACCGATGTGTTATACAGACCCACAGAACAGTTTCAATTACAGATGTGTTATATAGACCCACAGAACAGTTTCAATTACAGATGTGTTATATAGACCCACAGAACAGTTTCAATTACAGATGTGTTATATAGACCCACAGAACAGTTTCAATTACAGATGTGTTATATAGACCCACAGAACAGTTTCAATTACAGATGTGTTATATAGACCCACAGAACAGTTTCAATTACAGATGTGTTATATAGACCCACAGAACAGTTTTAATTACAGATGTGTTATATAGACCCACAGAACAGTTTCAATTACAGATATGTTATATAGACCCACAGAACAGTTTCATACAGATATGTTATATAGACCCATAGAACAGTTTCAATTACAGATATGTTATATAGACCCACAGAACAGTTTCATTTACAGATATGTTATATAGACCCATAGAACAGTTTCAATTACAGATATGTTATACAGACCCATAGAACAGTTTCAGTTACAGATGTGTTATACAGACCCACAGAACAGTTTCAATTACAGATGTGTTATATAGACCCACAGAACAGTTTCAGTTACACCTGTTATATAGAACCACAGAACTGCACATGCAAAAATGGCACACACCAAAACTGCACATGCAAAAATGGCACATTCTATAACGGCACGTTTGAATAAATGACAAAAATGGCATATTTGAGTATGACAGTTTTATTTGTTCACTTCAGGAACAAATGTGTTGAAACTAATAAAAAAAAACAAATTTAATTATTTATTATTGAAGTTTAAAAGTGATGTGCATTCGGCCAAATAGATACATTTAAAAAAAAATTTCTGCACATTGAATGCAGTGAAGTCACAAAGAAGCATCTTTACCCTGGTCAGAAATAGTTGTACTAGTTGCCAGTTCAGGCCATAATCCATTTGTTTGTTTCATTAAGCCAGGAAGTCCAGAATGAAATGATCGTTCATCAGTTAGTCATTACATGTCTTTGTTGTACTCATAAATGTCAGTGCAAATTAATAGGACCCAGTCCTGATTACACCCCACTATTAGTGACATCAGTTAGGCTACACAATAGTCCTGATTACACCCCACTATTAGTGACATCAGTTAGGCTACACAATAGTCCTGATTACACCCCACTATTAGTGACATCGGTTAGGCTACACAATAGTGTAGAAACCAAAACTAGCTCCAACCATTCTGACACGACCAGGTATTTGTCATGTCACTTCCACACCTGGGTCACTTCCACAGTGAACCACTCACAAACAAATGTCACTGCTACGCTACAGAGTGATACAGCTGTGTGCAGTTAATACAGCCAACCAATTACACTTGTGTGTCAGTGTTACACTTGTGTTACTGTTACACCTTGTGTCATTGTTACGCATGTGCATCATTGTTACACATGTGCATATTTGTTACATGTGTGCTTCATTGTTACACATGTGTATTATTGCTATGTATGTGTATCGTTGTTACACCTGTGCAACATCATTACACATGTGCATCATTTACACCTGAGCATCATTGTTACACCCATACATCATGAGTGTCATTGTTACACCTGTGCATCACTGTTACACCCATGCATCATTGTTACACTGGTATGTCATTGTTACACCCGTGCATCACTGTTACACCCATGCATCATTGTTACAGACCTGGCTTCAATTCATTGTTATCAATTCCAACTAATTTCTAAGTCATGTCTTACATATATCACTGCAAGTTTACAAAACATGTATTTGCATCTTTTTCTAACTATTAGTATGTCCGGCAACAACCAGCAGTTCACTGTACACAAAGCACCACCAATGGCAAAGCTATTATTCAAACAACATGGAAAGGCCTGTTGGCTGTTACGTTTATGGCTTCAGAAAATACCTGCTCAAAGATTAGCAAACCAATTACTCCCTTTTGTCTTGATGCCCCACAAAGGGCCTGGTTTCAGATCTCTACAGGCAAACCAAGTGTACATGTTTACTTAGAGCAGGTTCTACAACCTCAATTAACTTTTAAATAAGCTCATCAAACCCTACAAAGTGCAAGTCAGTCAGTCTTAAGAGTAACTAAATTGTAACATGTTTCATTGTTTATGTGTAAATTTATACAGAAAATGTTCCATTTTACATTCATTGATCAATTCATTCAACTCATTTTGCAGACTTGAATTCCAATTTGTTTTGATTTTTATCAAATCAATTCAAATTCAAATTTTTTATCATCAATTCAATTCTAATTCAATTAGGAATTGACCCCAGGTCTGCATGTGCACACTTGTACGGTATTATTACACATGTGCCACTGTTACACTGTGCATCATTGTTACAGGTGAGCATGCATCATTGTTACATATGTGTACCATTGTTACATATGTGTATCATTGTTACACCTATGTGTCATTGTTACACCTGTGCATCATTGTTACACCTGTGCATCATGAGCATGATTACCTGAGTGTCATTGTTACACATGTGCATCATTGTTACATCTGTGCATCATTGTTACACCTGTGCATCGTTACACCTGTGTCATTGTTACACCTGCGTGACTCACCTGGTGGATGAGAGCAGGAAGGGATAAGTTGAAGTCTCCCCGGGGGTTCTCCAGGAGCACCGTGCCCTGGCAGCCCTTTGCCCCGCACTGGGGACTCGCATCACACAGCTCCACGTTGACAAACCTGCACACAGGGGCGGGCACTCCATCACCTGACCCTGGCTTGTCCACCCCGGGGCAGGACGCACAACCTCTCACCAGGGTCAACGCTAGTTCAGCCGTCTTCACCTGAAAATAACACTGACAGTTAGTACAACACTGATGTGACACAATGACACTCAGCAACACTTAGACAGCAGTGTCACTTGATAAGCAGGGTAGATAGATAGATAGGTACAGTTTCAGATAGAAATGTTTCACTATCATTATGTGACAACATAATTTTTCATTAGCTTTACTTAACAAGCCATCATTATCATTTTTGTTATCATTATCATCAATGGCCAGTTATATACAAGGAAAACAACCGACTACACCAGTAGCTGTAGAAGAGTAGCGTTACTGTCACTGCACAGTGAGTGTCATGTCATAATGACAACACCAGCAATGACAATAATTGTTGATAATAATCATTATTTGTCACTACAGGGGTTTGTTAACATTACATTAATTTTAATTCGATAATTTTCAACATCATTATGTAATGAACACCATCATTATCATTTCATTATCATTACCCCAACCCTGTTGGTAAGACAATATTGGAAGCTAGTACAAAACAGAATATGTAATATTATAACGTCACTGTTAAGCCATAGTTAGACTAGGACCTTTAGAAAGACACCATAAAGCCTATCAAGGTAATTACTTACGAGACGTTTCAGGTTTTGGTTACTAATGGGGGGGCCTTCCCTGTTTACAAATTTGATATTGTTTCACGTTAATTATCGTCGTGCTACCTTTTTATTCATACATTTAACTGAGGCATACATCGTGTAACAGCTATTGGTACATCTTTCATCGTGTAACAGCGATCCGTGGGCCTGCAGGCGCCTAGATTGGCTGCCCGACCCCCAATAATTCCAAACCTAGGGGCCTGGCTGGCTCCTAAAAGTTAGCCACAATTTGCAGTACAAATACTGCGGTGTTCTAAACGCAGTGCCTGGGAGAATAGGCTGACTGTCTAGCTTCTGAAGTGACACAAGAAGAAGCAACAGTGCCTGGGAGAATAGGCTGACTGTCTAGCTTTTGAAGTGACATAAGAACCAACAGTACCTGGGAGAATAGGCTGACTGTCTAGCTTCTGAAGTGACACAAGAAGAACCAACAGTGCCTGGGAGGATAGGCTCACTGTCTAGCTTCTGAAATGACACAAGAAGAACCAACAGTGCCTGGGAGAATAGGCTCACTGTCTAGCTTCTGAAGTGACATAAGAAGAACCAACAGTGCCTGGAAGGATAGGCTCACTGTCTAGCTTCTGAAGTGACACAAGAAGAACCAACAGTGCCTGGGAGGATAGGCTCACTGTCTAGCTTCTGAAATGACACAAGAACCAACAATGCCTGGGAGAATAGGCCCACTGTCTAGCTTCTGAAGTGACATAAGAAGAACCAACAGTGCCTGGAAGGATAGGCTCACTGTCTAGCTTCTGAAGTGACACAAGAAGAACCAACAGTGCCTGGGAGGATAGGCTCACTGTCTAGCTTCTGAAGTGACAAAAGAACCAACAGTGCCTGGGAGGATAGCAGACCTGTGCACCTAATGCCATAGCTTTCAGTATTCTCAGAGCCATTTTCAGTATTTTTAACAGACTTTCAGTAACACTTGTGCAAAAAATACACCTGTGTTCACACACAAACAATACTATAATTCATTATTTTAAATGCGTCATAATTAAGAAAACTCAAAATTCTATTTTCTTAAATATATTGCATTTTTGTATTAAGCAATTTAGTATACACGAGACAGGTCAATGCATATTATATGAAATCAGAAAAGTTACAAAGATAAGAAAACATAACACAAAAGAAATATTGTACCAGCAATAATTTATGTAAGCAGATGTCAAAAGTATCCACACTGTATTATAAACATTTTTTTTAAGTACGTGTATAAAATAAATTCATGATACTTAGAATGTTAAAATAAAATAAATGGACGGATCATGATAAACCATAAGAGCAGAAGATTAATGCAAGCCAAGTCATATTATTGGCAAAAAGGTTGGATAATCACATTAAATACATGACAATATGTTATTGATTAATACTGTTTTAACACACCAGTTCACATGAGATAAGCTCAGTACTTATACAAGCAAAGCTGAAATATTGACCACGCAAAAGAAAAACAGCATGGAGTATTCACAGCATATAAGCAGAAACAAAACGAATTTGCATATTATAACATTGGCCAATTGGAATTAAATGCTAGCTAGGAACAATTGAGCAAAAAAAGAACAGTCCATATTATATATATATATATATATATATATATATATATATATATATATATATATATATAAATATATGGCATACATATAAATCGGTTCACACAAAAGTAAATCATAACAAGTCATATACATAGCAAAAGCAAATGTATCATGGAAACAATAGACACAATTGAGAATGCTCTCCCAATGAGAGCTGCTGTGAGGAACTGCGAGTGTTTCGAGCAAGGCAACAGTTACTCTGCAGTCGACTTATTGGCCTGGTAGTAGGCTCCTTTCAAAGCCGCAAGACGTGCACCGTCGGTTGGGTGGCCTGGTTGTGACTTCAAAATCAGCAAAGCCTCCAGAGTGTCATCAGATAGTGAAGCTCGCTGGTCCGTACGGTTTTTCCTCACAGTTGAGAAAATCCTCTCACAGTAAGAGCTGCTGTGGGGAATTGCGAGGATTCCTAGCATCACTGCCGCCAAGTCCTTCAAAGGCTGAATGCCATCCTTATCATGAATGTTGCTGATAGCAAACCAAGTCTCGTCCATCCGAGATTTCACGTAAGTGGAAACGTCCATCGAGAAGTGGAGACGTCCATGTGTACGCCGTCCGATAAATCTGCGTACGCCATGGTTTTTCTAAATGAAATATATTCGTAATTTTAATATGCGCGATTCCGTAACAAAATGAATGAAAGTGTATTTCCGTATTTGCCATTAGATTCCGTAACAAATACGGAGGGTGCACAGGTCTGGGATAGGCTCACTGTCTAGCTTCTGAAGTGACGCAAGAAGAACCAACAGTGCCTGGGACGATAGGCTCACTGTCTAGCTTCTGAAGTGACGCAAGAAGAACCAACAGTGCCTGGGAGGATAGGCTCACTGTCTAGCTTCTGAAGTGACACAAGAAGAACCAACAGTGCCTGGGAGGATAGGCTCACTGTCTAGCTTCTGAAATGACACAAGAAGAACCAACAGTGCCTGGGAGAATAGGCTCACTGTCTAGCTTCTGAAGTGACAAAAGAACCAACAGTGCCTGGGAGGATAGGCTCACTGTCTAGCTTCTGAAGTGACACAAGAAGAACCAACAGTGCCTGGGAGGATAGGCTCACTGTCTAGCTTCTGAAGTGACACAAGAAGAACCAACAGTGCCTGGGAGAATAGGCTCACTGTCTAGCTTCTGAAGTGACACAAGAAGAACCAACAGTGCCTGGGAGAATAGGCTCACTGTCTAGCTTCTGAAGTGACACAAGAAGAACCAACAGTGCCTAGGAGGATAGGCTCACTGTCTAGCTTCTGAAGTGACACAAGAACCAACAGTGCCTGGGAGAATAGGCTCACTGTCTAGCATCTGAAGCGACATAAGAAGAACCAACAGTGCCTGGGAGAATAGGCTCACTGTCTAGCTTCTGAAGTGACACAAGAATAACCAACAGTGCCTGGGAGAATAGGCTCACTGTCTAGTTTCTGAAGTGACACAAGAAGAACCAACAGTGTCTGGGAGGATAGGCTCACTGTCTAGCTTCTGAAGTGACACAAGAACCAACAGTGCCTGGGAGAATAGGCTCACTGTCTAGCTTATGAAGTGACACAAGAAGAACCAACAGTGCCTGGGAGAATAGGCTCACTGTCTAGTTTCTGAAGTGACACAAGAAGAACCAACAGTGCCTGGGAGGATAGGCTCACTGTCTAGCTTCTGAAGTGACACAAGAACCAACAGTGCCTGGGAGAATAGGCTCACTGTCTAGCTTATGAAGTGACACAAGAAGAACCAACAGTGCCTGGGAGGATAGGCTCACTGTCTAGCTTCTGAAGTGACACAAGAACCAACAGTGCCTGGGAGAATAGGCTCACTGTCTAGCTTATGAAGTGACACAAGAAGAACCAACAGTGCCTGGGAGAATAGGCTCACTGTCTAGTTTCTGAAGTGACACAAGAAGAACCAACAGTGCCTGGGAGGATAGGCTCACTGTCTAGCTTCTGAAGTGACACAAGAACCAACAGTGCCTGGGAGAATAGGCTCACTGTCTAGCTTATGAAGTGACACAAGAAGAACCAACAGTGCCTGGGAGAATAGGCTCACTGTCTAGTTTCTGAAGTGACACAAGAAGAACCAACAGTGCCTGGGAGGATAGGCTCACTGCCTAGCTTCTGAAGTGACACAAGAACCAACAGTGCCTGGGAGAATAGGCTCACTGTCTAGCTTATGAAGTGACACAAGAAGAAACAATAGCAGCCAGTTACCACATCAAAGAGATCGTATCCCTTCCCAGCCACCTGCTACTTTGGGCAACTTCATAACAGTCTGTGATTAACAGGCAGTGTAAAATTTGTTTACATTACGCACTTAGCAAGACATTAAATTAGGTAATTTGTATAACTTCCCAGGTACAAGGCAACTTTTCTGACAAACTCGCTTGAAACAAATTTATATTATGGCTTTTCTCATGCCCCTATATTTTGGCAAAGCGGGGGTCCTGCTGGTCCCCAATAATTTTAGGCTAAATTTGACCCCTGCTGCTGTGACTCTGACGACAGTTGACAATGACATACCTTGGTCTTCTCTTGGATGACAATGTCACTACTTGCCGGGGGCGGTCCAGCTATCACAGGTGACTTGGTGGTTGTTTGGATGTGTTCAGAGAACTGCACCAAGACTCGACTCAGGTCACCCGCAGTCTCGTAGAACACACTGACGTCATCTGACGGCACCAACTTCGCCTGTCAACACAGTGTCCACAGTGTCACAAAGTTTCCTGTTAGAAAATGGTGTTGATAGATGTCACCAATAGGAACACCATAATATTATTATTTCTAGTCAGCAAACTTCATCTTAATAATGAAATGCAATGAACATCCATTGAAACATGATGTGACATTCCCAGAGGCTTGTGTCACCCCTAGAGGCTTGTGTCACCCCTAGAGGCTTGTGACACCCCCAGAGGCTTGTGTCACCCAGAGGCTTGTGACACCCCCAGAGGCTTGTGTCACCCCCCAGAGGCTTGTGACACCCCAGATGCTTATATATATCTGAAGCAGTGTCAGATAACAACCCCATTCACATAACAAAGTTTGAGCTGTCCATAATTTTATTGTACAGAAGTTCCACATCTGCTTTAAATGGTTTGATGTGAGCCGCACTTAGAGGAAACCTCCAAGACAAAGAATACAAACTCCCTCACATAGAACACAGACACCACAAGGCCCTAGAAACAGACACCACAAGGCCCTAGCAAGTGCCACCACAAGGCCCTAGCAACAGACACCACAAGGCCCTAGCAACAGACACCACAAGGCCCTAGCAACAGCCACTACAAGGCCCTAGCAACAGACACATTGTCAATATCATAGTATGTATATATATATATATATATATATATATATATACATACATATATATATATATATATATATATATATATATACATATATATATATATATATAGATATATATATATATATATATATATATATATATATATATATATATATATATATACACACACATATACACTGCCAACGATGTTGGTAATTTCATCTCTGTTGACACTCCATTGTCTATATATATATATATATATATATATATATATATATATATATATATATATATATATATATATAGACAATGGAACCTCCTAACATTGTTGACAAGTACAATGCTGATGACTCAACTGTTGACCTTTCCAGTTCCATTAACACTCCAGAATACTGACACTCTGATCATGTAGACACTGCCACTGTCAACGTTAGGAGGGTCAATACGGTGGCAGAGTGTAAACTGAAGATTCATCAGACTCAGAAGTGTCAACAGAGTTGGGAATGTCAACGTAATTGTGACTATCAACATAGTTACAAATGTCAACATAGTTGTGAGTATTAACAGTGTTGAGTGACACTAAAGTGGAGAGTGTCAACAGTGAGGATTATCAACAACATCAGAGGCACTGACCTTCTTGCGTAGTCTCTGGATGCGATTGACGACTTCTCGAGCGAGTCCCTCGTCCAGCATCGACTGATCCGGAGTGACATCCAACAGTACAAGGATCTGGAACACACAAGTCATGTTGATAATGCAATAAGTCTTTATTTCGCCCCACATTATGCGATTTAGAGATTCTAGGACATAATCCCAACCGACCGACCAACAGCATAAATGACATGACAAGTGAGGGTCAGAAAAAATGTCAGTCAGACAGACTTCACTCACTTCGTTCTCAGAATGTGCCTCATAGCAGCCTGGTGTCGAGCCAGATGTCGTGTCTAAGGTGTACTTCAGACAGAGGTCCTCAGGCGTCAACACATGACCAAGAACTGTCATCTGTCCGTCCTTCTGAAACTGTCTCAGGTCGCTGTCTGACAGCGTTTTGATGGCCGCCATGACAGCCTTGAATGCCCCCTTCAGTCGCACCCCCAGAACGCTGTGGTCCGGGGCAGCACACAAGTGAACTCCGTACTTGGCACGGTCACTGGTGACGGTCATACAGCGCACATTCAGCTCCTAAGAACATAACACCACATACAGTAACCAGAAACAAAGAGCAACATAAAATTTAAGCCAAAATGAATACATCAGGAAAAAAGACATATTTGGCACTTAATTGACACATCCTTTGACAGGTTTAATTATCATTACCAACCAGGAAATGATGTTTATTTTACTTTATCATAAAATATACTTTTTAAACTCTTCAGGTTTAATTCAGAAATGAATATGAAAGTGTAATCTACGTGGCAATTGTACATCACCTACCTATCACCTAAGATCTGCACTCAATAATAATTTAATAGATGTGCCCTGCCTATCTTGTTGACTTATCTAACACATGCAGGTTGCTCTATCAGGCATGAGTTACCTCAAGTATGTATTTCTCCAGGGCTTTCACATCGTCCCGGATCTGTGCGTCTTCACTGATGACAACCACTTCCCTCAGTGGATACTGAAACACCCCATGTACTAGACTTACATTTCTGACTGGTTGGCAAAATATGCACAATGCAAATTGTTTAAGTCCTCAGTGAAACACAGAATTTTTTTATCTGGGTGACAAAATTCTAAAGACAAGACAACATCAAATCACAGTGCATGTTGTTTTCATAAATCTGAACCGTTATTATTTTTACATAGCACAGAACGTGAATCATTTACAGCCTTGCTAACAATGGTGGGAAAAATTCATAATGTTCTGTAACTTGCCCTTTACTACCCCAACACCCTATCTTGTATCACCCTGTCCTTTGTCACCCCAACACCCTACCCTTTGCCACCCCAACACCCTATCTTGTATCACCATGCCCTTTGCCACCCCAACACCATATCTTGCACCACCCTGCCCTTTGCCACCCCAATACCCTATCTTGTAGACTTGTACCACCTGCCCTTTGCCACCCCAACACCCTATCTTGTACCACCCTGCCCTTTGCCACCCCAACACCATATCTTGCACCACCCTGCCCTTTGCCACCCCAATACCCTATCTTGTAGACTTGTACCACCTGCCCTTTGCCACCCCAACACCCTATCTTGTACCACCCTGCCCTTTGCCACCCCAACACCCTATTTTGTACCAACCCGCCCTTTGCCACGCCAATACTCTATCTTGTACCACCCTGCCATTTGCCACCCCAAAACCCTATCTTGTACCACACCGCTCTTTGCCACTACAACACTATCTTGTCAGTCAGTCTTGCAACTGTGAATAGCCAGTCTTACAATTAGTTGAAGTACTACACGGCCCACACAGTCTATGAAAATATTGATAGAAATATTTTTTTCTCACTCAAGAAAGATAGTAGAACTAGAGGACACAAGGTTACATTAGTGAAGGATCAGAGTAGATTGGATATCCGGAAGTATTCTTCTCAAAGAGGACAATAAATTAATGGAACAACTTATCTACAGATTGCGTAAATGGTAGCAGTGCAAATGTTAAAAAAAATTGACAAATCTGTCTGAGGAGGGCGGTTTACACAGAAAATTTTTTTCGGACTCTCGATAAGCCAATGGCTTCCTTGTCCACTTGCCATCTAGGTGTTTTGCCTTGGTTGGTAATCTTGTTCACACAAAGAGAGACACCATACCTTGGATGGCAGTGTCTTCCTGTCACGGATCACACGTCCCAGTTCAATGACACTCTGCATCCGAGACACAGCCCTCTCAATCTCTACGTCTATCAGCACTTCTCTACAATCAAGCAACACTGTGTCATTATGTGAAGACATATTTTTAATCGTGTTTATCCTCCATAGCTCCTCAGTGTATTCATCCATGCGTTGACAACTTTAATATTGTAAATCAATTTTAAGACTGTCTAACCTTTGGCCTTGATGTACCTCTGAGCTCGCGTTTCAAGGATTTTGTCGCTATAGATTTTATATTTTATTGTGTATGTTCGTATCATGACAAAACATCATTCGTTTACAACTGCAGTGTTTGTCAACATACCGTATTCTATATATATTAAGCATATACCCCCATTTTTATTTTGAAGACTGCAATCTTTTGGTATCCTTTTGACCACATGTGTATGTATGATAAATTGCTGGTAGCTCCAACCCTGTCCTTTCATTGAATCTAGCCAATAATTTTAGTTGAGTCTTAATAGGGCAAATACGGTAATCTTCTTCTTCTTCCATTTAAGCTCATAACTCTACGTTAGCCACATATAACTCTACGTTAGCCACATATAACTCTACGTTAGCCACATATAAATGTGGTAGAGTATTTTCGAGTTGTTGATCGCTATTGCGATGTAGCGCCGGCTCGGGTCCGTGTTAGTCAGAATATGTCTCGTCTGCTTAGTCAGGTAATAAACTAGTGCATGGGCTATATGATATCTAATAATAAGGACTGTATAAATGTTCTATGTTGGCATGGTGATAAGGCACCGTCTATACAATCCCTTGTCACACTGATAACACAGCATTGTTCTCTGGAATGAAAAGGAAATATCCCATTAATAATGATCTATAAGTCCTTCCTGGATAACAACAGAACCCGAGAGCACACCTGCATTCAGGAAGCATCAGGTAGTGAACACTCTCAGTGTTACTACCCTTTGTTGACTTCGGGTCAACCAGTGGCCGCATCTTCTGATACATGTGTTCCGTCAAGAACGGAATAAATGGTGCCTGCAAAAGGACAATATGCATTAAAATAAACATTAGTATATGACACTGATCTACGACTGTTTTCAGCCAGTTTTTTTGTATTGTATTGTATTTTATTCAGGTCCAAAGACCCTGTAACATGACTGATAACAAAATATAAGAACAATACATATAAAAACAGTAAGAACAATAGTTATAATAAGGGTATAAAACCACACAATACCAACATCACTAACATAGCAAGTTAAGACATTAGCATTATACATAGAAATGATTTTTAATTACAGATCTGAAGGTATTGGCTCCTATAAATATATCACAAGTGGGTTCAGTTAAATACAATGTGTTGAAAGTAGTCACACATTTATTTAAAACTGAGTATTTCCTTACGTTGATTCTGCGATTGGAAATTCTAAAAGGGGTGTAGTTTTGTAGAGATCTTGAAGGACAATGATATTGGATATTTCCTACCAGATAGGACGAATCTAGATGAGAGTGCACACACTTACATAGAAAGATCAGATCTGCAACTTGCCTACGATGTTGAAGGGTGAACATCAGTTAACGTCAACAGCAGGTAAACGAACAAGATGAATGTAAAATGTTGCTGTAGTTAAAAGAATCACTTTCAAGATTCTTCTAGTCACCTTCGAGGGACTCCACGGACTTACACTCCACGGACTTACACTCCACGGACTTACACTCCACGGACTTACACTCCACGGACTTACACTCCACGGACTTACACTCCACGGACTTACACTCCACGGACTTACACTCCACGGACTTACACTCCACGGACTTACACTCCACGGACTTACACTTTGAACTTCTCAGTGACTTCCAAGCTACACGCTCCTTGCGATCAGATTCTGTGGGTTTATTGACTGTGCCCACTACACTAGCTGTGCCCACTACACGCCTCAAAACATTTCACTTTATTACTTATCGACTCTATTATTATTAAAACCCACAGAGTTTTATTTATTTATTGGCAAAACAACTGACACACTCTCCATCTGTATAATAACAACCAATTAGCGTCTGCATGCAGCTTCACACCAGCATAACCGTTAGTTAGTGTATATCATAATGTGAGGACAAATACATTACAGTATAGTGAATATCATGAAGATTAATCATGACATGATTGCATCTACACCCAAGACGACAATCAACTCACCATGATCCTGATGATGACAAATAGAACATGGAAGAGAGCGGTGAGGGCTTGCACGCAGTCCTCACGCCCCCCGTCACCCTTCATGCGCCGCCGATTCATGCGCACGTACCAGTTGGTCAGCTGATCAAAGAACTTGACGAGTCTTGGCGCCACCGTGTACAGGCGGTACGCTACAACGTTAACCCTACATGACTGACTGTAACAATGTTAACCCTATAAGACTGAATGCAACAACGTTAACCCTACATGACTGACTGTACAACGTTAACCCTATGTGACTGACTGTACAACATTAACCCTATATGACTGACTGTAACAACTTTAACCCTATATGACTGACTGCAACAATGTTAACCCTATGTGACTGACTGTACAACGTTAACATTATGTGATTGACTGTAAATATGTTAGACCCTACAGGACTGACTGTAATGTTAACTCTACGTGACTGACTGTAACAACGTCAACCCTAAGTAACAGGCTGTAACATTAACCCTACATGACTGACTATAACACCTATGTAAATGACTGTAACAATGGTAATTATATGTGACTGACAGTAACAATGTTAACCGTACGTGATTGACTGTAACATTAACCCTACGTAACTGGTTGTAACAACATTAACCCTACATGACTGATTGTAACGTTAACCCTTCAGTGACCAGCTAGTTGGAGAATCTTGTCTAACTCTCCATAAAGTTCTTTGTTTGTCAGCCTATTGCTCCAGTGGACATTTCCTGACCATTCTAGTGTAACTCCTGTTGAGTTTCTTTTCAAGATATTTTGTGGGGGCAGGTATCAGTGCCATGAGGCAACACACCTTCGACAGTGGCCCTGAAGAATGACAGTCTGAGAGACCTTCCTATGTTGGACTTCCATGTGTTATTTAGCTTGTTATGTGCTCGCCATGATAGGACAATGCTCGCCATGATAGGACAATGCTTGCCATGCTAGGACAATGCTCGCCATGCTAGGACAATGCTCGCCATGCTAGGACAATGCTCGCCATGCCAGGACAATGCTTGCCATGCTAGGACAATGCTCGCCATGCTAGGACAATGCTCGCCATGCTAGGACAATGCTCGCCATGCTAGGACAATACGATGGTGAATGACAGCTTGTTCTAAATAACATGACTTTATGACATAACATGACTTTATGACATAACATGACTGTGTACCATTAAGTTACGCAAACAACACCCACCTGACATCTCTTGTTTCACAAACTTGATGAGACTCTGAGTGAACGAGATGATCCAACGATCCATGTAGTTCTGTGCACAATCTGTACATTCATCATTGTACAACATTTGTACACCCTCCTCCTGTTCAACAGATACAACAGCTGTACACCGTCTTTCCATTCGGCACATAACACACACTACAGTTCCTAAAACATTGTATGTTTTTCTACCAACCCCATGGAGTATGTTCTCATAAATGAACATACATATAGTTACCAATATTTATTTTCAATGAGCTACTAAAATTACTACAAAAACATAGTTTGGTACACAAGGTTTTGCATTAACGCTTTTCCCTCCACTAAGTTTTCAGTGTAGTGTACACAGGGTTTTTAGTGCGGGTACTTTTCACGAGTACATTTGTGTGGCTGTTTGGCCCTACCTCTCGGACTGATGTGTTAATAGTTATTGGTTGACTAATGTCTAGATACGTAACACCTTTATACATTGTGTGTTGTGTTAACATAATTTTCATTATGAATTGTTCACGAATGTTGGGTGGTTAGCCCACTTTTTTCATTGATCATGTTTGGTTGGGGGATCGAGTACCCCAACCTTTCTGTGTGTACATGTAGGTGTATGGATAATTTACGACGGAGTGACCCTGACCGACACCATGTGAATTGTATATAAGTCAGTAGTGGCACAGATAGTACTGGTAGTGGGTTGCTGAAGGGCATGATTTACTAATTATGTGTAAACACCTTTGCCTAATTTCCTGCTCCTTAATTAATAAATCTAAACGTCATTCTTTGGCCTATTTCAATCTATGCTGTACTTGTGTTGTTATTTTGCATAAACAGTGATTTCATCACCGTTTTTCATCTAATGACAATACCCTAACTCCTGTTCACGGCGACAATCCAACGAGACCACCAGTACCATTACGTTAAATCATCCGAAACCTTCTCACCTCACAAATCTAAAAAAAAAAAAATTTCTTTTTAAATTATATTTCCAGAATTTTCCACCCTAGATCCCTGGCAGTCCCTAACCCCTAATTTATGATGACTAGTGCACATCCCTGTTCATGATATCATGCCCTATTCATGATATCATCCCCTATTCATGATATCATGCTCAAAGATTCTGGTTTGTTGTGCCTGAGCTGATGATTTAGGCAACACAGAAGTTTATTATTAGTATTGACATTAAAATTATGATTTTCGTTCATCACCTTTCGTCTAATAATGATAATACATCCTGTTTGTGGTGAGGCCACTCGTACTGTCTCTACACATCACACCCACCCTGTGCAATCTGTCGACATTCTGCAGTAGAAACCTGTGTGCGTTGTACCATGGCAGGAAGACATCTTTCAGAACATCCTTGACACCCTCTTCCTTGAACTTGAGGTTATCCGCCCTGACGACGGGGGAGTTGACCAAGTACAGTCTGCAAGTGTCACCAGAACAGTGTCACCACAGAATGTTACCCCAACAGGACACATTCTCGACTCAAATCAAGCAGTTATGTAATGACCATGTGTATGATCTTTTACTTCCCCTGGCATGCCTGACATAGGTCCTCAGTTTTTGGTGTTTCCCCTAAACATTTCCAACTTCCAACCTTTTTGCCACATGATGGTCCGGACTGGATGACTGGTCCTGTATTTGGACCCTGAAACCTGTTGTCACAAGGTAAACACCAAGCCATCAAATCACAGCATCAATGTTTACCTTTGAACTATTGACTTAGTAGTTCTCGGGTTATCTTCCATAGCAGTAATCAGCACGGGTACACGAGGGTAGGGTAGTACAGAGAATAGGGAGAGAGTGGGTATTACCTTGTAGACAAAGGAGCAGTGCCCAGTTAGGATGTGGAAGATATGATGTTTACCTGATAGCGTCTGCCCCGTACTTGTTGACAATAGACATTGGGTCAGGGTAGTTCTGTTTACGTTTACTCATCTTCTGGCCATCTCTGAAGAACACACAAAATACATCTCTCAGCAGCATGAAATACATGCCCATATAACTGGCATGTAATAACAGCTTCAAAACATCTTTAACTAGAATGATAATACTATAAAAACAGATACGATTAAATGATAATATAAAATGTTATTGTAAAGATGTTATGAGAAGCAAAAAATAGTAAAAAAAAATCAATTAGGCTAAGGCATTGAAATATTCATGAAGTAACTTTGTACACCTTTAGATATTGGGTAAGTACTGACGATGATATCATGATTTGATTGTATGATTTGTTTTGTATATCATGATTTGCATACATAAACACATGCATGCATAGTGGTGCACCTATTCAGGAAACATCACACCAAGACTGCCATCTAGTAGTGGGGCAAGTATGATAATGAATGGCTCCTGGGCCGAGTTTGACTTACCGACCAATACCGACCAGCGGTCAATCTAGTCATAGCATCAGAGGAAACACAGTGTCAGAGGGAACATATTGTGACAGGAAACATATTGTGACAGGAAACATAACGTCATAGGAAACACAGCGTCATAGGAAACAGTGTCTTAGGAAACATAGCATCATAAGAAACAAGAATCATATTTGTCGATATTGCAGTCATCTTCTTTGTACTGTTTTTATTTGTAATATACAGTTATTCTTGTCTGTGTTAGTATAGCGATCAATATTAATGTTATTGCTGTTACAATTAGGGAGAATTTAGAAGCTGTATGCTGATGGGTATGCTGCATGTTATGCTTGTGGAACAAGCAACACTGATTAATTCGTGTTCGACTTAGATTTGTCAGACAGACATGTACACATGCATCATACGTTGGTTTTGTTCACCAATCACTGGTTGGGGTTAGTCGGTAAGTCGAACTCGGCCCTGGTGGTGAAGTGGTGAACTGACACAGCCAGCATGACACCTAGTGGTGAAGTGTACTCACGCAGCCAACACGAGGCCATGACAGATGAGGTTCTTGAACGGAGCCTTGCCATAGAGTGCCGTCGACAGGACAAGCAGCGTGTAAAACCTGCAACCAGCATGACAGTGGCAGACGGTGCACACAGAAACACACACATCAGTTCCAACTGCTTTGATAAACAACAAACTATTTAAAACCAATAAGAAACAAACAAATACCTAAACAGCCTGTAAACTCATCTCTGTCCTTGGGTATTCTCTTGGTTTGCTACACACTTCTTACTGTGGCGCGATAGCATACCGGTTAGAAGGCCGGACTCTCAATCGAGAGAACCCGGTTTGAAATCCCACTGCGGTCGCTTCGAACCTTTGGCAAGTTTGATCACCCCACGTTGCCACAGTTCACTCAGCTGTATAAATGAGTACCTGGCAATACAGACAGTGGTGGATATGTGAACGAATAGCCTTCGCGCAGCAATTGCAGCGTGGCTGAATACTTCCCAAAGAAGTTGAGATGGCCTTGGAATGAACAGGTCTGCCAGGGGGTGAAGTGTAAAGCGCTTTGAGCAGTCCTATGGACCGGATACAGCGCTATATAAGAACGTACCTTTACCTTTTACCTTTTTACAAGCAATGCACAACGATTTCCATTCTTTACATGTAAGACTATTTTACAGGACGTTGCGACACTGGATGTATTAGTATTTATAACATCTTGGTTGTATAAAAGTCATATCCATGTAAAACGTATCACTAACACGATCTTTCATGTCTGAATATTTTTGAAAATACACAATCTGGCGATGAAATAAAATATCCCAGTTTCATGAACATATAGAGATCAGTTTATGGCTATAATTGAGACCAATAAACGAAGGTGAAATATTGTTTTAATTGCATGATATGGTGCTTTGTCAAATTCCTGTTTCATAACATTTCTGATGGTAAATACACTGGAGCAAATAAGATTAAAACATCAAGTATAATGCTGTTAATTTAGATGTACGTTGGCATTGAATAATTAAGAGAATTGAGGCATTTTAATTATAAGAAACCCACCAACTAGCTGCTTATTGATTAACCGAAAAACTGGTTGTACAGTCCGTTACATCCGAGGGTCTATCTTACAACTCTTAACATCCCTGCTTCTTTACTGGGTCTGTCCAACAACTACTGACATACTGGGTCTGTCCAACAACTATTGACATACTGGGTCTTCTCCGGGGTCCTTCCTACAACTCTCATCCCATCCACGGATCTCACCAACAACAAATACACCCCCCAGGTTTGTCTTAGAGCCCTTACCATCCAAGGATCTCACCAACAACAAATGCAACCCCCAGGTCTGTCTTAGAGCCCTTACCATCCACAGATCTCACCAACAACAAATGCAACCCCCAGGTCTGTCTTGGAGCCCTTACCATCCACAGATCTCACCAACAACAAATGCAACCCCCAGGTCTGTCTTAGAGCCCTTACCATCCACGGATCTCACCAACAACAAATGCAACCCCCAGGTCTGTCTTGGAGCCCTTACCATCCACGGATCTCACAAACAACAAATGCAACCCCCAGGTCTGTCTTGGAGCCCTTACCATCCACGGATCTCACCAACAACAAATGCAACCCCCAGGTCTGTCTTAGAGCCCTTACCATCCACGGATCTCACCAACAACAAATGCAACCCCCAGGTCTGTCTTGGAGCCCTTACCATCCACGGATCTCACCAACAACAAATGCAACCCCCAGGTCTGTCTTGGAGCCCTTACCATCCACAGATCTCACCAACAACAAATGCAACCCCCAGGTCTGTCTTAGAGCCCTTACCATCCACGGATCTCACCAACAACAAATGCAACCCCCAGGTCTGTCTTAGAGCCCTTACCATCCACGGATCTCACCAACAACAAATGCAACCCCCAGGTCTGTCTTGGAGCCCTTACCATCCACAGATCTCACCAACAACAAATGCAACCCCCAGGTCTATCTTGGAGCCCTTACCATCCAAGGATCTCACCAACTACAAATACAACCCCCAGGTCTGTCTTGGAGCCCTTACCATCCAAGGATCTCACCAACAACAAATGCAACCCCCAGGTCTGTCTTGGAGCCCTTACCATCCACAGATCTCACCAACAACAAATGCAACCCCCAGGTCTGTCTTGGAGCCCTTACCATCCACAGATCTCACCAACTACAAATACAACCCCCAGGTCTGTCTTGGAGCCCTTACCATCCACGGATCTCACCAACAACAAATACAACCCCCAGGTCTGTCTTGGAGCCCTTACCATCCACGGATCTCACCAACAACAAATACAACCCCCAGGTCTATCTTGGAGCCCTTACCATCCACAGATCTCACCAACAACAAATACAACCCCCAGGTCTGTCTTGGAGCCCTTACCATCCACGGATCTCACCAACAACAAATGCAACCCCCAGGTCTGTCTTAGAGCCCTTACCATCCACGGATCTCACCAACAACAAATGCAACCCCCAGGTCTGTCTTAGAGCCCTTACCATCCACGGATCTCACCAACAACAAATGCAACCCCCAGGTCTGTCTTAGAGCCCTTACCATCCACAGATCTCACCAACAACAAATGCAACCCCCAGGTCTGTCTTAGAGCCCTTACCATCCACGGATCTCACCAACAACAAATGCAACCCCCAGGTCTGTCTTAGAGCCCTTACCATCCACGGATCTCACCAACAACAAATGCAACCCCCAGGTCTGTCTTAGAGCCCTTACCATCCACAGATCTCACCAACAAGAAGTGCAACCCCCAGGTCTGTCTTGGAGCCCTTACCATCCACGGATCTCACCAACAAGAAGTGCAACCCCCAGGTCTGTCTTAGAGCCCTTACCATCCACGGTTCTCACCAACTACATATACAATCCCCAGGTCTGTCTTAGAGCCCTTACCATGCACAGATCTCACCAACAACAAATGCAACCCCCAGGTCTGTCTTAGAGCCCTTACCATCCACGGATCTCACCAACAACAAATGCAACCCCCAGGTCTGTCTTAGAGCCCTTACCATCCACGGATCTCACCAACAACAAATGCAACCCCCAGGTCTGTCTTGGAGCCCTTACCATCCACAGATCTCACCAACAACAAATGCAACCCCCAGGTCTGTCTTGGAGCCCTTACCATCCACGGATCTCACCAACAACAAATGCAACCCCCAGGTCTGTCTTAGAGCTCTTACCATCCTCGTGTCTGATCAATGCCCTCGGCAATGAAGTCTCCTGGGAAGTTGTCCTCAAAGTCCTTGCTGTGCTCAAACGGGTAGTGCGCCTGGGCGTAGGGCATGCTACCGCTCTCAAACCAACAGTCAAACACCTCCGACACTCGGTGCAGGTCGCCCTTGCCGCAGCAAGACGGGATGGTCAAACAGTCAACACTGAAATACACGGGACAACTTAGCAGGAGGGTGTGGGACAACTTAGCAGGAGGGTGTAGGGAAAATTAAAACCTTGACATTTAGTAAATGCAATGTAATTTTTGATTGCTCAGTCCCAGAAAAAAGTGGCACTAATATTTGAAGTTTAAGCAGCATTATGTATTTAGGCAGTCATCAAACTGCAGTTTGCTGGCGACAAAACAACTGGACGATATATTCTGCATTCAGCCATTCACGGGATGTGCGCTGTGATTTCAAGCACATGATTGTTACTACAGAAATACCCATTTGCATATCAGAGAATCAAAGGGGGTTTTATACCGTATGCAGTAAAATACTGGCTTTTTAAGTGTGGATTGACGATACACTAAGTTATTTTCATGTATGTTTTTTGTGCCACAGATGTTCACTATGTCCTCGCATATTATGAGGGGAAAAATCAACTGATGCATAAGCCACCCCGTCACCCCATCCAACTTATACATGACAAGTTCAGCCTCACAAGCCACACTAAACAGCTGCAATATGACTTACATCAAAGAGCAAGTTTTACTGCTGTGAACAAGAAGTGCACGTGTGCAGTGTATGTAGAAACAGTGGTACCACTCACAAGTCTCGGTGAAGATCAGTGATATTGGGATTACCAGTGAGTGTCTTCAGCTCCTCAATAGAGCCAACACACACAACCTGAAACAGAATGTGTTAACACAGTGACTCAAACAATAAATGAAATTGTCTTAAAACACAAATATATTTCTCACTTGCTACAACTTTTCAACAACCATCAGGCACCTTCCTCAAGAAAATGAATACAGGGACAACCAGTTCTCCATCTGTTCACCAGGTGGTGCGAGCAGGATGTTCCATAAGTTGTCTTTCTTGTTCAGAGGGTTTCCCTGATCCATCGAACCATGTTGCATTCCTTGTCAATCACTTTGGCTCCCTCCCTGATCCATCTAACCATGTTGCATTCCCTGTCAATCACCTTGGCTCCCTCCCTGATCCATCTAACCATGTTGTGTTCCCTGTCAATCACTTTGGCTCCCTCCCTGATCCATCTAACCATGTTGTGTTCCCTGTCAATCACTTTGGCTCCCTCCCTGATCCATCTAATCATGTTGCATTCCTTGTCAATCACTTTGGCTCCCTCCCTCCTGATCCATCTAACCATGTTGCATTCCCTGTCAATCACCTTGGCTCCCTCCCTGATCCATCTAACCATGTTGTGTTCCCTGTCAATCACCTTGGCTCCCTCCCTGATCCATCTAACCATGTTGTGTTCCCTGTCAATCACCTTGGCTCCCTCCCTGATCCATCTAACCATGTTGTGTTCCCTGTCAATCACCTTGGCTCCCTCCCTGATCCATTTAATCATGTTTTGTTCCCTGTCAATCACCTTGGCTCCCTCCCTGATCCATTTAATCATGTTGTGTTCCCTGTCAATCACCTTGGCTCCCTCCCTGATCCATTTAATCATGTTGTGTTCCCTGTCAATCACCTTGGCTCCCTCCCTGATCCATTTAATCATGTTGTGTTCCCTGTCAATCACCTTGGCTCCCTCCCTGATCCATTTAATCATGTTGTGTTCCCTGTCAATCACCTTGGCTCCCTCCCTGATCCATTTAATCATGTTGTGTTCCCTGTCAATCACCTTGGCTCCCTCCTTGTCAATTAATACAGTTATATTTATTGGCGTGAGCTGTGACTGCCGACTTCAGAGAAACACTGAAGTGAGATGAATAGCTGTGGCTTAAGACAACGTTATTCAATGAATTATCTCCCAACTTTATCATTTTCACCAAGTCACACAAACTCACAAGTCAGCAGTTCTTTGAGAACAGACATTGGCTACCAATCAAGTTACATCTAACATTTTACCTAACTCACACAATCCAATCCAACAACCGTTTTTTTGCCTTCAAATACATCATATTTCCATTTCCCTATTACCTTACCTCCTCCCCATCGTCGCTGATCCACATACTTCCCTTTCCCTATTCCCTTACCTCCTCCCCATCGTCACTGATCCACATACTTCCCTTTCCCTATTTCCTTACCTCCTCCCCATCGTCGCTGATCCACATACTTCCCTTTCCCTATTCCCTTACCTCCTCCCCATCGTCGCTGATCCACATACTTCCCTTTCCCTATTCCCTTACCTGCTCCCCATCATCGCTGATGCACATACTTCCCTTTCCCTATTCCCTTACCTCCTCCCCACCGTCGCTGATCCACATACTTCCCTTTCCCTATTCCCTTACCTCCTCCCCATCGTCGCTGATCCACATACTTCCCTTTCCCTATTCCCTTACCTCCTCCCCATCGTCGCTGATCCACAGTGGGATGGGTGTGCCCCAGTATCGGTTCCTGGAGATGGCCCAGTCACGGGCGTCCTTCAGCCAGTTGGCAAACCTCTTCTCCTTCACAAACTCTGGCACCCTGCACAGTCACAGTGTAGTAGTTGTAGTGTTAGTAGTTGCTGTAATGTTAATTTTCTAGTATTTCTAGTACATATATACTTTTTTCAACAATTCCCAAAGGTTTTTGTTTACCTGTAGAGCTTTCCCCACCTTGCCATGGTGGCTTCATCAGTACTAATGATGATGACGTCATCCTACTAGTATTAGTAGTTGTTGTGCTAGTAGTTCTATTTGTAGTGTTAGTAGTTGTTGTAATGTTAGTTTTCTATCATTAGCCATTGTATTAATTTGTAGTGTTAGCATTTGTAGAAGCTGTAGTGCTAGTTCTAGTATCCGTACTTGTAGTGTTCGTAGTTGTCAACTTGTCAATACATTAATGGCCAAGAATACATCAACTGGCAGTCATTAGGATCCCTGCATGAGTAGTGGGATTGATCAATCTCCACACTTTAACATTCATCCTCAACTGATTTAGCCTACTGCGAAGCCGACTGAAGTGATTATTTTTTTCAAATCGTTGAAAGAATTGTCTTGAGTCATTAGATCTGGTAAGGCTCCAAATAGTGGATATCTAAACCGGCGAACACTTTGCGGGGTTAAGGTCGACCATGGGCATGACTATCAATCTCTCATTGATCACATGACAAAGTTACAAGATTTCATCAAGGGTGAAATTTTTGTCAGCGTTTCCATTTTTACTTCAAATGTCTTTAGTTGATGTTTGACCAAACATCAAATAATTTAATAGTTTGATGGTTTCACATAAAACTACATATAAAAGTTGCACAAACGAGCTAGCATGTTGTAGTGAATATTAAGGAGGTTTAATTTAAAAAAAAATAAATTATATATGAGATGAGGAAAAAAAATTAATTGAAGAGACCATTTAAAGTGTACGAGTGCTGTATGTGTCTGTTTTTATTTGAATTCTTCTTTATTTGAATTCTTCTGCAGACTTCACTTTGAGACTGACCATCGTGTGTTCTTGTTGCTCTCCAGCAGTTTGGGAACAAGTTGCTCCACACGTACAAACCAACTGGGCACGGCCTTGTAGAGTAGAGGCGTGTCCGACCTACAACAAACATTCCGGAGGTTGAATCAGCTGATTTAATCGTAAACATTCCACAGACTGGGGTTAACTCCAATAGAAGGGGTAGGTGTGGGTAATTGTGGGTCACAAGAACCTAGTGGGGGCAAGGGTTATTGAGATGACTGGGGTTACCTCCAACAGGAAGGGGTAGCTGTGGGTAGGTGTGGTTCACTACACCCTAGTGGGGCGAGGGTTGTTGATTGAGGTTACCTCCAGCAGAATGGGTTGCTGTGGGTAGTTATGGTTCACTAGACCCTAGTGGGGCGAGGGTTGTTGACTGAGGTTACCTCCAGCAGAATGGGTTGCTGTGGGTAGTTATGGTTCACTAGACCCTAGTGGGGCGAGGGTTGTTGACTGAGGTTACCTCCAGCAGAATGGGTAGCTGTGGGTAGTTATGGTTCACTAGACCCTAGTGGGGCGAGGGTTGTTAACTGAGGTTACCTCCAGCAGAATGGGTTGCTGTGGGTAGTTAAGGTTCACTAGACCCTAGTGGGGCGAGGGTTGTTGAGAAGACTGGGGTTACCTCCAGCAGAAGGGGTAGCTGTGGTTCACTAGACCCTAGTGGGGCGAGGGTTGTTGAGAAGATTGGGGTTACCTCCAGCAGAATGGGTTGCTGTGGGTACCCTAGTCGTGGTTCACTAGACCCTAGTGGGGCAAGGGTTGCTGAGATGACTGGGGTTACCTCCAGCAGAATGGGTAGCTGTGGGTAGTCGTGGTTCACTAGACCCTAGTGGGGCAAGGGTTGTTGAGATGACTGGAGTTACCTCCAGCAGAATGGGTAGCTGTGGGTAGTCGTGGTTCACTAGACCCTAGTGGGGCAAGGGTTGTTGAGATGACTGGAGTTACCTCCAGCAGAATGGGTAGCTGTGGGTAGTCGTGGTTCACTAGACCCTAGCGGGGCAAGGGTTGTTGAGATGACTGGGGTTACCTCCAGCAGAATGGGTAGCTGTGGGTAGTCGTGGTTCACTAGACCCTAGCGGGGCAAGGGTTGTTGAGATGACTGGGGTTACCTCCAGCAGAAGGGGTAGCTGTGGGTAGTTGTGCTGTGGTTCACCAGACGTCCTTGTTCCTTCATCCACTTCACTATGTTCTTGTCTGCGTCCTACAACATACAAGTCACTTCACTTGTACACACAAAAACTCACAAATCATGGAGACATTTATCACTGAACCATCAATACCAAACATACATTCACCAATAAATCACCAGTACGAAGCAGATCTTCACCAATGATCAATCAATACCAATCAGACATTCACCAATGTTCAACCAATACCAATCAGACATTCACCAATGTTCAACCAATACCAAACAGACATTCAGCAATGATCCTCCAGTACAAAGCAGACATTCACCAATGATCAACCAATACCAAACAGACATACACCAATGATCAACCAATACCAAACAGACATACACCAATGATCAACCAATACCAAACAGACATTCACCAATGATTAACCAATACCAAACAGACATACACCAATGATCAACCAATACCAAACAGACATTCACCAATGATCAACCAATACCAAGCAGACATTCACCAATGATCAACTAATACCAAGCAGACATTCACCAATGATCAACCAATACAAAGCAGACATTCACCAATGATCAACTAATACCAAGCAGATATTCACCAATGATCAACCAATACAAAGCAGACATTCACCAGTGATTAACCAATACCAAGCAGACATTCACCAATGATCAACCAATACAAAGCAGACATTCACCAATGATCAATCAATACCAAGCAGACATTCACCAGTGATCAACCAATACCAAACAGACATTCACCAATGATCAACCAATACAAAGCAGACATTCACAAATGATCAACCAATACCAAACATACATTCACCAATGATCAACCAATACAAAGCAGACATTCACCAATGATCAACCAATACCAAACAGACATTCACCAATGATCAACCAATACAAAGCAGACATTCACCTATCATCAATCAATACCAAGCAGACATTCACCAATGTTCAACCAATACCAATCAGACATTCACCAGTGATCAACCAATACCAAACAGACATTCACAAATGATTAACCAATACCAAACATACATTCACCAATGATCAACCAATACAAAGCAGACATTCACCAATGATCAACCAATACCAAACAGACATTCACCAATGATCAACCAATACAACTATAAACTATAGCTACCATCACTAAGTGGATAGACGTGGGATCGCCAGTGGATATTATCTACTTAGATTTTCAGAAAGCTTTTGACAAAATGCCACATCAAAGATTACTACTTAAATTAAAAGCCCATGGTAGCAGGGATAGCATAACTGACTGGACAGAACAATGGCTGACTGACAGAAGACAACAAGTTGTAGTGGATGGAGAAGTTTCAAATTGGAAATCGGTTTTGAGTGGGGTACCTCAAGGATCAGTATTAGGACCTATATTATTCTTAATATATATCAATGACTTGGACGACAGTATAACAAGTAACGTACTGAAATTTGCAGATGACACAAAACTGTTTAGAAAGGTTAATACTGATGGTGATAAACAACATTTACGAAACGATCTAGACAGATTAGTGAAATGGTCTGAGAAATGGCAGATGTTGTTCAATTTTGGGAAATGTAAATGCCTACATACAGGACATGGGAACTTGGATGTAAACTATAAAATGGGAGATACTGCTCTGGGTACTACTGTAAAAGAAAAGGACTTAGGAGTTACAATAAGCGCTGATATGAAAGTTTCAGAGCAGTGTGGTATTGCAGCTTCAAAGGGTAATCAAATTCTTGGATTGATTAGAAGAAACATAACATACAAGGGAAAAAAGTTAATTATACCTCTTTATAAAGCAATAGTTAGACCTGATTTTTAATATAGTATACAAGCATGGAGACCATATCGTAAGAAGGATATAGATGCGCTTGAACGCATACAAAGGAGAGCAACTAAAATTATTCCAGAACTGAGAGACCTTAGTTATGAAGAACGCCTGAAGGAATGTGGTTTTGGTTGGACATCAGGAAGCACTCGTTCTCACAGAGGACAATAAATGAATGGAACAAATTGTCTACAGATTGTGTAACTGCTAGCAGCATGAATATGTTTAAAAACAAGGTTGACACATATCTCAGGAGAGCGGGTTATAAGTAGATGAACATTGTTGGACTCTCGATAAGCCAATGGCTTCCTTGTTCACTTGCCATCTGGGCCTTTGGCTTGGATGGCAAATCTTGTTAAATCAGAAAAAACTCAAGACATATTTATTCCAAATTGCATTTCCACCATAAATCTTCAGTTGTCCCTCGATCTGATAATAATGACTTTTGCGCATCCCTGTTCACGATTATGCTTAATGATTCTGTTTTGCTGCACCTCTGAGCTAAGGTTCCAGAGGACATAGGCGCCATAGAAGTTAATTATTATTATTACCATGCAAACACCAACGATCACCAATACAAAGACAAAGCAAGTCATGTTCCAACAATATGAAACACTCACCTTGACGTACTGTCCAGCGAAGTGGGTGACCTCGCTGGTGAAGCGTCCAGACATGTCGACTGGACACACTGGCGCCATGTCACGGGTAATGATCTTGTACTTGAGACTGATGCGGAAATCATCCTGAAGACACATCAGTTGATAACTAGTTCGAAGTACATTAACCAGCTTCTGCTAGGCCTACTCTAACACAGTAGGAAGATAAATATACCTTAATTTATGTGTACAACACATGTGTATAACACACATGTATAACAAACATTTAGAACATACATGTATAACACACGTGTATAACACACGTGTATAACAGACATTCCCATGTTGAGTCCAGGTGGATGTTATATATAGTAATTATTTGGCTAGAAAAAATATTATCGTACCAAATACGGAATTGGAATCTGTCATGCCACAAGGTTTGATCCACACAGAAATGAGCAGTATATTGTTGGTATGTTAAGACGTTGTGTAAATATGGCAAAAAAACTACAAATTACAGTAAATTGGTATTCTCAGACAACTTAATTTTTTATAGTTTTTTTAAATTGCAACTTAGTTATGTAAATCTTGCAAAGTTTTCTCTGCCTTGCAATGGTTACATTGCAATGGTTACAGTCAATATTAATGCATGTTTATGTGATATTTGACCTGGTTTTGTGTGGATGACAATCACACAGTTGGAAATGGGAGAATCAGGGGATGACGCTAGAATGTTGCGGAGTATAATTTATTATTATACATACTAATATAGAAATTCTGTCAGATTTTAACCAAAAAATGGTTCTTATTATACGTGAGGGCGTATTATACATGGAACATTAGGGTAGGCATTAAGGAAAACTCAACGATGACCTACCTCGCCAAAATAGGGAGCTTGATGTACAACCCCTGTACCACTTTCTGTTGTCACATAACCGTCTGTGAGGATACGGAAGGCACCGCGCTTCTCCATCTGAAACAACACAACACTCTGTCACAGGGGAGAACATTTATCATGACACTGCATAAACATACAAAGGAAAACATTTAGTGTGACACAACACAAGCTGTTAAATTGAACATTTATTCTGACACTACACAACCTGCTACTTGGGAGAGCATGCACTGTAACACCAGATAAATATATAGAATATTTACTAATTCAACATAACGTACAATAGGGGAGAACATTGTTGGTGACACAAAACTAATACACATGAAAAAACCTTTCCTGAAAACACATAATTACAAAAAGAAGAAAACATGCTCTGATAATCATACAAACATCGTTGGAAGAACATATATAGCTACGGTAACAAGCTACCATACACAAATTGCAGAGAGAGAACATTTGTTCTAACACCGCATAAACTTTCTTTTCAAAATGTTTGCTTACTGACACCACACAAACTGTGAGATGAACATTTCCAGTGATACAAACTTATATCAGAGAATATTTACGATGGCACCACAACAAATAGTCCTAAATTAAGGGTATATAGCAATCAAATAAGAATGGATTATCAAGATTTCCATCCAAGATAAAAAAAACAATATGACAAGTCTACAAGGAAGTCATTGGCTTATCGAGAGTCCAACAATTTTTCATCTATGTGTATGATATCTGTCAATTTTGTTTTTAAACATATTCGCCCTGCTAGCATTTACACAATCTGTAGATAATTTGTTCCATTCATTTATTGTCCTGTGAGAACGGATACTTCCCGGTATCCAATCTACACTGATCCTTCACTAATGTTGTTTTTTTATACCACACAAAGGAGAATATTTTTTGTGCCACTACATAAGTAGAACACGATAAGTTACTCACGTGTTGGAAGTAACTGAAGATTGGCTTATAGCGCTTTCCATCCAGTGTTGCTCCTAGAAACCTGGAAATAAACAGAATCCCTTTCACTTGATATCCTGATATAGATGCAAATGCCTTGTGTGCTCGGCATTGGTCAGCAGTGGACACTGGTCAACAGTCTTAGAAAGAAGATGAGGTGCAAATGTTCAGGACAAACAACAGGGGCGACAGAGAAACCACCTCGTTGCTAGGGTTTCTATGTAACTATGAATATGGATCATGGAGAAAAAAGACATTGATTCTTTGCACGTAGTTTGTATGATATCCAAACCACATGCAACTGCAACCGTAGGCCGCTGACAAACGTAAGAACAAAGGAATTTTTACTTAATGCTCCTATGTGCCAGACAAGAGTTTGTTATCTGACAAACAGTTGCAGTGTGGTTTCTATGTTAAATAGACTTTTAATGCATGGATTTTAGTATTCAAATGCTACTGATTGCATGTAAACAAACGCATTATATCAGTGTGACAAACGTCACAGATGTAGCTGACATAATAGTGCAATGGCCACTTACTTTTCCAACACCTCATATTCCTCTTCCTTCTTGAAGAGAGCTGCTAGCCGCGCCTCCATCAGAATGTAGATGTTGCTGGTCGCCTTGTCTGTGACACACACAATCAGAATATAACTGCACACACACATGCACTCACTCACTCACATGCATGCACGCACGCACTACATTCCTGAAGAAACATTAGACTCAATAGCAAGTTTAACATAATAAATTAGATATTTATGATGCACTGTGTAAGTAAGTAAAAATATGTTAAACTACTTAAATATATAAAATTCTTAAAAAATCTATGCCATTGCTGCTGACCACAAGTGTTATAAAGACAAAGATCTGCTGCTACACCAACGAGTGACACGTTCCTGACAGATGACAAGTAGAAAGTGACCAGACTCGCAGTAAGTCAGTGACTGTGACGTACCCTTCACCTTGACGTAGGTCATCTGGGGGTTGACACACAAGGCGAGGTTACTGGGCAGTGTCCAGGGGGTTGTAGTCCACGCCAACACTTTCACCTTCGGGTCATCCAGCAGAGGAAAGTTGACAATGACTGAAATAGACAATAACGACACTGACTCAGTGGCACAAACCTACTCATTCCACCCTCCAAGCATATCAACCAACTGCACATTGAGCCCATTATCCATAAAACCAACCCCCACTGAGCCCACCATTCACCAAACCTATCAACCATCTGCACATTGAGCCCACCATACACCAAACCTACCCGCACTGAGCCCATCCACCAAGCCTATCAATCAACTGCACATTGATCCCACCATCCATCAAACCTACCCTCACTGAGCCCACCATTCGCCAAGTCTACCCCCACCAAGCCCACCATCCAACCCCCACTGAGCTCACCATCCACCATGTCTACTCCTACTGAGCCCATCATCCACCAACAGGGCTGCGGTCAATCCCATTTAATCAATTCCAATTAAAATTCCTTTCAATTCAATTAATTCCAATTCAATTAATTTTTTTCAATTAAAATTCCAGCTCAATTTTTTCCAATTCCAATTCAAATCCAATTCAATTCCGAATTAATTCTATGGGAGTTTTTCCAACACAAACGCGGTTTTTAAAAGTAATAAATCCTAAAGTAATAAATAATAGTCTATTACTTTTCTATAACATCTATTGCCGCAAACTTACAAAATTATCAGGTTTGTTTGTATGTTATTCCAACTACTAGTAAATGTAAACAATGTACAGACAATGGCTGGGCCATTATTCAAACAACATGAAAAGACCAGTAGACTGATCATTTGATGGTTTCTTGCTCAATGAAACAATGCAGGAGTAGCAAGCCAATAACTAACTGTTGGGATGCCCCACTGGGGTGGCTATGGCTTCACACATTCCTAGCACACACAAAGGGCATGGTTTCAGATATTGCAGGCAGACAACAAATGTTATCTTAGAGTACTGAATTCTAAGTGAGCTCATCAGACCCCATCATAGTTCGATTTGAGCAGAACTTCTGAGCTTTTTTTCCAACTGTCACATGTTAACATTGCCACGCAGGCCCCTTGTTAAAATTTGGACAAATGTTCTCACCCCAGATCTTCAAATGATGTACAAATGTATGTTTAGCTGCTACAAAGACTTTGAGTTCATATACAATTCTAGGGTTGTATTGAGGACCACATTGGAAATAAAACCAGATCGCACCAGCACAAGAAAATGAGGTTCAATTAATTTTTGTTCAATTCCAATTCAACTTATTCAAAATCTTTCAATTAAAATTGCAATTCGACTTGATGAAAATCTTTCAATTAAAATTGCAATTCGACTTGATGAAAATCTTTCAATTAAAATTGCAATTCGACTTGATGAAAATCTTTCAATTAAAATTCAATTTAAGCCCACCATTCACAAAACCTACAATTCAACCCCACACTAAGCCCACCATCCACCAAACCTACCATCCAACCCTACACTAGGCCTACCCTCCACCAAACCTATCATCCAACCCCCACTGAGCCTGCCATCCACCAAACCCCACATTTACAAAAATTGACCCACAACAGGCCTGCTCTAGTGCATGGCCCCGGGCCCTCACCGGCTGGATCCTGCACGTCCTTGTAGTTCTGTCCAGCTTCAAAGTTGGACAGAGGCGTGCTGCAAGCGGTGGAGAACGGCATCACCTACAACACAGGCCAAACACTGAATGTCCACGGAACAGCTGACACAAACAATAACTTCACAATCTAATAATATGATGAGATGCAAATTAGTTGTTTAAAAACCTCATGAATTGTGAACAGCTTAACAGCACCAGCATCATGTAACTGACCCACATAAAAAATTATATATTTAATAGATGGTAAACCGACAACATATCTAAAACTGGAGCCTTCGCTTACAATTACTATAAGGAGTGCTGTGGCACTTTCCTGCTTTTACTGCCATCTACTGTCTATTTTAAGCACTATATTGTAACATACACGTCTCATAGTCCTATATTTGTGCCTGGGGGTCATAACCCTCAAAAAAGAATTACAAGAAATGCAACTAACCTTAAATCCTTTGTAGACCATACCCTTGTTGTATAGTTCCTTGAACACCCACCAGATGGATTCCATAAACGATGGATACATGGTTTTGTAGTCGTTCTTGAAGTCAATCCACCGACCGAGTCTAGTCACAATTTGCTGTCACACACGAGAACAAAAATACACATTTAGAAATATCAGTTTGGACATTCTGGTAAATGGCATCAATAGCATTTATTTAAAAACATCTTTAACTTTGAGAGTATAACCCAATACAGAGAATCACATTCACTTTCATATAACTGAATGATTAAAAATGAACAGATGATGCAATAAATGATTGTATTCTATGAAATTGCAGCCTTGATTTGCATATTCATAATATTTTGCATATAACTAACACGTATGCCACAAATTCTTCTAACATGTACCCCATTTGGAGTATGATACATACCTCCCAATCAGTTGAGTAGCGCATCACAATCTTTCGACATTCGTTATTGTATTGTGCAATGCCCATCTTTGCAACATCCTCGGGTCCCTTAATCCCCAGCTTCTTGTCGATTTCATACTCCTACAACACCAGAGGGAGTGAATGCATAAACTTCCTGACAACCAAACAGTGCCATCATACACAAGTCAGCAGGAGGCATCATCACGAGGAGGCAAAACAAAACCAGCCAGCCATGGATGGGACACCTTTTATTAAACATTTTTACGAGTGACTTTCTTGCAATGCAGTAGCATGCACAGTTTAATAATAAAGAGCTTTAATGACAATTTATACATCTTGAAAATAAATAATTTTCCTTCCCAAACTTGACGTGAGAATTATATACCCCTGTGGCTATCGTGACAGTATATCCTGACTTGTGATACCCATAGTCCCATACTGCAGTTCTTTACGAATCCATCACATTGCACACAATATGAACATGATAGCCAATACTAATAGTAAATACACACCACATAATCTGGTAGCAAGTCCATAAAGTAGAGCATATGCAGACCTAACTAAAGCTGCCAGAAAACACAGAATACTAAATGTCCACAGTGGTACCAAGTTCATGTAAGGAAGTGAGAAAACAGTAGAAAAAGAAAATGGATGCTTCCAAGGTATGGTGTTTGAGAATTATGCGAATCCAGTGGACAGTGCAAATAAATATGTCTGTAATAGAGCAAGTAGGTCATGTTCACTGGATTCATTGATGGCAAAACCAAAGTTACTGTATTAGGGTTAATAAATGAGGAAAAAAATATGGACTGGACATGATAAAGGCAAGAGGAGAAGAGGACGCCCGAGAGCTAAGTGGATGGACGGGGTGAAGCAGGTGACGCAGTTAGGGGCGGACAGAATAAAATGGAGAAAAATTATCGAGAGGGTCACCAGATATTAGCTACGACAAGACGGAAACCAGAGACTAAGTTCTTGCAAGTGTCATAAAGAATTCCAAGTGTGTATCACAGTAGGGAGAACTCATAGCAGTTGTAAAACTTACAACTGGGAGACCGTGGCAGTCCCAACCAAACCTCCTCTCTACGTGGAAGCCACTCTGGTGTGCCCATCTAGTGACAATGTCCTTGACTGTACCAGCAAGGATGTGGCCATAATGTGGCAAACCCGTTGCAAACGGCGGACCATCATAGAATGTGTATCTGAAACATTGGCACATGTACAGGTGTAGCCAACTCACATGGGCGCTACAATGGCATCACAGTGCATATTTCACACATTTGTCATATCATCTGAGACAAATATCACTTTCACCTCACATGAGAGAAATCCTCATTTTGGCAATGGTTGAAGATTGGGGATTTTTAAGGGAAATGTTAGACCTGCATTACACAATGGATTGGATCTTGAAATGACACCTTAAAATTTAGACTGTTTGACAGTTTTATTGATATATATATATATATATATATATATATATATATATATATATATATATATATTATATATACACACGTCAAATATAATATTACTCTGGTCAAGATATTCCTTGTCATCATGTAAATAGAAGGTAAAGTTATATTATTAACTGCATCAAATACCTTGGCCTGCCTTTCGATTGCTTCAATGATGACTGGAATGCATCCAATTTCTGCCATAAATGCAGCACTTTTTCTTCTTCCTTTGCGAACTCCATCACATCTGGCCCATTGTTGGTTGCCATGGCATCAGTCCTGTCCCAGGAGCTCCACCGTCACTATTACTATTCTATTGTCTACAAAAACATATATACACAGTGTAAAGTTTGCATAAAAGCAGCTATCGTTGAATATTGCTCTTGTATTGGTAACATTGCATCATTTCCCGATAACTTACATCATTTCCTAAATTTGACAGCAATGTCCGATATCCTAAACCTATCGAAGGACCGTCACCCATCGTCACCGGCACATTTAACGCGTTTAAAATCAACGCGATATTCTGACGTAAGCGGGTCACATACCCATAACAATATTATAACGAAGAAGTAAAGCAGTTATTGATTTCACAACTGTCCACTGTGCAAGTGCAAGCACGTGGCAAAAAACCGGCATTTTGTAACAAAAACGACAAGTGTATTGAGTTAAAACTACGCCCTGTATAAGCAATACGGAGTGTAGGGATGTCATGTCAAGATATTGTAAATTTACGCCCAACGTGACAAAACTTTCCTATATACGAGTAATGCTATATTAGGTTTTAAAGGATATTTACCAAGTCACCGCTCATCACAGGACCGGAAGTGCTCAGTATTCGCTGCCGTCATACATTCACTTTAGGGGACGAGCCTGTTCCTTCCTTAGCCTTTGACTCCGTGAGATGGCGCCACCTTTGTTGTCATACCACTGCTTGGAAGCGGCAAGCATAGTCAGTTTGTTTGGTCACCCATGCTACCTTGTAGCCGCGCGACGGAAAATACCCATAAACAATTAAATTTTGTAACTTTTAATAAGAAATGTGGAATTGAGACTGAGATTATTTGAAAAAGAAGGGGTATTGTTGTGATAAAATCGGCAAAAAAGAAGATCTCCTTCCCAGAGGCAGAGCAGTAGGAGACTTAGTTGGCATCAGAGTTGATCTCTATATATATTTGGATTGGCTGCAACAAAATGAAACTTTCCTGAAGTATTTGAATGTGTAGCTATTTTTTAATAATTTGTTATTTCTGATTGATTACCCCCTTACCATCCCTTTACATAGTACACCCCCATTCTCCAATAACCATGACTATGATACCCCAAAAAGGCAACAGACAGCATCTTTTCCCAGTCAGGAACACCCAGTTAAGTAAATCGTTGTAGGCTACCAGTTCAGGCCATAATCATAATCTTAATTTAATTAAGCCACTAGGATGTCCATGAAGGGCCATTCATCAGTTTACCCATCAGTTAGCCATTAAATGCCTTTGGTGCAGTCCAGAGAACATGCCACTTGCCACTAGCTGACAGTACTAACTGCTAAGAACTGGCAGCTGAGTCTTCCTCTGTATAATATAAGTCTTTTACACCAGTATTATCTGATGCCAGCAGTCTGGCTAAAAAGGGATTTTGAGCCTGTTGTCTTGGCACGTTCTAACCCTCTCAACAACCAGTAGTCAAATCAAATCAAATAAAATTTATTGTAACTCTTTACAATATATACAAATCAAACCAAGGTAATCCCTATATGATAATGTAAAGAGAACAATAAGGGAAGAACATTATACAATGTTATACTCCCTAGTATATATTTCAATACATATATCATAGTATTAAACACAAAAATAGCGTGCAGGTGTAGAAAACGAACAAATTGTGATTGTGATACATGTTATATATTGACATCATTGTGTAATATAAATTGCTTAAGTATACATTTGTAGTTAATTATTGAATAAGAAGTAAAGTTGAGTCTTGTGTTAAAATAATTCCAAATTATAGCACCCTTAATTCTTACAGAACGAAGTCTTATTTCTAAAGTTGCCATGGATATGTGTATTTGTGTAGATTGTCTTGTATTGTAACTATGAACATCTTGATTAAGTTTAAACATATTACCAAAGATTGTTGGTAGAAGACCACTGTTGTATTTATACATAAACATTTGTATTGAATAGACATATAGTTGTCTAAACGTTAAGATGTTTAGTAGTTTAAAGATAGGTTTTGTATGGGTTGATATATTAGCTGATACGAGCATTCTCACCGCTTTCTTTTAAACCTTTATAATACTTGAACAATATGAGTCAAATGCACCACCCCACACTTCAATACAATATGTCAAATGAGGGAATAAAAACGAGTAATATAAGGTGATCACGCATGGTCTAGTAAAAAATCTTTTGGCTTTGTTGATAATGCCTACCCCTTTAGAGATTTTAAATTTAACTTTAAATTTAACTTTGTTAATATGTTCAGCGCAATTAAGTTTGTTATCAATAGTAACGCCAAGAAATGTTGTAGAGGATACTTGTTTAATAGCATTATCATTAATTTCAAGTTTTATCGGTTTGATAAGTTTTCTGTTAGACATTCTAAATATTATGTATTGGGTCTTATCAATGTTTAGAGATAATTTGTTAGCATTTAACCAAGCTACATGCTTTTTTAGTTCAATATTCATTTTATTAGCTATATCATCCAATTGATCACCCTGTATAAATACACTAGTGTCATCGGCAAATAATAAGGAGAAAAGAATATCTGAGACATTAGCAATATCATTGATATATAATAAAAACAGCAATGGCCCCAGTATGGAACCTTGAGGCACTCCACAAGTAATAGAGAGTTTAGTTGAGCTAGTGTTATTGTAATACACATATTGACTTCTATTAGACAAATAACTTTTAATCCAATCATTGGCTAAGCCACGTATACCATAACATTGGAATTTTTGACACAGTATCTCATGGTCAACAGTATCAAATGCTTTAGATAAATCACCCCTAGCACAAATTGTTTGTTTTGTAGTGCTTCTGATATTTTGTCTACAATGGTCATCAGTGCCATGCTAGTGGAGTGATTTTTTCGAAAACCAAACTGATATTTGTACACAATGTTATACTTATTAATAATAATTTAACAGCCTGTTATACATTAGTCTTTCCAATATTTTAGAGAAAGTTGGTAATATTGAAATTGGTCGGTAGTTAGAAAATATTTTTTTTTCCTTAGATTTGTAGATAGGTATTACCTTAGCTATTTTTAACTCATCTGGGAATATTCCAGTATTTATAGAGAGATTATATAAATATGTTAATGGTTTAATAAAGCTTTTATATGTTTTTTTTAATTACTTTACTGGAAATATCATCCCATCCAGGACTAGATATTTTGAGAGAGTTTACTATTGCTGATACCTCATTTTCAGTTACTGGTTCAAGATATATAGTTTTAGTATTGCTGTTTTCCATGTATGACATAGGGTCTGTTTGGTTTGTGGAATGTTTTTTGCTAGGTTAGAGCCAACATCTATATAGAACTTATTAAAACATTCGCTTATTTGTTTTTTGTCTGATGTTACTACTTTGTTGACGATGAATTTTGTCTGCGTTATACATTCATGTTTCTTGTTTATTATTTCTTTTAAAAGGGACCAAGACTTTTTAAGGTTATGCTTATTTTCTTCAAAGAGAGTTGTGTAATGTTCACGTTCAGATTTCCTTAGTAAGCCATTCAACTTATTTTTGTATACTTTATATTTAGTTTCGTTATATCTTGTGTTTTGTCTCACATATTTAACATATAGTCTATTCTTCTCTTTTATTGAGTTTTTTAGCCCATATGTTAGCCATGGTTTTCTATTCTTGTAGTTAAGCTTGATTGTTTTTATGGGAAAGCAGTCATTGTATTCTCGCAGTAATGACTTATAAAATACTGAGTAGGCTGTTAGACAATTATTTGTGTATGTCATAATATCCCAGTCAAGATTTTGCATGTTATTATAAAATGTATCTGTTTGCCTGGGAAAAGTTTCTGTTTGTTGTGTAATTAAGATTGTTGGTTAATTTGCAATTATTATCAATGAGAAATATTGGGAAGTGGTCAGATATATCTGTATACTGTTGCCCTGGAGCATGTTTTTATGATTATTTGTAAAAATGTTATCAATTAATGTTGCCGATTGATTAGTTACCCTCGTTGGTTTATTTATTAATGGAATATAAGAGTGTAAAAACATCAAGTTTAAAAAATTACATGTTGGTACATGTACTTCATGGTTAAACAGATTAATGTTAAAGTCACCCATAATGTAACATAATTTGTTTTCATTGTTAAGAATATCAAGTATATTAGACATTTCATCAATACATTTGTTTATATCATTGTTTGGCGGTCTGTAGATGACACCAACTATAATATTTTTACCATATTAATTACTATCTTTATGAATCTCTATAAACTGACATTCTATATAATCATTTAATTTAGTAATGTCTAATCTAGTGTGGTATGCAATATTGTCTTTAATGTAGAGGGCAACACCACCACCAACTTTAGTGTGCCTATAAATATGTTCTGCTTTGTATCCTGGTAAATCACAACTGTTGACATTGTAGTCTTGACACCATGTTTCGCTTATACCAATAACCGAAAAATTATGATTTAGTACATTGAGATACTGATCTAATTCATGTAGATGTTTGCTAATACTTCGAATGTTAATGTGTAGTAAAGAAAACATTTTGTTCATTGTTGACAGTTGAGAACATTTGTTAATAAAAGTGTCTTCAACAAAGTAGTCACAGTTATTTTGTACGGATGAGTAAACGTTATTAAAATATTGCAAATCCGGATCATTATTGTACATAGGCAAACTGTGGCTATTATTATTCAAATCAAAAGGATTAAGTAGCTTATTTTGTAAATCATAAAACGATATATTCGTAACATCAAACCAATCATCAGAGATGGCATTGAGGAAATCATAGTAATTTTTTAAATGATTAAATGGCAGAATAGACGAAATGCATTTAATGCAGTGCCAGTTGGTAATTAGCTTCACATCATTAATTTGCAAATAAGGTAAACATTTAGTATGATATACACAAGAACAAATTGTACAGATTAAGGAAGTATGCTTATTAACATACCTTTTACATATACAACACTGTTTTGGCATCAATAAAATATGTTTAAATGAACATGTAAATTGAATTCATGTAAACACTGTGGAAAGAAAAACATTTGCAAATACAAGAACATAGCACTATATCATAGCACTTAGCGAATTTGCTGTATACAATCATAGTTTGGTGTATACAGGTACGGAGCACTGAAGCTGGGTATGTAAGTCCATGATGTCTTATTTGGCATTGTCATTCAATTCTTTAAGAGTCTTGATAACGATTACTTTGTTCGCAATGTTCTTTATGAGGATGGTCCCATCTGACGACCAACAGTCATTTATCAACTTCTTCTAAGATCAGAAAATATAAATTGCAAACTTGTAATATAAACAGATTACAAATTGCAACACTGCCTTTGTGCACCAAAAGAAGACCAACTGAACTGATGCATAAGCACGTAAATTGGTATCATGTGGTCTTTATTGCAAACAAGGACAAACAAACTTTTCAAATTGCCACACATCTCCTTTGTTGTAATTTGGACAAAAATCTTCTCACCTCTACCCCTTCAAATGGTGTACATGTTTAGGGGGGGCGGTAATGTTTAGTCACTCACAGACTGACTACAAAGATATTTTACCATGTCTGTATGTTTGTATAATGGAGGGGTTTGTAAAAGGAAACCATATGTTTGGGGTTCCCATTTGTTTGTAGAGGGGTAGGCATTCGTCTGTCTTCAAGTATAAATAAAAGTATATATATTGCAGTAAACCATAATTATATTGTATGGGTCTATGGAGAACTTCCCTACTTTACAGAGTCTGTTACAACTATCGGAAATATTTTCTTAAAAGAAAAAATGCAACAAAATATTTGACCCTTGATTGCAACAATTACTTAAGTGCTTCATAACAATGAACTCAGTGTGGGATCAGTGAAGACATGAGACATCCTAGCCTGGGTCTGACAGAGCAGGGACTGAGGGAGTAGAGAAAAGATAAATGCTAAACAAAGAAACATAAATATAGCGTTCAATGTATTTGACTGTACCTGACTAAAATTTTCAAAGTACTTTGTACTTATTCTTGAATTTTTCACAAAGTACTTGTACTTGTACTGGCCTCCATTTTTTAGACGAGTACTTAAGTACATTGTCCATGTACTTGACCCATACCTGACACACCCACCCACGCACGCACGCACGCACGCACGCACGCACGCACGCACGCACACACCCACGCACATTCTACCAAAATAACTTACTTACAATTGGAATGGTATCTTAGCATTAACAAAATAAAAAAGGCTGTGGCATAGATTATGTGCCGTGAGACTTCTGGCCTGTCTCAACACTAAAGATGCCACTACATCTCGTGACAGTGTTCGGGATGGTAGGTGCTTATGTATACACATATAGGCAATGATATTCTACAAGACTATGGTACCGATACCGTTGCACAGCGGCAGGGGCAACACTGGTTGTTGTGCCTTGTGTTGTTAAGAGGGAGAGAACATTTACACATTTGATATAAAACAAAGCATTAAAATTAATTAAATTGCATTTATAAAGGCATAACATGTGCATTTACATTTGAATGCGACTCCCAAAACATTTTGTATTTGCAATCCATAAAAAATGCCATTTACATTTGCTTTTGAATAAAATTAAACATTTGCATTTAAATGAAGACACGACATTGTTAATTTGAACAAGCTGCATGTAACACGCAATGCTTATTTTACAACTGGGAGTCTATGTGCGCATTAATGGCGGTTAAATTGGATAAGGTAAAACCAGAGGTAGTGTATACCCCCAACATCAACTGACAACAACACTGTTACTGACACTGTCACCGGCGATGTGACGCCGATGGCAATGACTGATGATATGTGCAATTGTTCGTTTATGTTCTTGCCTTGATTCAACGGATGTCCAGTTATATAACTGCTTCAGTTGTGGATATTACATTAATTGGTTTTAGGAGGTTAGTAACAAAGCAATAATTTTCAATAACTGTTTGTGTAGCAGAAAGGATGAAACGCAATTGCATTGTCAACAGCTGCCCCATACTTGGTGGCACTGAATGTCAATTTACAAAATAGCTCCTCCATGTTAATTCGTAGAGTGACCATAGAGTTACATCATTAATCATCCCCCCATACACAAGAGCAATAAGCTAGCTCACTGCAGTGAAGTGGGCGTGGACCACTGGCCGGCATTTCATTGCACGGCAGAAACAGTTGCATCCACTGCATGACACATAGTGTAGTACTGTTTATAGTGTGAACATAGCATGTCACAAATAGTTGTCTAACATACGTAAGTAAGTGAGTAAGTAAGTTAATTTATTTCCTCCTCACCATTATCATGTACAATATAAGGCAAACAAAAGCAATGAAGATAAGGTGGCTACCAGAGAAGTATAAACTTATCGGGCTGGTAGCCAGTGACAATGACACCAGGAACCAATTAACTTGAAGATTTGTCATTGTCATTTGTTCTTAATGGGACATGGCCACCAGACTGATTAATAATTTGGGTGAGGGTGGTCCCAGCAGTTGTGTTATAAGTGTGGGCAGTTGGGTTGTTCACACTGGAATGAGCATCGTGCATTAGTGTTAAACTCTCCAAGACAAACGTTTTGGAGGCTTGCTGGAGAAAGTTGTGGGACAACGAATATGGTTATTTCCTGTCTGGCTTACAGCTGTATGAATCGACAGAAGACAGGTTCTAACATCTCGTTATTTTCAGGTAATTTATGTCGCAAATGTTTGTGCTGTGTTAGTGTATATGTGAATGAATGTAACAGTTTCGAAAATGTTTTGAAATATCAATATATTACATTGATTGGGTGCAACATAAAATGTTATAGGGGTAGGATTCAGTTTTATAAATAATGTGTGCGTGCATGTATGCATATTTGTAATTCTTTTAAAACTCTACTAGATGTCAGCTCATTAATAAGATTTTTGTTCTTTATTAAGTCATCTGCATTTAATGAGGCTCTCCCCTTTTTGGTTGTCGTTTGTCTTTTCATCGTTGTATGAACCACTATCATGTAACTCATTCTGTACACATTGCAACATTCATTGCATTCTATGCATTTGTTTGACAAACCATGTGAAAGGTTGCCTACTAAAACAATTGACAGCTTAAATGAGAGAGAGAGAGAGAGAGAGAGAGAGAGAGAGAGAGAGAGCACATTTCTCTACATGAGGTGTGTCCTTGGGCAAGTTGGCCAGACAACATTCGAGAAAGATCTAGATCTGCAGGTGGAAATAGCAGCTGGGGAATGTGTTGGAAGATGGGAAAATAATATTTTTTGGACGTTAGAGAAGAATGTCCAACAGGGCTTAATGAGATGTTGACCACTTGCAGTCATTAGCTAATACATTATACGTTATAACGCACCCCGTTATTACGCAGATTCGGATATAACGCTGTCGCCAGCGGAAAATGCCAAATGGACCTGCTTAAACCTATTTAGAATTGCTTTGACAATTCTCAAGAAATATTAGACGAACAATCATTACAATGTCAATGAACCAGTATCAACGACAACGTGTCGTTTGTTTTGCGCGAGATTCACAAATACGCCTCGCGTAAGAATCAGATCAACAGCTTTAAATGCATTTAGCATGCAATACCAACATAACACTTGGGTGAAATAACATGCTTCCATTACATCGTAAAAACACTGGGCCTCCAGTGGGTTCTTGCCGTGCAGCAGAGCTCAGCGGTCTTGTTTTACTAGCGGGTATTCTATTTATGTCTAAGAGAGTGACGCAACTCCACTGATCTATATATAACTCTGTTAGAACGTTCAAAATGCATTAGTCGCTAGCATTGGCCGCTAGGCGGTAGCACTTACTGTCATTATTTGGCACTAGGCGGCAGTTGACGTTATACAAACAACATGACGAATGCGACACGAATCAAAAGAATAGCCGAGGAGGTGTGACGAGGACACATGATCAGTGGTACAATGTAGCCTTGCAGTCTTGTATACACCATGGCGTTGTCTGCCAGCGAAACTGACCAGCTGAAAGCGACTTTGGTGATTCGCAACAAGCCATTTTTGGTGAAGCTGACATCGTCCGAAATCTGCTGGGAACAGATTTCATCCCCCAGCGCGACTGGAGGGAGAGCATCTTTCACGCAACTCTCCAGCAGTTCTGCCGCTACCAGTAGTACTAGTTGTAGTAAGTACGTCTAGGAAGTCGCTTGTAACGTTCACGTTATGTGTATGAATGAATGAACGAATGAATGAAAGTTTATTCAACATCAACAACATAATGCAAGTGCATAGTATATTAGTATGTTGTGCTGCTGCTGCTGCTTTTTTTAGTAACAGAAATAGTGTCCTGGGTCTAGATTGATACATACTTCCCCATATCTCACAGCAATATGACATATATGGTTCAACAAGTGATTGATATAATGTGTGTAACATTGACAATCAAGAACTTGCATAGTTATATACAAAACTGCTATGCTTTTTGACACTTTTGTTTCAACCATCTTTATTTGTTCTCTCCATGTTAAGTTTTATCAATAGTTACTCCAAGGAATTTTGTATGTGTTACCTGCTCAGTGTTTGCTCCATTCAAAACTATATGTACATCTGTTCTTGGTTGTTTTTTATTGTTAACATTATAAAATTTGTTTTGTTCACATTGAATGATGATTTGTTCACCCTGAGCCACAGGCCTATTTATTTTAATTCATTGTTAACTACATTGGTTACATCATCAATGTTACTAGCCGAGTAAAAACATTTACTGTAATCTGCAAATAGAATAATATGAAGTAGTTTTGAAACATCACCCGTGTCATTTATGTACAAGATAAATAGTAATGGGCCAAGGATTGATCTTTGCGGGACTCTACACTTGATTTCCTTTAATTTAGAGTTACTGTTATTGTAGCATACATATTGTCTGTGGTTGGATAAATAAATTTTTATCCATTCCAGAACCAAATCCCTTATTCCATATCATTGCAATTTACTTAGCTATATGTTATGGTCAACGGTGTCGAAAGCTTTTTTTAGATTGACAAAGACACCAATCGTACTTTGGGATTTATCCATTGCAGAAGTAACCTTTTCGATACAAATTAAGTTAGAGCTAGTGAGGTCGAATGATTACTTCTGAAGCCATACTGCCCGTCTGACAGTATGTGTTGTGCCTCAATGAAGGATGTTAGCCTTTTGTTGAATATTTTTTCAAGTATTTTTTGAAAATTGGGATAAAAAAGGTGTAGGTCTATAATTAGAAAATTGAAAACGATCACTTGTATTTGCTTCCTCAGTTGTAATGCTACTTTTCTTTGTAGTAGATCATGCATAGAAATGAAATGTTTACTAATTCCGCCCAATAATATGGCAATATTACAATAATATCTCACTGAGAATCTCAGGTTGGTATGGCCCTGTCCCATGGCTATGCTATGTAATTCAGTGGTATGCATGCAGACAGGTAGGGTTCATAGTAGGGGTACCAGTACTGGTCACTGATCCACACTGGCAACAGATCCAAAACTTTGTATTTTTAATTCCTTGCAGTAATCAAATGTATATCCATGTTTAAATAAAGGTATTATTATTAAAACGGACACTAGTAGTACTAAAATAGCAACAAATTAACGTAGGTCAAAAAGGCTGCAACCATTCATCAAAATTGCGACAACCATTGTTCAAACTGCGACATTCATTGGTCATAACTGTAACAACCATTGGTCTAAATCTAGTCTATAAAAGTGGCAACAGAGTAACAATTTATATATTTTATTATTTATATTTGTCGCCATTCTGACCAATGGAAATGGTTGTTACCATTTTATTAATTGTACTGACTGACTTTGTACATACAATCCAAATCCAACTGCCAGCGTTCCCTACGACGAACTCGTCTACAGCTTTCACAACATCTTGAGCAAGAACTTAAGAGATCAGATAACAAACGGTGGTAGAAACTTGTGAAAACAGTGATTGGCAGTGATAAACCTCTGCTATTCCCCCTCTCTGACACAATGGTTATATCTACAACTAGGCTCAGCTGCTCAACAATATGTTTGTTGCCAATTCCCAATTAGATGATCGTGGAAAAACTCCTGCAAAACTGCATACAAAAACTAACGCAGCTCTCTCCTCCCTCAAATTCTGTCCGAAAGATGTTTTATAAAAAACTTCGAACTCTTGATATGTCCAAAGCCAACATCCCTGATGGAATATCTTCAACCGTACTGAAGAAATATGCACCTGAACTGGCTCCAGTCCTTGCTGAGTTATTCCAGATTTCATTTGACACCAGAACTGTTCCATCTGAATGAAAAACTGCTCATGTCATACTCATAGCTGTACCCAAGAAGGGGAGTAAGCAAACAATAGACCAATATCACTGCTACCAATTTTGAAGATGACATACAAAGCTATAAATGTGCTCCAAACCAGTTGGACCTAAGCCTAAGGCTTAGTGGCACCAAATTTCTCCGGATGTTTCCCGATAGGTCAAGAATGAACCATAGGAATGGTGAAAATAGCAGTCTAGTAATTAATTATATATGAAAATAGCTAATTAATCATATATGAAAGTAGCTAATTAATCATATATGAAAGTAGCCAATTAATTATATATGAAAATAGCCAATTAATTATATATGAAAATTACTAATGAATTATATGAAATAGGTGTCTTAAGAAGAACTCCATTTATGTCGTATTAAAATTTTTATTAATATTTTTATAAATATAAAAATATACACTGTTTGTTTGTGTTATTAAAATATACATACTGTAGTTTACATTTTCCAAAATCATTTAATATTTTCAGCATTCACTGCCTAAGGTGGTTTAGAATGAATTTTTTAATGTATATGATTGTAATAATTGTTAACAATTGCATTTATTTAGATATTTGTATCATTATGGAAGTTAATTAATCCAGGTTGGGGTCAAATACACGTACTTGAGCACAAGTACATATATAATGTATATGATTACTGTAAGTATATTGAAACTTATTAAGTACTTATATAGCGCCCGATCAATCAAGACTTCTCTCAGGTGCTTTACCTACATGGTATATTTTACAGGCCATAGGTTGCAAAGAATTTTTTTTTTACTAAGAATAGTCTACACAAATGCTAAACATAAAAAATGCTTGGTCACAAATGAACGGGCAGTCAGTGTAAATGCTGCAACATGGGTGTGTTCTGTTTGTATTCCTTGTACAGGTAATGAGGCGAGCAGCACAGTTCTGTACCTTTTGTAAACGGTGCGGTAATCTTGTGAGGTAGATTTGAGTGTCGTCAGCATAACAATGATACTGCGTACTGTGTCTAGCGACAATATATCCGATAGGTTGTGTGTACATACAATACAATGTAAGGCCCAACGCAGACCCTTGTGGGATGCCACACGTCAAGATTGAATCAACCGCCGTGGCACTTCCCACTGCCACTTTCTGATACCGTTTGCTGATGTACGATTGCAGCCACGCAAGTGCCTTGTCGGTAATGCCAAATGAGTGCTTATCAAATATAAGTACATCTCTACCTTGGAACTTATCAAGTATAAGTGCATCTGTACCTTGGAACTTATCAAGTGTAAGTACAGCTGTACCTAGAAATTATATTAGGTCAAGAACATTCTAGACATATTTATCAACAATAAGACTATTTCGTGCAGGTGCCTTTCGTTTTGTTATCATCGATCATTCATCAAGTGGCCTTTAGACTTTGTTTTCAACATACTATTCACCAACAGTTATTCTCCTTATGAATTACTGCAAAGTACATACAGCAGGTGACCTAGTGACTAGGTAACTAGCTAGTGAGTAAAGAGTTGCACTGAGCACTGCTGTAGGCCCCTCATTCAAGTGGGGAGCCTTTCTGTCTAAAAGATAATTAGCAGACAGGTGCCTTAATTGGCCAAAGTAAATAAACCTTGTCCATTGAGAAAGATAATGAGACCTGGGTGGTGTGGCATATTTGCTTTGTAAGAAAGATTTGCACAGTGACAGGGCTTGATTGACTGGCAGCATTCAACCTCACTAGCCAGGGGTGGTAGTAGCACTACAGTACCCCTAGCAGATCGACCTGTTGAAATGTGGAGATGTCAGTTTATCCCATGCAAATTGTGGATGTTCACTGAATCATTTGTACTTGTATTGGTCGACGTGATTCTGGGAACTAGACACGCCTGTGCCCAAATTTCAAAGAGCGTTCCCGCGAAATTTACATCATTACCCATCCGACCAGCGATGACGGGTCCATCACCAAATTAAAGTTAAGGTCCTGTATGCAAGCCTTGTAAATCTGAGCAGGCAATATTATTTGTTAACACAGCAACTGAAAGTTTCTCCTTTCAATAGGTTGATCTGGCAGGGGGTACTGATGTAGTTAGAAGCCACTGACGACAAGGATGGTAGCACCTGGTGGGAAGAAAGAGCAATGCCATAATAAATATTATTATACATCGTACTAACGTACTAAGTAATGACTGACATTTAACGTACTAAATAAGTTATGACTCTTTCTAACTAATCATCAAAGTGTCGGTCGAATTGTCAATCAATTTTGCTGAACATTTTCCAGAGGTGTAGATTTGGCATTTGAATGAATCCGTTTAATGGGAGCTGTTTTGAGAGGTCTCAAGAACCAACAGTCCTGCTGTGTATGGATCTGCCCACACGACTTACCCACATGGTCAGATTTTAAATGCTTCCATCTGCAACTGATGATGCAGCCATATTTACTTGTGGTTACCTGCCATTCCTTCAGAAGGCAATAAACCATGGTTACTTGCACCCTGCTATGTGCTAGTGCATAAGGGAATGTTGGCTTGGTTCCTGTTTCTATCATCATGTGTGACCTATTGATGTACAACATCTATCACCAGATACACTCTAATCCATGGTTCCATCAGTTGGACTGGAATAATTCTTGTTAAACTTGATGCTAAAAATCTTTAACACTGGTTTGTCGTGGTACTATGAAAAATATGCTGCTATGAAAATGTGTGATATCATCATATAAAATGATCTTGACATTTTTTGTATGGGTTTCACCAGCTGAATACAAGTTGATTGAACAAATATTTGTACCAATTTATTATAACCAATACCAAAGTAAACAGATGGTTTGATGTTAGGAAGGCCTTGTTACAATAGCTTTGAATCTTAACCTTAATTTTGAAAAGTTAGTTAACATCATATGATGGTATTGGTATTTACTGCTCTATCTGACAATATCGTATAAGATTGTTATATTTGTTATATAATAAAATTGTAAATAATTTGTCACATAGACTAATCAAGCCTAAAATGCTGTCATCTAGTCCTACAATGTAATTCAAGTTAATGCGATATGTGGTCATGTGGTGACATATATTTACACAATACCGTTTTTGGCTGCTAATTATGTTGCCGAGAAAAAACATTGGAGTTGAAATCATGTGTCAATATGTATTTTATTGTGATTCATATTTTATCTTCTCACTCAGAGACCAAGAAAGACGCCAAGAAGAGGGCAGTGAAATGCAACGAAGTGATCAGTGTGAAGCTTGGCTGCGGCTCCGACAGTCCCATCAAAGGAAAGTTCCACCACCTGGAGGCGATTACGATTGATTCGACCTTCTTCTCAATTTGGTTCATTGAGCGATACCAGCAGCACAGGTGGCGCCCCCAACATGTCAGTTTCCAAAGTCGAGACAGCACCGTGGCACAGCAGTGGGTGGATCGAATGCAGGCGATTCTGTCAGCTCCAGGTCTGTAGGTGTAATCATTGTTTACACAGGTCAAGGAAAGTCGGGAAAATATGTTCTCATGGTCAGGGAAAATGAATTATTTCAGGGAAATTTGCCTTCCTTGGAATAGTTGGGGAATTTTAATGTTTTGTTAAATGTGAAGTTGAAATTATTTTTGTGCCAGAAGTACAAAGATCTCGTGCAAAATGCCAGTTTGTATTTTTAAACCTTAATTTGAACTTCAGATAAAACTTGTAAAAAAAGACTTAGTTGTTGTAATTTTGGTCAGGGAACATTTAATTTTCGTCAGGGCAAAATTCGTTTTTGTCTGGGAAAAATTATTTTCATCAGGGAAAAGTCGGAGTTTGAAAAAGTGTGGGTTTAAAAGACACAAGGAAATTATAGTAATACCGAATGACATCCAGATATTATGGATGTTGACATGATCTCTTCAGTTCACCATCATCAGTGAAATGTCACAGACACACCTGCACAAACACATTATAATCTTCCCCCTACTTAGCATTAATGATTGATTACCTAATGGTCTGACACTGATAAGTGTATTCTATGTCAAAGTGCACTGCTTTAATGGATGCATTACATGGAGGGAGCATATAGTGAAAGTGTGTTGTGCTTGAAACATCAGACAAGCACATCAAAACATTAAATGTGATAACTTATTGTTAATATATTCAATTCATATTCAAACAGTTCTTGTGAAACTTGATACCAAAAATGTTTAAGCACTGATTTGAAATTCTATGAAAAATATGCTACATGTATTATGAAAATGTGATATCATAAAGTAATTTTGACGCACAAGTAAAATTTTTATAAATATATAATAATCAATACCATCACATTTTTGCATCTACAGAAAGTTAAAATATTGTGTGATGTTAGGAATGCCTTGTTACACTAGCTTTGTACCTATGAATCGTAATCTTATTTTTAATGAAAAATTCCAAAGATCTCGTATAAAATGCCATTTTATAATTTAAAACGTAATTTTTATTTCATATAAAAAGGGTGGCTGTTGTAAAAAAACAGATTTATTTGTTCTCATTTTGGTCAGGGAAAAGTCAGGGAATTTGAAGTGTGATGTAAGGAAGTACAGTAATATAACTAATATTGAATGACAACCAAAAATAACGGGTTTTGACACTTTCTCTTCATCATTATTGATGAAATGTCACTGGACACACCTGCATGCACAAACGCATTATAATATGCCCCCTACTTAGCATTAATGATTGATTGCTTAATGATCTGACACAGTATATTCTATGTCAAAGTACACTGCTTTAATGGATGCATCAAATGAAGAGAGTGTACAATATAACTGTTATGCTGACAATGTTAGATCAGCATATAAAAATAATAAAATTGTGATAATGTATTGCTAACACATGTTGAGACCTCAGGACGGTCGCACTTAGACTCAACAGTCATGCTGACTTGCTTAATTTATGACAGGTGCACATAACATCAATTTTATTATGACTTAACAGTTAACACACATACACATAATGTTGACAGTTGTGAAGGTAGACACAAGATATGATAAAGAAAGATGCTTATTTCATAGGCAGAGTTTTAGTCTTACATCACACACTGTTGTTTATTAAGATCTGCTGACCACTTTTTAGTGTTTTCCTGTCTGCTGCCAGGCTGTTGCTAAACCATCGCTTTACAAATAATAGCTACCAGCTCTTTGGACTCTGGACAGGTGACATGTTTACCTCTGAGAGCAATTATTTCCCCTGGCATTTAGGCACCAAGTGGAAGTAACTCCTGTTTGAGTGTGTCATCCAATTATATATCTGGTGAACCATATTTCTTCTTTATTACGTTCTAGACCTGAGACAAGTTAGGCCTTTTATTTTTTATTAATAGGTTTACAGATTTTCTTTAACGAAATGGGCCAGTCAGTCGGAAAAAAAAATTACCCAACTATGTAACGCCTACTTTAAAGTTAAAAGAAATTATCATAATGAAAGCAGTGTTCATGATAACACCATTTTGGGCAATATGTGTTTGTGGTTGGAAGTTGCCTCTGGGTCCAAGTTAGACAGGTTGTAGTTCTATATTTAGAAAGTTGCCTCTGGGTCCAAGTTAGACTGGTTGTTGTTCTATATTTAGAAAGTTGCCTCTGGGTCCAAGTTAGACAGGTTGTAGTTCTATATTTAGAAAGTTGCCTCTGGGTCCAAGTAAGGCAGGTTGTAGTTCTATATTTAGAAAGTTGCCTCTGGGTCCAAGTTAGACAGGTTGTAGTTCTATATTTACAAAGTTGCCTCTGGGTCCAAGTAAGGCAGGTTGTTGTTCTATATTTACAAAGAAATCCGATGTAAATGCAAATTATTGGCTGAACTAATCAAGTGTATTTCATAACATGGTATCAGTAATTTTTTTGTGTAAACCTCGTGAATGAACAGTGAAATAGTGTCATTGAGCCACGAGGCTTAACAAATGTGGAGAGGGCTATTTTTGGTTAGGCTCTCATTGTAAACTAGTATAGCTGAAAAGGGGAGACTTAACAACATAATATAATTGTATATCAGCATTTTAGTATCACTTTAAACTGTACCAGTGCCCTTTTGTACAGGTATGTGCCTAATTTTATTTTAATTTATTTTGCAAAATGCTCTGTTGTTGTATTATATTTAATGTTTTTAACATGTACTCTCATGTAATATGTATTCAACCTCTTTGATTATTATATAATTTTTTTGAGATTTAAAGTTGACAACTACTTGTTGCTAGATGAGCAACATAAGACAAATTGACCGTGTTAATTCTTGTACTCAGTATACTCACTACTATTTAACCCTGTCTAGATAACTACCCTTTTAAATTGTTTAATTAACTGAACATTTGGCGACTAATCTGTTACAGAACTGAAGCGACCACGGTCACTCTTGCTCTTCATAAACCCCATTTGTGGACGAAAAAAAGGACCGAGTATATTCCAAAAGACAGCAAGACCACTGTTTGAGTTAGCTGGGGTGTCATGTGACGTGGTGATGACTGAGAGGCACAACCATGCAAAGGACGTACTTCTCGACTACGATCTCACTAAGATTGACGGGTAAATTACGATTTCATATCTCTTGCAATTTCAATAATTTTATTAACACCCAGCAGGTTTATTTACTATTCGCTTCACTGCATCTGTCCTGTCTTCAGTTTGTTCTATAATCGCACAGCTTGATTGGCATCAGTTATGTTGCCTACAGTAACTTGATCTTCTTTGCGATTATAAAGTTCACATGTCCATGTTCTCACAAAGGCTTAATGCGGCTCGTGATTGTGGTAATGATTATCCCTTCACCGATAGATAATATACCTGGCGTTATGCTTGGACTGTCACTGACCGCATTCTTTGTTTACACTCAGTATGCATGAATGAACAATGTATCTATTTATGAACATAAACAACTGCTGTGGTCAACATCCAGGATGGGAGTGTCCAATATTTGCAAGACATTTGGTTACTAGACATTTGGTCAGTAGACATTTGGTCACATAATGCGGAGTGGCTTCTATTGGAATGTTTTTTTTGGGCGTGGTCAGGATGGTTTACACAGAAATGGTGTGTTTTGGGGCAGGGTGGCTTGCACAGGAATGGGGTGTTTTGGGGCAGGGTGGCTTGCACAGGAATGGGGTGTTTTGGGGCAGGGTGGCCTGTGCAGGAATGTGGTGTTTTGGGGCAGGATGGCTTGCACAGGTATGGGGTGTTTTGGGGCAGGGTGGCTTACGCAGGAATGGGGTGTTTTGGGGCATGGTGGCTTGCACAGGAATGGGGTGTTTTGGGGCAGGGTGGCTTGCACAGGAATGGGTGTTTTGGGCAGGATGGCTTGCACAGGAATGGGGTGTTTTGGGGCAGGATGATGTGCACATGAATTGGGTTTTATGACATTGTGACTAACATAGGAGTGGGATATTACGGCAGTGTTGCTTGCACAGGAATGGGGTTTTTAGTGCAGGGTGGCTTGCACAAAAAGGGATGTTTAGGGCAGGATGGCTTGCACGGGGATGGGGTGTTTTAGGGCAGGGTGGCTTGCATCATTTGTATGGGAATAGTGTGTTTTGGGGCAGGGTGGCTGGACAAGAATGGAACGTTTTAATGCAGAATGGCTTCTATGATTTGTGTGGGAATTGTGTGTTTTAGGCCAGGGTGACTTGCACAAGAATGGGATGTTTTAATGCAGGATGACTTGCACAGGGATGAGGTGTTTTAATACAGGGTGGCTTGCATCATTTGTATGGGAATTGTGTGTTTTAGGGCAGGGTGGCTTGCACAAGAATGGGGTGTTTTAAGGCAGGGTGGCTTGCACAAGAATGGGGTGTTTTAAGGCAGGGGTGGCTTGCACAAGAATGGGGCTTTTTTAGGCATGGTTGCTTGCATGGGAATGGGGTGTTTAGAACTGAGCTGCTTGCACAATTCACATATTTTAAGTTTGAGCACCACAAAAATATCTCTGAAGTGTAGCATTTAGGGATACATTTTATGTGAAGTCTAATAGGAGAAATTACATGTTCGACTTGTGTGGTCTGAGACCTTTTTGCGCCCGGGGGTGACAATGCATCTTGTCACGCCCTTACACTCACTCACTCTGTCTCACTGGCTGCATGCTCTCTCTCCTCTTCCACACCCTCTAGTGTGGTGTGTGTGGGCGGAGATGGAATGCTTTCTGAGCTGATGCATGGACTACTGACCCTCTCCGTGCAAGAGCAGGGATTGTCTCAACCCCGTCCCAATGACCCTCTGCCTCAACCTAGTCTCCGCATCGGTGTCATCCCTGCAGGTAAGGCTTCCCTAAGGTGATCAACGCTGGGTTCAGTTGTATTGATAAGATACAATTACACTTCCCTTCCTTTATTATGATCAAGTAAAATTGGTCTTTCTCAATTAAAATAAAAAAAATTTAGTTACAATTACGTTTCTTAAAGGTCCGTCCACAATTTGATTTTTTTTGCTCGTTTCAGACCCATTTTGTGAAAAATTTTACTTACCAAGCATCCATTATAATAGGCTAGCTCAGTTGTGCAACTTTGTTATTTAATTTTGGGGAAATCACCGGACAAACGATTATGGGGAAATCACCAGACAAACGATTATGTTAGGCAAAAATGGCAAAAGTAGTTCGGCTCTGTAAAGCTGTTCCCACTTTCACAAGTTACCTGATCTTACAATCAGAGTCAATTCTCTTGATGATTTGGACAAATTTGAACATTACTGAAACTGACTTTGTGGACTAAATCAGTTGTGTTTTAAAGAACATTGGCGTGGAACTTATGTTTTCTGCTGAACATACTTACAGAGAGATGGAATTGTTCTGTTTTGTTTGTTTCCGTTTGCATTGTAAATGCCTATGCAATTTGATCATATTAAGAAACAAAGTAATTATGGGTTTGTGCAGTATTACACATAAGTGTTTCTAGATGATGCCTGACACGTTAAAACGAAACAAAAGTCGTGGTTTTGGGGTTATGCACATAAAAGAGGTAATAGAAACTATCTACATGCAACCAAAAGTCAAGAATATCATGCCAGTGGTTTACTTGGAATGTGTTCTAAAAGTATAAGATTCCAGTCATTCCTCCGAACGACCGAGGGCTGATATGAGCATGACCGATAAGCGCATGCGTTAGGGTAACCTAGACTACAAGTGACGTATTAGGAGGCCGGTACACACAGACCCAATTCGCTCGCCAAATGAAAATATATTTGTATATATACTTATTCCCATACTATTTACATACAAACTCAACTTATGTAACATATTTTGCCAGAAAGAGGACTAGTTTAGTAAACAATGGCCAAAATATGTTGCATAAGTTGAGTTTGTATGTAAATACACTGTAGTATGGGAATAAGTGTATATATATTTTAATTTTTGTGTATACATTATGTATACATTGTGTATACATTGTGTATTCATTGCATACTTATCAAGTGTCCAAAATTGATTTTTTTCTTTCTCTTGTTGCATGTTTTTTTATCTAAAATAGCCGGTTTTAAGGACAGCTTTCATTACTTGTCATTGTCACGGCAATGAGGACCCTGGACCACTAATATTATGATACAGGGGACCTGGTCCATTTGTGTGTGTTTGGTCGTAGGTTCAACTAATGCAGTGGTCTGTAGCACCAATGGTACAGAGGACCCAATGACAGCCACACTACACATCATACTTGGTAGGTCCTAGTAAACTACACATACTTAGTAGGTCCTGATAATCTACACATCATACTTGGTTGGTCCTGGTAAATGACACATCACTTGGTAGGTCCTGTCATGCTAAACAGGTTGGGCAGGTCACATGTGTGCCACACCTTGTTGAAGCTTGATGGAATTGTAAAATAAAGTATGTAGTTTTGACTGTCAGGCATCAGTACATTTTGGCTGAGGAGCTTCTGAGTACTTCAACTCTGCAGTTGGACACTCTTTTCTCTATATGCAACGTATCTGTGAGTGTTTATAGAGATTTTGTGAATTGGCATTTTGGCTCCATTGGGGAACTTGTGACCAGTCAAGCCTAACGAGATCTACATACAATACCAACCAGCCAGCAGATCAATTATCTCTACTGCTACCTTGACAGTTGCTGTTGTGATTTGGCATGCTGAATAGGTTTGCAGTTAGGCCTGATGAAATATGCCTGCAAGCCTACTAGTACTGCTGTTTAACTGTCTCCGGGTCAACGAACTATGACAACTTGTCTGCAATTGTCAGCGACTGTCCAGGCATGTCTTTCCTTATTGACAATTCAGTGACACTCATTGTAAACATTGTCAGTTGTGACCAGTGAACATTACCAACAAAACAATCACTGAAACGAGAGCATCAAGCCGAAACTAAGAAAACCGAGTACCCCTACAAAAGAGAATCATCAATGCGGCGATGACGATGCACTAGCACTGCGGATCATCTCCATTCTGAACAATTTGGCAGTGCTGGAGAAAATGAGAAAGGTGCTGTTTCCGAATGCACTGGTGGAAGAGGCGACAGAGCTAAATAAAACCGTAAAAAACCTGCAGGTACGACTGGATCAGAAAGACGAAAAAATTTCCACTCTGGATAAAAGGTTGCCACTCTTGAATTGAGCAATATGGCAGAAGGCCAAAGCATCTTTCTGAAGTGACGAAATAGAGAACAAAAACACAAATGTTGTCATAACTAACATTATAAAGAAATCAATGGGTATGAAGTTAGAGATCAAGCCTGACGACATTGAGCGGAGCCACTGACCTAGACACAAAGATCAGCAAGGACGCCTGTGTAAATGCTCGATCATTGTTAGATTCAGATCAGAAGCCATGCATGACCGTGCATTGCCAAAAATTATTTTTTTAGGCAAGAAAATATTTCTTTAAACGAACTTCTTCTTGAATAAAAAAAAACATGTAGAAGTTTTTTCTTAGCATGTTCCAGATATGTGATTGAATAAGAAAATTTCACAACAATACTGATGAAACAATATGCTTTTAATGACAGTTTGAAGTGAACCAAACTCAGACATAAATCTATTTACATTACAGTTAAATGTCTTGATACCATCAAACACCATTTCATACTTATCGGTTGTGCTAAGTACATTTCCGAAATGTATAGTTTTCTCACATGTAGAAACATCTGTACAATTTATTTCACAATGTGGATCAGCATCCATCTTGTTGTGCACTAATAATTTGCTTTTTGACCCATTAAATAACACAATGTATTTTGGTATATTTCTCACACACCTCAATCATTTTTCGCAACCCAGAACTAGTAGGACATAGTAATATAATATCATCTGCATATCCTGCAGCTCCACTGAAATGTTGCCCAATATAACAGCCAATACCAAGATCTTTTAGTTCATCTATGTACACTCCAAATAGAAGTGGAGACAACACCTCCTTGGAGAACCCCATTCTTAACACTGAATTGGTTTGATATTACGTCATTCCATCTAACTTGTAATTTCTGGTGTGTGTAGTGTGTACATGTGAAGTAAGTCTTACAACTAATGGGCACATACCCTTATCAATTAATTTGTGAAACAACATACAATAACTTACTCTATCGAATGTTTAAAAGCATCAAGTAATAAAACATGTACAGTACTATCATTATTTACATAATATGTACAGTACTATCATTATTTACATAATATGTACAGTACTATCATTATTTACATAATATGAAATTTTTCTTTTACCATAAAAGTACATAATATTGTTGTAGATAAGCCAAATGTATTTGTATTTCATTAAAAGTATATTTTTTTAGACAACATTCATTTGCTATATAGTATCATAATAGTATCATGCATTCACAATGCAGTAGCACCTAACACTAGAAATACAGTTTTGTTATTAAATCTTTCTCGGGCCATCTTGTATGGTCCTAACATTCTTGTATTACTTAGTTTTGTTTTCTTTCAATGTAACGTTTTCTATACAGAATTTGTGGTTGCTGACAATTCAAATTTATATTCCATATGCATCACTTTAAATCATATGAACATACAACAATCATTGCTCCAAAATATCTAGTAACGGAAGCACTAAAGATTTAACAAGATTGCTATCCAAGACAAAGGCCCATATGGCAAATGCATGGACAACGAAACTGTTGTCTTATCGAGAGTCCAACATTTTTAAACTTTGTGTAATCTGCCCTCCTCAGATATGTGTAAACCTTGTTTTTAAACATATTCATGCTGCTAGCAGTTAGACAATCTGTAGATCATTTGTTCCATTCATCGATTGTCCTCTGTGAGAATGAATACTTCCTGATATCCAACCTACACTGATCCTTTATTATGTTACCTCATGTCCTGTAGTTCTATTGTCTTGAGTGAGAAAAAATATTCCTATCAATATTTTCATACCCATTCAATATCTTGAAAACTTAAATTTGATCTCCTCTTAACTGCATTGTCTCTAGGTTTTTTTTTCTTCATAACTAAGGTCTCTCAGTTCTGGAATCATTTTAGTTTCTCTCCTCTGTATTTTTCAAGCTTATCTATATCCTTCTTATGATATGGTCTCCAAGCTTATACACAGTACTCTAAATGAGGCCTAACTATGGCTTTATACAGAGGTATAATTAGCTTTTTCTCCATGTATGTTATATTTCTCCTAATCAACCCAAGAATTTTATTACCCCCTGAAGTTGCAATACCACACTGCCCTGAAACTTTCATATCAGCGCTTATTGTAACTCATAAGTCCTTTTCTTTTACAGTAGTACCCAGAACAGTATCTCCCATTTTATAGTTTACATTCAAGTTCCCATGTCCTGTATGTAGGCATTTACATTTCCCAAAATTGAACAGCATCTTCCATTTCTCAGACCATTTCACTAATCTGTCTAGATCGTTTTGTAAATGTTGTTTATCACCATCAGTTTTAACTTTCTAAACAGTTTTGTGTCATCCGCAAATTTCAGTACGTTACTTGTTATACTGTCATCCAAGTCATTGATATAAATTAAAAATAATATAGGTCCTAATACTGATCCTTGAGGTACCCCACTCAAAACCGATTTCCAATTTGAAACTTCTCCATCTACTACAACTCGTTGTCTTCTGTCAGTCAGCCATTGTTCTATCCAGTCAGTTATGCTATCCCCGATACCATGGGCTTTTAATTTAAGTAGTAATCTTTGATGTGGCACTTTGTCAAAAGCTTTCTGAAAATCTAAGTAGATAATATCTACTGGCGATCCCACGTCTATCCACTTAGTGATTTCTTCCAAAAAACATAACATATTTGTTAAGCATGACCTCGCTTTAAGGAATCCATGTTGAGATGAATTTAATAATTTATGCTTAACGAGGAACTCCACCGTATGGTCTTTAATTAATCTTTCTAATAATTTACAAATCATTGACGTTAAACTCACTGGTCTGTAATTCTCTGACTTATTTCTCGAACCCTTTTTAAATAATGGTATGATGTTTGCTTCTTTCCATTCAAACGGAACAACTCCCTCTTTTAATGACAAGTTGAATACTCTTGCAAGTGGTATACTGATTTGATCTACTGTTTCCATTAGTAATTTTGGAGGAATCCCATCCACTCCCGGTGATTTGTTATCCTTCATTGCCTTTATTTTTTTAGCTACCAATTCTGGAGTTACAACTAACGGACCTAAATAGTCAGATTTAGCCCCCTGAAATTTAGCATCAGCAACTGGTAATGAACTAATATCTTCTTTGGTAAACACTGAACTGAAGTAACCGTTTAGGTCTTCCGCCATTAAAAACCCCTATTTTTTTTGCACTGTCTTCTAGAGGTCCAACCTTGTCTTGTACGTTTTGTTTACTCCTGACATATACATAAAAACTCTTGCTGTCATTTTTTATGTTACATGCTAGTTTTTGCTCATAGCTTCTTTTAGATTGTCTGATTTCAGTTGTAGCTGCATTAAGTGCCTCTATGTATTTTGCAGTCTTCTTCCTTTCTGGTACGCCTATAAACCCTCCACATAGTTTGTTTTAGCATTATTTTTCTAATTGCCTCTTTTGACAAGTGTTTCTTTCTACACCGTTTTCCTTGTTTTTGGAAGGGAACAAATTTATCGATGATACTCTCAATTTCATATTTTAGAATATTCCAACATTCAATTGCGGTCTTATTCATCAACATGTTATTCCAATCTAGCTTTGCTAAGTATTTTCTCATATCTTTGTAGTTACCTTTGTGGAAGTTTCTCTTGTATGTTTTCTTATTTTTACTTTCTGATTTTACATTGATGTCAAAATGTATTTGATTATGGTCACTATTACCCAATGGTTCAAATATTTTTACATTGTCCACTAATTCTTTTTGTGATGACAAAACTATATCTAATACATTTTCTCCCCTGGTTGGTTCTAGTACGTGCTGAGTAAGAAAGCTATCCTGGATTAAACATAGAAATTGTTGATCCTCAATCCCTGTGCTCTCTAGAGAATTCCATTGTATGTGTCCATGGTTAAAATCTCCCATTATGATACATTCCCCTTTACTAACTTCCTTTATAGCGTTTTTTATTTTTGTGTTGTCCTCTTTGTTTATGTTTGGACTTCGGTAAACTAATCCAATAGTTAATTTTGAATTTCCTGAAACAATTTTGCACCAAACAGCTTCATCGCAATCTGCTTCCCTTTCTAGTTTTATTTCATAAGCCTGAATAGATTCTTTAACATGTAAAATAACTCCCCCGCCCCTTCTTCCTATTCGATCTTTGCTAAACATTACGTATCCTGTCAGTCCTAATTCAGCATCTGTTATATCTATGTTGGCCCATGATTCAGTTATACCAATTATGTGAGGGTCAATATCTTCTACCATAATGTTTAATTCGTTTTTCTTATTTACTATGCTCCTTGCATTTAAACATACGCATCTACAACCTTTTTCAGAGATGTTTTTCGGATGATTTGATATTGGTTTATCTGTGCTAGTGGCCTCTTGTTCTGCTTGAGACACCTCTAGGTAACCCCCCTGCACTTCTAGTTTAAAGAATGTTTACTTCCAAAAATATTTGTCATTGTACCCAAGTCGCTATCTACTGCTGCTGAAAGTTTGTCCGCGAATACTGCCGCCCCCTTTCCACTTAAATGAAGCCCATCCTTCATGTACATATCAGCCCTCCCAACAAAACTTCCCCATAAATCCACAAATCAAACTTCCTCTTCCCTACACAGCCTCTGGACTAACATGTTAATTGCCATCCCCCGACAATTTTGATATTTGTGACCCCTCCTGCCCATTACAGGTAAAATCCCTGACAGTATTACCTGCTCAACCCGCGTCTGTTTTAGTGTTCTGACCAACTGCCTATATTTCCTAACTATGGCAGTTGTACCCTCCCTCTCTACGTTATTTGTCCCTACGTGTACTAAAACAGATCCACCCTTACCCGAGCCTACGATGTTTTTTACCCTCTCAGTTATCACCTCTATTTTGGCTCCAGGCAAGCAGACCACCACATCATCTCCCTTGTTTAAGACTCTGTCGGTCTTCCTAACTATCGAATCCCCCCAAAACACCCTCGCTCTCTTCCTGACCCCCTCTATCACTGCTGCAGAATAACTCTTCCTTTCGATCCCCTCCATCACATTCTGTCCTGACCCCTTCCCTCCTGTCTCCCCCACTTCCCACTCCTTTGCTCTTGTCTCTCCCACTCCCCTCTCCTTCACTCCAGCTATTTCCCCTTCCGTCTCCCCCACTCCCTTCTCCTTCCCTCCTGTCTCCCCTACTCCCCTCTCCTTCACTCCGGTTGTTTTCCCTCCCGTCTCCCCCACTCCCTTCTCCTTCCCTCCTGTCTCCGCTACTCCCCTCTCCTTCACTCCGGTTGTCTTCCCTCCCGTCTCCCCCACTCCCTTCTCCTTCCCTCCTGTCTCCCCTACTCCCCTCTCCTTCACCCCGGTTGTCTTCCCTCCCGTTCCTTTCCTTCTCGTCTCCTTTATCTATGTCATGGATAAAAATAATGGTGTCTATATTATAATATTATGGTTTGAACATTGCATAATATTATACAACATTGACATCCATTAATTTTCATTCATTTCTAATCATTATAATTTCTAATCATTATAATTGGCACCTTGGAATTCACAACGACCCAAACTAATTAAATATAATGGATATTTAGTTAAATTATAATTACACGGCTGTTTCTGTTACTACGATTAATTACAACATGTGTGGCCCAAATTTGTCATGTCGGGTTTACTCGCCAGGGCCAGAGACACGGGTGATAAATTGTTGGATTCTCGATATGCCAATAACTGCCTTTTTGTCCACAAGTATATATATGTACTTCATTCTTTGGATGGAAATACTGGTAACTCCTGTGTGAAATGTATACAATATATTTTCCAAATGTACAGAAGTTCGTACGTCACGGGATCTCGTGCACACCGGGGGGACATAATTTCAGAAACCAGGAAGTGATAATTACACGTGCTTATTACTGTCACCACACAAACGTAAATATGTAACATGTTTCAAAATAAAGGGAAGCAGAACAAGAAACTTAACCGACTATACACAGACAGTAGATCCACCCGTATGCGTAATAAATACAATTATTATTACCTTTAGCAACAGGTTGTCGAACTCGGTCTGTAGCAGTGGTTATTTGCTGTCTCTGCGAAACCCGTTAGATGGGGCTACTGTTTTGATTTGCTGAGAATATCCAGCGGAGGATCTTCGCTTGGCTGATTCCCGGCCGCGCGTGACCGTATAGACCCATAGTGATGACGTACACGTTGAGATGGATTTGATAATTTCTGCCTAACAAGGAAGTCCATCATATGATCTATGATTAACTTTTCTAATAATTTACAAATCACTGACATTAAACTCACTGGTCTGTAATTCTCTTACTTATTTCTCAAACCCTTTTTAAATAATGGTATGATGTTTGCTTCTTTTCATTCAACAGAAACCACTCCCTCTTTTAATGACAAGTAGATCCTGGTAAATGACACCTCATACTTGGTGGGTCCTGCCATACTAAACATCATACTTGGTAGGTCATGGTAAATTATACATACTTGGTAGGTCCTGTTAATTTACGCCTTGTGCTTAGTAGGTCCTGCTTTACTACACATTATACTTGGTAAGTCCTGTCACACTACACATCATACTTGGTGCGTCATGTCATACTACGGTACACATCATACTTGCCATGCTACACGTCATACTTGGTAGATCCCGTCACACTACAGATCATACTTGGTATGTCCTGATAAATTACACAACATACTTGGTAATTTGACTTGGTAGGTCTTCACACCTGACATGTACTAGCAACTTTTTTTATCAAAACAAAATGTATAAATATTGCAATATGACACTCTTTATATGACAATATGACATGCTTTACTCGTTCTACTCTTTCTGTACTGATAATGGGGTTTATATTCATTCCACCAGGTGACAGTGTGGCAATGGATGTCGGTACTGTTCACCACGGCGACAAGTTTCTCAAGTACAACATATCGTTGCTTGGTTACGGTTACTATGGTGACTGTATGATGGAGAGTGAAGAGACAAGATGGATGGGACCACGTAGATACAACTGGTTTGGTACGTACACGTCATTTGTCAACGTACAATTTTGACTCGGACACATCATGTTTTCTGGTGACTGGTGTTTGGTGTTTGCTTATGTGTATTTGTGCTGTGACAAAGTGCTGAATTTTAAACCTCAGATACACCACTCATTGAAATGAAGAATTTTGTCCATTGAAATGTGTTTTGTCCGTTGAAATTTTCAATCTGTTTAATTTTAATGTTTTTGGCTGGATATTATGTTTACATAGCATGCTGACCCCGATAAACTTTGTCCACAGATATTGGAATTTGTTGACACTTGGACAATGGCAAGGTCATTATTCATTAAGAGATATAACAACCAAACTATATTAAAATTGTGGTTCATTAAAAAAAATTGTTTTACCTTACCTTAAGATACCTTAAGATGGTTCTGATCGCAGGATTCTTGAGACTCCTCAATGATCAGATCTTCATCATCATCTATTAATAGTTTAAGAATTCCAGTTCCTGTTTTTAATGGTGCTTCTATTACCGGTAATAGTTTAAGAATTCCGGTTCCTGTTTTTAATGGTGCTTCTATTAGTAGTTTAAGAATTCCAGTTCCTGTTTTTAATGGGGCTTCTATTAATAGTTTAAGAATTCCGGTTCCTGTTTTTAATGGTGCTTCAAAATTATACAAAATTTCCTGATTGGACCAGAATTGGTCCAGGCAGTTTTTAAAAGTATTTAAAGATTTTGCTTGAACGACTGATTCCGGGAGGTAATTCCAAGGTTCAGTCACTCTGATGGGAAAAGCATTTCTTCTTATATTTGTTTTTGTTCTTTGAGTAAATTTTATTTTAGAGTATGACCTCTATTTCCTGTCCTGAAGGGTGCATCCTCCCATTTTAAGTGTTTAGGTGAAGATTCAATGTCGTATAGATTGTGTGTAATTTTAAAAACTTCAATCATATCGCCTCGTAGACGTCTATACGATAATGAGGGAAGTTTTAATAATTTTAATCTTTCTATATAAGTTAAGTTTCTCATCCTTGGTAATTCTTCTGTTGCTCTTCTTTGGACGTTTTCTATTGCAATAATATGTTTTTTTGCAAGGATATCATACTGCTAGGGCATAGTCAAGATTCGTTCTTACCATTACAATGGCAAGAACGCATCTTTGTCAAGAAATTGGAAAGTACTGTGAATTATTTTTGTCATCTTTGTTGCTTTGTTTACTGCCTGGTTAATGTGGTCATCAAAGGATAGCTTTGTGTCTGTAATAACCCCTAAGTCTTTTGTTTTTCAATTGTGTCAAGTGGATGTGTGGTGTTGTTAAGTGTCATAGAATATTTGATTTCTCCAATGTTATTATTTCCAATAGTCATGTGTTTACATTTGTTAGGATGAAATTTTAGTAACCATTTGTTTCTCCACTGCTCTAAGGTATTTAGGTCATCTTGTAAAATGCCTGGGTCATTTTTATCAGTAATAGTAAATATCTTGATGTCATCTGCAAATAGAAATGTATCAGACTTGGTTAGTTCTGGTATGTCATTTATGTATAGTACAAAAAGTAACAGTCCTATAACAGAACCCTGGGGTATCCCAGAAGTTACATTGTGCCATTTCAATTCTTTACCATTTACAGCTACAGTTTTATAGATATAATTTATACTATATAACATTGTTTTATGATACCAATTATCAGACTATATCAGTTAAAACATTTTTATTAAAAACAAAATTGTCGTCCTGAACCTGAGGCTTCAGTTGAGAACAGAAACTCAGATATGATGATAATGTAAACATAATACCGTTTTGAAGCAAACCATGCATTCATGCAGTTATTGATAAATTACCTTCAGATATATAATTTTGGAAAACCACTTGATACAAATCTAAACTACGACAAAGGAAGTGTGTTTGTGATTAATCAGTTCCAGTGAGTGAGGTACTGGGGTAAAAAATTATTTGAGTAAAGTTGAATTTGTGCCTATGAAAGTTGAATTTGGACGTATGAAACAGCTACTGTAAGGCTCGATCTTAAAACATGGATGTGCATCACTACACAGAACTGATGTAATTTAACCGTAGACCCTCTCCCTCCCACAGTCGCCACTTGATCTGAGTGCAACTTCGTTTTTGCCAGGTTGCGCTTCAGGTGTCACTATTCAAAACTGACTGCACGCACTCATGCACAGTTGGCAACCTTGAGTTGGAATTGGAAAACAAACAGTCTTTGTTGTGGAAAAATACATTGATGTACAGCACTAAGCGAAAATGCTGCTAGCCCCCCTGAATGAAACCCCCATCCCCCATGAAACCCCCCAGCCCCCATGAAACCCCCCAGCCCCCATGAAACGTACCAGCTGCCATGAAACCATGGGGGCTGGGGAGTTGTGTAGTGTCATACGTCAATGTTTTGAGATCATTCCTAAGATGTTTGTCTTGAATGACCATGAAGAATGCACAGACAAAAGTGGTTTGAGTATGACTGCAGTAATAGGCAATGTGGGTAAAAGCAGCAGTTGGTGCAGACAGAAGAATGGACTACCTCAAGGCAACGTTCTTGTCCCCTTACTATTTAACATCTACACAAATAACCAACCGGTACATCCAGAAACCAGAAGTTCCCTATATGCCGGCGATCTTTGCACTGCATCCCAGGAACAATCCGTCAAAAAAGGTTCCTCACTGATGCACTCGATGAATTAACCAACTACTATGCTGTCAACCATCTGCTGGCAAATCCAGAGAAGACGCAAATCAGTGCTTTCCGTCTTAAGAACAGGGACGCAAACTGACAGCTGAATGTCAGCTGGAATGGGCGAAGACTGACTCACAATCCCAAGCCAGTGTACTTTGGAGTTACCCTGGACCTCACCCTTAGCTACAAATGTTGTGTCATCAAAACAAAGGCAAAGGTAGGAGCCAGGACCAACAGGAATCTGTCTTACTCCAAATGGGGAACATACCCAGGGACCATACGAAGTACTGCCCTAGCCTTGTACTACTCAGCAGCTACACATGCCAAGAAGATGAACCCAGTCCTCAACGTGGCCTGTAGAGTTATCACTGGTTGCCTCAAACCAACGCGAGTGGACGACCTCTATCTGCTATGGTATTGCTCCACCATGGTTCAGAAAGGCATCCTTCTCACAAATAGAGAGAAGCAAGCAGGAAAGTTACCCTTGCCACCCCCGATTTCAACATGAGCCATCACCCAAGAGGTTGAATCCCAGAAACAGCTTCCTTCCTGCAGAATAGATGATTGGTCAACACACCTGCAGTCAATACCTCATAAAGCGTTTCGTGGCCCTGAGGAGCCACCGCCACAAGGAGCCAGAGAGCCGTGGCCAGCCTGACAGTGTCTCAACCGCTTCAGGACTGGTGTCAGGTGCTGCAGACACTTGATGCAGAAGTGTGGGTATAGCCAGGATGCCAACATTGAATTGGAGAGGACCCCAAACAATGGAACATGACCCCCTCCTATTAGAGCCTTGTAGACCAGACGACTTGGCAGTGTACAACTCCAGTGGCGAGGAAAAGTATAGTGACACGAGAAGAAGAAGAATAGACAATACATGTACCAACGTAAATATACAGTGAAGTGAAATCAGTAAATGTTGGAATGTGTCTCTTAGAATGCTTGGAACTGTGGATGCCAGTTACAGGGAGTTGTCATTGTGTTTGTGGTTGTTTTACACAGGTTTTAAGAAACTGATTAATCACCGTGTGTATGATGGCGAGGTGTCGTTTCTGCCCAGTGGATGCGCCGAAAGTCACCCACAGGACAACACATGGTGCAAGGCTAGGTATGGGCATTACTCATGATGTGTCAACTTGTTCAAGTGTGTGGAGGTGACATTTAAAGAAGTAATTACACTCACAGGGTGTGGGGAAAAATTCAAAATTTGTGGTGTCTATATAGCTATAAAGCAGTCACTCTCTCACCACACATGCACACATTATTCCTTAAATATTGGTATTGGAGAGTCAAAACAATGGAAGGCCAATTTGATGGTTGGTTGGTAGGCTGGCTGGCTGGCTGGCTGGCTGGCTGGCTGGCTGGCTGGCTGGCTGGCTGGCTGGCTGGCTGGCTGGCTGGCTGGCTGGCTGGCTGGCTGGCTGGCTGGCTGGCTGGCTGGCTGGCTGGCTGGCTGGCTGGCTGGCTGGCTGGCTGGCTGGCTGGCTGGCTGGCTGGCTGGCTGGCTGGCTGGCTGGCTGGCTGGCTGGCTGGCTGGCTGGCTGGCTGGCTGGCTGGCTGGCTGGCTGGCTGGCTGATTGGTTGAATATATGAGTCTGTTAGACTAACTTCAAACACACAAAAATGTCCTTTCATTGTTTTATTCTTCAACTACATATCTGTTGAGCAATCAAAACAAAGAATGTTCATTTTTGTGTGTCAGAAGATAGTGTTACAGACACACATCCAACCAAACACATGGTGCAGATCAAAATGGACTTCCATTGTTTTGACTCTTCAACAATGATATGTGCATGTGATTCAGTTATGACCTTTTATTTTAGTCAGCTGTGCATAACTAGTTTAAAATCCAGTATTCCCTGGCAGAGAGGCTCTGCTGTGGATATTAGCAATTGTATAAATTATGAGAAATCACCATTTACTGTCCTGTTTGTAATCTGTTGAATGACAGTAAACATGCACTTTCCTAGCTCCAGAAACAACAGAATTAATCACAAATATTAAACATATTCACAGTCTTTCTTTGACAGGTCTTGATGAAAATGTTAGATAAAGATAAAACAAGCAGACATTCTAACTGGGAGTAACTACCGCAACATTCTAATGTACGACTCAAACGTTGGTTCATAGAGTGTTTGCCAGTAAGTAACCGTGCAAATAACTTTTGTAGTCAGCCTGTGGTGACCTCTCACCCCGTGACTTTTATGTCCTACAGGTGCACATTGTGTCAAACAACTGGGACAGTTCAAAACGCTGTCTGGAAAAAAGATCAAGGTGACACGTCTGTCTTCGCAGAAGGTGATGCAGGTAAGATGGGGAAATGATACAAGAAATATATGCAGGTGTCAACTTCTGTTCATACAAAAGTGGAAGGAGAGTGCTCTAAAAAAGCGGGAAAGTGCTTATGAAAGTAGTAAGCACCCAGTTTCGTTGGTTTTTATCGTTTCATCGTCGTTTTTTACGCAGGCTTAATGTTTTTTCGGTTGCCATTTTGATGCGTCGTTCACGTTTGTGGTGAACACACACACGAGAAAATGTGAAATCATTTGAGACCGAAGAAATAAAATGTGCCTAGAATGGCCTTGCGTGCCTAGAGTGGCCTTGTTTGCCTAGAGTGGCCTCGTGTGCCTAAAATGGTCTCGTGTGCGTAGAATGGCCTCGTGTGCCTAGAATGGTCTTGTGTGCCCAGAATGGCCTCGTGTGCCTAGAATGGCCTCGTGAGCCTAGAATGGCCTTGTGTGCCTGGAGTGGCCTTGTGTGCCTAGAGTGGCCTTGTGTGCCTAGTGTGGCCTTGTGTGCCTAGAATGGCCTCTTGTTCCTATATTGGCGTCGTGTGCAACAAATAGATTGGTTTTACCGTGAATTTTGTTGCGGGATATTTTTTTTCAAAAAATAAGACCAAAGGAAAAAGCAGTGTTTCCCATCCGAAAATAGTAATGTTGACACCTGTGAATTTTTTTTTGATATTTTATAATCGAGACATTCTTCCAGTACTGAAAAACAACACCGGATATTAAGAATGGCATTCACAGTATCCTGCGTTGGCTGCCAAGTGGCAAGGCAGAAATTCCAGCAGTATATTGGAAGCTCAAATCAGTGAGTTTGTTAATATTTTTATAGAGCAATACCCAGGAACTTCTGCGACGGCCAACACCGTTGGCTGCTGCTCTAGTCACCAGCTTGCATGTACATAATGAACCTGCCGGAAACCAGGAACATGTAACTGCTATAGATAGAGATATTATGTCAATACCTAAGACTACGAACGAACTACGAGAGATGGCAAATGACTTTAATACTCCAACTTTGTTAGGAGACACTGGCAAATACAAATACAAGGTGAAATATATATTGTGGAATCAAAAACAATTATGTCCAGAAAGATATAGGGATGGATTCCAGAAGTCTGATTCAATAAGCCACTCTGTAGAAACAAAAACTTCATCTGTTGGAATTTAGGTTATATTTTTACTTCACTGCTACAACATACAGCTGGTTAGCGCTCTCCTCTTTATCCTGGGGTGAGGCTGGCATTGATACTGGTCATCAATTTTTTTTCCTTCTTCCGTCACTGCTCCCGTTTCACCACCGTCTCCATCTCCGGTCTCCACCCCTCTGTCCCTCGCTCACGTTCTCCACTCCCCTCCCACTCCCGCCAAATATCTTCACACAGTCCTCCCATGTCAGTCGCAGTCTTCTCCTTATACCCTCTATACTGAGCACATCCACTCACTTCATTAACCATTCCCCTTCTATTCGTTCGACATGTCTAACCCACTGACTCCTCATCAGCTTGCTCCTCAGTTATTCCTCATCTCGCTTTCCATTTGCAGCTTCAGTGAATCTGCAGTTCAGTGAGTCCGCTACAGCCGTTGCGAGTGACTGGAATGTCATTCGAGGTCAGTTCCTTGCCATCAACTCATTCCTCATGAGTTGCCGATGTCATCTCAGTCGTAACGGTGTTTCTCCCACAGCACACCTTGGCGATGGCTGCGCCGACCTTATCCTGATCCGTCCTTGTTCCCGGATTCAGTTCCTGCAACATTTGTATCGTTGCATGTTGGGAAACGGCTCGGTTTGTATTTTTATTTTACTTGTCATGCTGTTATTTGATTGGCCTTTCATATGTTTGCATGCCCATCATATTTATGTTAAGACAAAATATCTATTTTATAAGAGTTTGTGGCTATGTTTGTTTGTATGTTTCTTCATTGCCCAGACAGTTTCACATCTATGGGGCTGACATTGTGTAGAAGTACTCAGAGGCCCATGGGATATTTCAAACATTTAAACTTTTTTAGATATTCCCGGGGCTTGGGGACTTGGGAGGTAAAAATTTCAAAAAGGCTATAATGGATGTTGTAACGGTGGAATAAATTTTTTTCTATGCCATTGTAAGCGTACTGACACCTACATATTTGTCACTGGATGTATGCAGCAATTTTTATTACCTTTCAAGTTACTGCAATCCTGTTTAGTGTTCAATATGACATGCTCATCATCGGACAAACTATTAGATTTTGACCAGATCTGGTCAAAATGTGGCAAAAAAAGGGCAGAAGTGGTCCAGCTATATAATATTATATTATAACATAACGCTATTCACACTTTCGTTACCCAATCTGATGATTAAAGTTAGTTCTTTCGATGATTATAACAAAAGTTATAACCATCGGAACCGTATATTAAAACTAATCACGCGCTGCAGATTTGAACATCGCTGAACCTGATTTACAATCTGCTAAATGAGGAGAGAGTTTCAACTCAACAAATTAATATTCATTTGGCTTTAATTCACTATAAATGTGTCTACGTTCCACAGTTTGACTTCCCGTTTGTCGACGTGTTCCGAGTTAAAGCATTCAAGTTCCGCCCCTTTGTGGAGGATTTGGATGATACCCATTTTGAACGTGGATGCTGCAGCAACGGGGTGCAAGAATTACGGAGTGAGGCATCACGCAACAGTGTGTGGAATTGTGATGGAGAGATTCTTTCCTGTTCTACTCTACAGTTCAGGTACACTAGGTGTACATGTATTTGTATGTTTGCTATCTTGTGATGGAGAAATTCTTGACTGTTCTACTCTTCAGTTTGCGTACACTACATGCACATATGTTTGGCTGTCTTGCCTGTTAATCAAATGGAAAATACACATGTATCTTCCTGCCACATTACCTTTGAACAAAATTGCCATCAAAATAACCAACTTCAAATAGCACGTAAATAAAGAAGACTCATGTCACAAAAATATCCGTGTAGTCCACTCTTAAAGGTACTCAGATGTATTTACACTGCCAGTGTTTACACAGTGATATTGTATTGTGGTCAGTTTGTAAATGAGACCATATAATTTTATTCAGCCTGTACATATTCAGACTTAGATACAACAAAGAGTCAAACATAAAGACCCACATAACCTGTGTTAATTTAAGTAAACCACTAATTACTTTATCATAGCAGGTTGGGGAAAGTAGTAAATGGGTAACTGGGGTAGATCATTGAAGAAACTAAGCATGCTTTGAACATAAGTCTGTCTGATGGCAAGTACGCCCGATTTCATCTAACAAGTAAATAAAATAAAGCAACAATTCGTCAGTTTAAGCTTTACTTGTCTTCTTGTGGTTTTGGAAAACAAAATCATAAGTTTTATAAATTAATGTTGTTGGCGTGTTTCCCATAATGAACAGCTACATTTATTTTTACAAAGACAATTTCAGTCAGATTGATTATTGGTGTACAAAAGAGTAACATGATACCTCCAGATTAAGGGCCATTCACAATTGTGAACATTTTCACAGTTGTGAACATTTACCTATTTGTACAGAGCATACTAGAGTGGAAGGGGGGTCAAGGCCCACGTACTATTTTACAAAATGTTGGTCACATGCGAAAAATTACCACTGTTGCATCATGCAGCCCCATGCAGTGAACTGTTATGGAACTACTATTGTTTTAAATTATGTAACCGATCATTGCAACAGTCTGACACTTTGATATTCAAAACTTCGTTGAAAACAATTATCAATACAACACCACGGAGTTACTGAAAAAACACAAAACTTTAACATAATAACTGTTTTAAAACATATTCTGGTGGTTATTGTGTGTCCTGTACATGCACTGTGTCGTAACATTGTTATACATCGATCATTTTCAATCTGAAAAAATATCAACATTTAAAAGTACTAATCCAGGGAGGAGGGTCTGAGAATTAGTACTAATTATCAACATTTAAAAGTACTTATCAAGGGGGTCTGAGAATTAGTACTAATTATCAACATTTAAAAGTACTTATCAAGGGGGGTCTGAGAATTAGTACTAATTATCAACATTTAAAAGTACTAATCCAGCGAGTTGGGTCTGAGAATTAGTACTAATTATCAACATTTAAAAGTACTAATCCAAGGAGGAGGGTCTGAGAATTAGTACTAATTATCAACATTTAAAAGTACTAATCCAGGGAGGGGGGTCTGAGAATTAGTGTTAATTATCAATATTTAAAAGTACTAATCCAGCGAGTAGGGTCTAAGAATTAGTGCTAATTATCAATATTTAAAAGTACTAATCCAGGGGATAGGGTCTGAGAATTAGTGCTAATTATCAATATTTAAAAGTACTAATCAAGGGAGGGGGGTCTGAGAATTAGTACTAATTATCAACATTTAAAAGAACTAATCCAGGGAGGAGGGTCTGAGAATTAGTACTAATTATCAACATTTAAAAGTACTAATCCAGGGAGGGGGGTCTGAGAATTATTGCTAATTATCAACATTTAAAAGTACTAATCCAGGGAGGAGGGTCTGAGAATTAGTACTAATTATCAACATTTAAAAGTACTAATCCAGGGAGGAGGGTCTGAGAATTAGTACGGTTTGTACAAATACGTAAATGTCAACAGTTGTGAACGACCCCTAATTTGGTCACATGTGGTGTGTTTCTAGGGTTCACAGACAGGTGATACAGCTGTTTGCACGTGGCATAGAAGACACGGAAGGAAGTGATTCTCATGTTCTTCTTGGCTGCATTGAGGGGAAGAAAGAATAAGGCAACACAGGAGCTTCCTCCAGGGTTGCTGTCACGACACAGGAACTTCCTCCAGGGTTGCTGTCACGACACAGGAACTTCCTCCAGGGTTGCTGTCGCGACACAGGAACTTCCTCCAGGGTTGCTGTCACGACACAGGAACTTCCTCCAGGGTTGCTGTCACGACACAGGAACTTCCTCCAGGGTTGCTGTCATGACACAGGAACTTCCTACAGGGTTGCTGTCACGACACAGGAACTTCCTCCAGGGTTGCTGTCCCGACACAGGAACTTCCTCCAGGGTTGCTGTCACGACACAGGAACTTCCTCCAGGGTTGCTGTCACGACACAGGAACTTCCTCCAGGGTTGCTGTCACGACACAGGAACTTCCTCCAGGGTTGCTGTCACGACACAGGAACTTCCTCCAGGGTTGCTGTCACGACACAGGAACTTCCTCCAGGGTTGCTGTCACGACACAGGAACTTCCTCCAGGGTTGCTGTCACGACACAGGAACTTCCTCCAGGGTTGCTGTCACGACACAGGAACTTCCTCCAGGGTTGCTGTCACGACACAGGAACTTCCTCAAGGGTTGCTGTCACGACACAGGAACTTCCTCCAGGGTTGCTGTCACGACACAGGAACTTCCTCCAGGGTTGCTGTCACGACACAGGAACTTCCTCCAGGGTTGCTGTCACGACACAGGAACTTCCTCCAGGGTTGCTGTCACGACACAGGAACTTCCTCCAGGGTTGCTGTCCTGACACAGGAACTTCCTCCAGGGTTGCTGTCACGACACAGGAACTTCCTCCAGGGTTGCTGTCACGACACAGGAACTTCCTCCAGGGTTGCTGTCACAACACAGGAACTTCCTCAAGGGTTGCTGTCACAACACAGGAACTTCCTCCAGGGTTGCTGTCACGACACAGGAACTTCCTCCAGGGTTGCTGTCACGACACAGGAACTTCCTCCAGGGTTGCTGTCACGACACAGGAACTTCCTCCAGAGTTGCTGTCACGACACAGGAACTTCCTCCAGGGTTGCTGTCACGACACAGGAACTTCCTCCAGGGTTGCTGTCACAGCACAACAACAGCATGTATCATCAGAACGAAAAACAATTTGGAATTGTATACAATGTTACATGCCCATGATCTCTGTTTCGATAAAAACATATCCGTATGGGCCACATGGATGAATGGATGCACCTGCTGATGAGTACGTGCATGCAAATACATGACTGTATACACACAAGTTGTACTTAACTTTATTGTAACCAAAGATTGTTACGTGCTGATCATTCCATTTATTTACAAGGATACACAGTGCATCAGGAATGGTCACCATGATTATATTCCAGCACTGGGAACTGCTATACTGTCAACTTTGTAATGGCAATCATTGCATGAGACACTGCCTTCCTGTCAACTTTGTAGTGGTGATCATTGCATGAGACACTGACATCCTGTCAAGTTTGTAGTGGTGATCATTGCATGAAACACTACCATTTTATGTTATATGTTATCTTGTCAAATTTGCAATATTGCATATTGCGGTATATACCGCCATCTTGTTAACTTTGCTGTGGTGCTGTCACATTATTAATTTAACACCAGTGTTTATTGCACAAAACAGTCTTGAAAAAAAAATAAGAATAAAACAACTAATTCTAGCATTGACGAATGCCACCTTGGTTTGTGGCAAATGTAGTTTCCTTGTATAGAGCTCACTGTAAGAAATCCAATTTGGTTTTAGTGTAACACACTGCAGTATGAATGTCAAAGACGTTTTGGCACACTCAATCAAAATGAGAACAAATTACAAAGTTATTGTTGATGTACATAGTGATGTAATTTTATATGTTATGCATGTGTAAATGTTGGTGTAATTATTCTAGTATGGTGTAATTATTCTAGTATGTTAACTATCATTGATCATGATTGCTGACTGGATTAGAGGTGTGCATGTCAGAATCTTATGACTGACGGTAAAGGTGGTGCCTGACAGAGCGGCTGTGTGAGTGCTTTATCAATGCAATTAAGCAAAGAGCAGTAATTCTACCCTATATCAATGCAACTTGTTGTATCCTTAACTTTATGTAGCAGTTCACTTAAAATGTAAACATTTGGCTGAAGATAATTTAACGGTTCAGTAGTCCATTAATTAAATTGTAACAAATTAACTAACACAAGTCTACTATTATCTGCTTCTAATTCATCCAGGCATTGTCAAAGCTATATTTTTAATCTGTTTTGTAGACATTTATTTCAAGATGCTATCAGGAAGCCACAACTAAATAACATTGCATTTTAATAGATAGCTTTTAATTGCATTGTATTTTAATAGATAGATCATGGCAGATGTTAAACAGATGATGACAATATATTGTGATGACAATGTTGCTATAACGACAAATTGTATGGATCTTGGTGATGACCATGTTGCTATAACAACAAATTGTATGGATCTTGGTGATGACCAAGTTGCTATAACAACAAATTGTATGGATCTTGGTGATGACCATGTTGCTATAACAACAAATTGTATGGATCTTGGTGATGACCATGTTGCTATAACAACAAATTGTATGGATCTTGGTGATGACCAAGTTGCTATAACAACAAATTGTATGGATCTTGGTGATGACCAAGTTGCTATAACAACAAATTGTATGGATCTTGGTGATGACCATGTTGCTATAACAACAAATTGTATGGATCTTGGTGATGACCAAGTTGCTATAACAGATGTAGGCCTGTATGCTTCTAAGAGTAAATGTTTCCTAGAATTAGCCCTAATTTAGAATCTTATGACTGATAATTGTGATTTTTATATGGTAAGTTACAAACTTACCTGTAACTTACCATCCTCACGCATCCAAGTAACACATTGTCAATAAGTGTGATGTTTATTTTTTGATTTACAGGAAAGGCATGTATGCTGGAATGCAATCAAAGTTGGAAAATAATGCATCAGGTAAAACTTTTATCACGCATGTTTGATTGAATGAAATCCAGTCAATTATTTCTTCATGATGTATGTTGGGGAACCAAACTTGAGCATGTCAACTTCAAATTTGTGTCAAACATCAACTGTTGGGAATCTTGGGATTGGCCCATTTGGTCTGTTTATGGCATGTTAGTGTTGTTATGATGAAATGTAGGCAGCACCATTATGTTATAAGAATAGTTGTTATTTACTCTTCCTTGTAACTACATTCTGTGCTAATGAATGATGTGGCTATGAACATTACTTGTAATTCCTTTGTAGACATTACAACAGTGTTTGACTGTGTGTAGAGATGATCTGTTTGTTCATGATGTTGACATGAATATTGTGACCATCAGCAATCTTTTCTACAGATTGTATCCACTTCCAAATACTAAGCAAGTTTGGTGTCTATAAAGAGAATTAATTGTGATAATTTTGTCTCAAGAAAACAGACAATACCGTGAAATCATCTGATTTGTGTGACAGCCTTGTTGGTATGCAAAACTTAATTAAGTTTATAGTCTTTGTATGCATTTTTAAGAAGGACTTTGTAATTTAGAGTAAGCGTTGTCAGGTTTGTAGGCCTTACATTAATGTTTGTTGCTATTATAGTGTACCTGGAACCAGCTATTTGCCAATTTATATTTTACGGAATAAATTTTAGATTTCTTAAAAGTTGTGATGTTGTGGTGTGCTGATTAAAAAAGTTGCTGTATGTTTGATGTGGTTGTTATGTGGGGGTAGGGGGTCCATAGTAACTGCAAGGCAAAACAAAATGTTCACCCAAATATTTTATGCTGGAATACTGAATGAGACGATAACTCTGCAAGATATGAAGTATTCACAGCATCAAAGTTAAAAATCTGGATTGACAGCGTTGTTTCAATACAGGTTTGTAAACATAAATAGGGTGTCAGCATTCCAGCATAGCAATTATGACTGTATACATATAATTAAAATGTAAACTTTCTTATAGGGGTCATACTTTTTATCACTGGCCTTAGTTTTTACATTCCTTCAAATACATTTAAGTCCTTTATTTGGCAATTACATGACTGACTACCATAAGTATGTGTACACTGTAATATGATTAATGTCAAAACCATATTTCTTCCTAAAACCTTGTTTATTGAAATCATTGTCAATTGTTAACCTTTGTCTCAGGACTAGGTTAATAACAACTCATCTGAAAGAAGTGCATGAGGCTATTACAGTGAATTCTGATATAATTTTTTTATTTGCTTTCTAGAGTAGGTATTACTGAATAAAACATATACTGAACTTTTTTCTGCCAGACCCCCATTTCCATTATAAAACAATGGCTACCATTTTGAACAAATATTGGCAAAATGAGAATTAATGCCATTCTTTATTGAACAAAAATATCATTATAATTCTTGCAGAACCATCTCCAATAAACATTCTGTTACACAACTATCAGAATATAATACTGGTAATACAAACAGCACACACTGATTACCAAACAACATACCTTGGTGTACCAAACAACACACTAATGTTCCAAACAACACACTGATGTACTAAACAATATACACTGATGTGCCAAAAAACACAAACTGATGTACCAAACAACACACACTGATGTACTAAACAATACACACTGATGTACCAAACAACACACACTGATGTACCAAACAACACACACTGATGTACCGAACAACACACTGATGTACTAAACAATACACACTGATGTACCAAACACACATTGATGTACCAAACAACACACACTGATGTACCAAACAACACACTGATGTACCAAACAACATACACTAGTGAACAAAACAATATAATACTGGTAATACAAACTACACACACTGATGTAACAAACAACACACACTGATGTACCAAACAACGCACACTGGTGTACCAAACAACACACACTAATGTACCAAACAACATACACTGATGTAACCAAACAACACACTAATGTAAATCGATTGTCTCTTAATGTAACGAAAACTAATTACATGTTTTTTGGGAATCGTATATCTGTTAAAGGAGTAAAACTGTGGAAGGCCCTTGATAGTTGATTGATTAGTTGTAGAAGCGTTCATCAGTTCAAGAAGTATTGAATAGTTATGTGCTAAAGTTCTTAACCATTTCTTATAGAAAATTAGTAACTTCAGTTATTGTGTTTATCATCTTAGTGTAAACTAAATTAATGATCAGTAGAATGTAAAAATGTTAGAAGTATTGTAGATTGTTATTTTAGTTTGTTATTAAGGTTTTCAATTCATGTTCCAATATTTTCTTTTGTCCTGCTATGAATATACATGTAAATTATGTTGTTGCACTTTGAATCTTGACAATACTGGCACTCTAATGAATACAGTAGTTCAATCAAGTATTTTATTCTAGATATGTTAAATTACTAAAAGGGTAAACATTATAAGTATTACACTTCTTTTTACCCTTTTTCAACAAATTCAATTAGTGTTATGTACTGTATGAATTATGCAAATGTGTTTTTGTTGAATAAATCCATTCATTCATGTACCAAACAATGCACTGATGTACCAAACAACACACTGATGTACCAAACACACACTAATGTACCAAACAAAACACTGATGTACCAAAAAACATACACTAGTGAACAAAACATAATATTGGTAATACAAACTACACACACTGATTTAACAAACAACACACACTGATGTACCAAACAACACACACTGATGTACCAAATAACTCACACTGATGTACCAAACAACACACACCGATGTACCAAACAACACACCGATGCAGCAAACAACACACACTTGTATACCAAACAACACATGCATCATGCATGATGCATGTGTACCAAACAACACACACTGGTGTACCAAACAACACACTGATGTACGAAACAACACACACTGGTATGCCAAACAACATACACAGACATGCACTAAGACACAGTTACGTTTCACCTCAACACTTCAAGCTGAGAAGTTAATTTATTTTCTAGTTACAGTGTTTGGGTTTACTTTGGTTAGTGTTAGAAACTGTTGAGTATATCACCTATCATGAGTGACCATTTAACTATACAATACGTTCATAAGATTTTGCTTAAATGTATAACCACTACATATATTATTACTTATATAAGTTCCTGTGTTGAGTATTTATGTATTAAGTATGTCTACACAAAAAATATACACATTTAAACAGTCAATAACATTATGAGTAGCAAAAGTGATTACTATCTACATATAAACTAGTGGAATATGGCACTGAAATTTAATATTATTTAATTTATCTTCAAAGCTGCAACATACTAATGTAGCTGCAGCTATATTATCAAAACAGCTGCAACACATTATCAACGTAGTTGCAACACATTATTAAAGTGGCTGCAACATATTATCAGTGTAGTTGCAACACATTATTAACATAGCTGCAATGAATTACCAATGTAGTTGCACACATCATCAAAGTAGCTGCAACACATCATCAATGTAGCTGCAACACATTATCAAAGTAGCTGCAACACATCATCAATGTAGCTGCAACACATTATCAATGTAGCCGCAACACATTATCATGTAGTTCCAACACATTGTCAGCACACCATTAACACATCAGCGCAGATGCAGCACACCATTAACCATGCTATCAGAATATTCTCTCATGATAACTTCCATCACCATATTTCCGTCCACTTCAGCATCTTGCATGAGTCCAACAAACTTCTCAACGGTTGCATTGGACGCCATCTTGGCTCGCCAGTCCGAGAACATGCGACTGATCTGGTTCGACACAGAGTACGGGCAACTGCCCTGATACTGTTCAATCTTTGCCTTGGTAAAACCCATGACTTTGCCAACGTGGATTATGTCACCAATCTCGTGGGCTACCAGAGCCAATGCCTTGTCACTTATCCGGCTTTTACGTTGTGTCTGCCCCAAGTTTGCCAACCAGTCAGCGCCTGCAACAGTGCACATAGACAGCATTGGACAAGACACTTTCAGTGAGAAGAATGTACCTTGCTGGTAACAGGGTTGAACAAATTCAAATTATGCCTTCTTCAAATAACTGGTAAAAAATGTGGGAAATGCCTGATAATGCTAATAATTATTATTAAGAATTCAATGATATAGCATTAATAAAAAACACCCAAACTGCTGACATCTATAACAAGTACAACATAAGCTGAGGCATTTTACTAAAAGAAATACAAAAAATATAAGCACAACAATGTTAAATAGATAACTATCCATTAAAATGCATCCTGTCCATGCATAATGACAGAACTTAAATATATTATTAACAGATGCAATATAAAACACTAAAACACAAAACTGTAGGTTATGTGTATGTATTAGTGCCACGCTTTAGGCTCAGGCCTCATCCATTGCCCCACGTGCAGGCCTCTACTAAATTTCTTGGGCCAGGCCTGGAGCGAATAAAAAACAGGCTATATTTCTATACAAGCACACACACACACACACCCCCCATTTGTTATACATGTACACAATATTATTATAGTGCCCTGCACTAGCCTGGCTTTTGGCAGGACTGAGCCTGGATCTACATTTTATGGCCTGGGCTGAGTTTGATATATTTTGAAGTAAATTTTTAAAAATTTTTACAGCTTCTACAATATCAGTAATGTCTATGAGGTGCCAAGGCTTCCGCTTTGGTGGTAGAACTCAGACTTTTTTCTTAAATTTTGGGATAATCTCATGGTATACTGCTTTAGTGCCGAAATCTACCACCAATCCATAATTTCATTAATAAAAAGATAACTGTACTAATTTCAAATCCAAACATACCGACACATCACATAGAAGATTCACTAAAATTAAGTAAATATACCCTAAAACAGAAAAACAGTTCCGCCAAGGGGGGAAACCCCTCTCACAGTGCGAGGCTTGCGATGCAATCTACTGCCCTCACATCTTGAAAAGCGGTAGATCTACAGCTTTTTGTGCAATGTCACTTGGCACCTCTGTCTATGATCACATTTATTGTATTATGTCATCAGCTCACATGAATGTCATCTAACTATGGTCTGCATATTAGTTAAATATTGTACCTGCCACGTTGTTGTTATTGCATTCCGCCATCTTCTCGGTGACTTCACACAGCCTCTGGAAGAGAAATATTTATAAGATATTATGGTTTTCATTGGTTAAGCCAATTTCATGGTTAACACAATACCATTGCCAATGCCATTCATCCTGAAGCTAAGATATTTGCACCAATATAGCCAATGGTCCATTGGCTAAATTGGTGCAAATATCTTAGCTTCAGGATGAAGTTACTGACTACTCTGGGCGTGGGTGTGTGACACAGGTTAGACTTTTATCTCCAGGTGCTTATTTACCTCTGCATGGACACCAGGGAAAAAGAAAGATGCTTATTTTTACAACCATTAATTACAACCAAAACTTGTTCAATGGCAAGAAATATTTATTTAATGTTCATGAATGTTCCAGTTTAATGAATACATTTTATTTGTTTGCCAAGTAAGTTTAACAAGATTTGCCATCCAAGCCAAAGGCCCAGATGGCAAGTGGACAAGGAAGCCATTGGCTTATCCAGAGTCCAACAATGTTCACCTACTTATAACCTCAATCTGATCTCCTCTTAACCTCCTTGTCTCTAGAGCTGTTAAACCACATTCTTTCAGGCGTTCTTCATAACTAAGGTCTCAAAGTTCTGGAATCATTTTAGTTGCTCTCCTTTGTATGCGTTCAAGCGTATCTATATCCTTCTTACGATATGGTCTCCATACTTGTATACAGTATTCTAAATGAGGTCTAACTATTGCTTTATAAAGAGGTATAATTAACTTTTTTCCCTTGTATGTTATGTTTCTTCTAATCAATCCAAGAATTTGATTACCCTTTGAAGCTGCAATACCACACGGCTCTGAAACTTTCATATCAGCGCTTATTGTAACTCCTAAGTCCTTTTCTTTTACAGTAGTACCCAGAACAGTATCTCCCATTTTATAGTTTACATTCAAGTTCCCATGTCCTGTATGTAGGCATTTACATTTCCAAAAATTGAACAGCATCTGCCATTTCTCAGACGATTTCACTAATCTGTCTAGATCGTTTTGTAAATGTTGTTTATCACCATCAGTATTAACCTTTCTAAACAGTTTTGTGTCATCCGCAAATTTCAGTACGTTACTTGTTATACTGTCGTCCAAGTCATTGATATAAATTAAGAATAATATAGGTCCTAATACTGATCCTTGAGGTACCCCACTCAAAACCGATTTCCAATTTGAAACTTCTCCATCTACTACAAATCGTTGTCTTCTGTCAGTCAGCCATTGTTCTATCCAGTCAGTTATGCTATCCCCGATACCATGGGCTTTTAATTTAAGTAGTAATCTTTGATGTGGCACTTTGTCAAAAGCTTTCTGAAAATCTAAGTAGATAATATCTACTGGCGATCCCACGTCTATCCACTTAGTGATTTCTTCCAAAAAACATAACATATTTGTTAAGCATGACCTCGCTTTAAGGAATCCATGTTGAGATGAATTTAATAATTTATGCTTAATGAGGAACTCCACCATATGGTCTTTAATTAACCTTTCTAATAATTTACAAATCACTGACGTTAAACTCACTGGTCTGTAATTCTGACTTATTTCTCGAACCCTTTTTAAATAATGGTATGATGTTTGCTTCTTTCCATTCAAACAGAACAACTCCCTCTTTTAATGACAAGTTGAATACTCTTGCAAGTGGTATACTGATTTGATCTACTGTTTCCATTAGTAATTTTGGAGGAATCCCATGCACTCCCAGTGATTTGTTATCCTTCATTGCCTTTATTTTCTTAGCTACCAATTCTGGAGTTACAACTAACGGACCTAAATAGTTAGATTTAGCCCCCTGAAATTTAGCATCAGCAACTGGTAATGAACTAATATCTTCTTTGGTAAACACTGAACTGAAGTAACCATTTAGGTCTTCCGCCATTAAAAACCCCTGTGATATTATATTTCCAGCACTGTCTTCTAGAGGTCAAACCTTGTCTTGTACGTTTTGTTTACTCCTGACATATGCATAAAAACTCTTGCTGTCATTTTTTATGTTACATGCTAGTTTTTGCTCATAGCTTCTTTTAGATTGTCTGATTTCAGTTGTAGCTGCATTAAGTGCCTCTTTGTATTTTGCAGTCTTCTTCCTTTCTGGTACGCCTATAAACCCTCCACATAGTTTGTTTTAGCATTATTTTTCTAATTGCCTCTTTTGACAAGTGTTTCTTTCTACACCGTTTTCCTTGTTTTTGGAAGGGAACAAATTTATCGATGATACTCTCAATTTCATATTTTAGAATATTCCAACATTCAATTGCGGTCTTATTCATCAGCATGTTATTCCAATCTAGCTTTGCTAAGTATTTTCTCATATCTTTGTAGTTACCTTTGTGGAAGTTTCTCTTGTATGTTTTCTTATTTTTACTTTCTGATTTTACATTGATGTCAAAATGTATTTGATTATGGTCACTATTACCCAATGGTTCAAATATTTTTACATTGTCCACTAATTCTTTTTGTGATGACAAAACTATATCTAATACATTTTCTCCCCTGGTTGATTCTAGTACGTGCCGAGTAAGAAAGCTAATCTGGATTAAACATAGAAATTGTTGATCCTCAATCCCTGTGTTCTCTAGAGAATTCCATTGTATGTGTCCATGGTTAAAATCTCCCATTATGATACATTCCCCTTTACTAACTTCCTTTATAGCGTTTTTTATTTTTGTGTTGTCCTCTTTGTTTTTGTTTGGACTTCGGTAAACTAATCCAATAGTTAATTTTGAATTTCCTGAAACAATTTTGCACCAAACAGCTTCATCGCAATCTGCTTCCCTTTCTAGTTTCATTTCATAAGCCTGAATAGATTCTTTAACATGTAAAATAACTCCCCCGCCCCTTCTTCCTATTCGATCTTTCCTAAACATTACGTATCCTGTCAGTCCTAATTCAGCATCTGTTATATCTGTGTTGGCCCATGATTCAGTTATACCAGTTATGTGAGGGTCAATATCTTCTACCATAATGTTTAATTCGTTTTTCTTATTTACTATGCTCCTTGCATTTAAACATACGCATCTAGAACCTTTTTCAGAGATGTTTTTCGGATGATTTGATATTGGTTTATCTGTGCTAGTGGCCTCTTGTTCTGCTTGAGACACCTCTAGGTAACCCCCCTGCACTTCTAGTTTAAAGAATGTTTACTTCCAAAAATATTTGTCATTGTACCCAAGTCGCTATCTACTGCTGGTGAAAGTTTGTCCGCGAATACTGCCGCCCCCTTTCCACTGTCATGTACATATCAGCCCTCCCAACAAAACTTCCCCATAAATCCACAAATCCAACTTCCTCTTCCCTACACAGCCTCTGGACTAACATGTTAATTGCCATCCCCCGACAATTTCGATATTTGTGACCCCTCCTGCCCATTACAGGTAAAATCCCTGACAGTATTACCTGCTCAACCCGCGGCTGTTTTAGTGTTCTGACCAACTGCCTATATTTCCTAACTATGGCAGTTGTACCCTCCCTCTCTACGTTATTTGTCCCTATGTGTACTAAAACAGATCCACCCTTACCCGAGCCTACGATGTTTTTTACCCTCTCAGTTATCGCCTCTATTTTGGCTCCAGGCAAGCAGACCACCACATCATCTCCCTTGTTTAAGACTCTGTCGGTCTTCCTAACTATCAAATCCCCCAAAAACACCCTCGCTCTCTTCCTCACCCCCTCTATCACTGCTGCAGAATAACTCTTCCTTTCAATCCCCTCCATCACATTCTGTCCTGACCCCTTCCCTCCTGTCTCCCCCACTTCCCACACCTTTGCTCTTGTCTCTCCCACTACCCTCTCCTTCACTCCAGTTTTTTCCCCTTCCGTCTCCCCCACTCCCTTCTCCTTCCCTCCTGTCTCCCCTACTCCCCTCTCCTTCACTCCGGTTGTTTTCCCTCCCGTCTCCCCCACTCCCTTCTCCTTCCCTCCTGTCTCCGCTACTCCCCTCTCCTTCACTCCGGTTGTCTTCCCTCCCGTCTCCCCCACTCCCTTCTCCTTCCCTCCTGTCTCCCTACTCCCCTCTCCTTCACCCTGGTTGTCTTCCCTCCCGTTCCTTTCCTTCTCGTCTCCTTTATCTATGTCATGGATAAAAATAATGGTGTCTATATTATAATATTATGGTTTGAACATTGCATAATATTATACAACATTGACATCCATTAATTTTCATTCATTTCTAATCATTATAATTTCTAATCATTATAATTGGCACCTTGGAATTCACAACGACCCAAACTAATTAAATATAATGGATATTTAGTTAAATTATAATTACACGGCTGTTTCTGTTACTACGATTAATTACAACATGTGTGGCCCAAATTTGTCATGTCGGGTTTACTCGCCAGGGCCAGAGACACGGGTGCTAAATTGTTGGATTCTCGATATGCCAATAACTTCCTTTTTGTCCACAAGTATATATATGTACTTCATTCTTTGGATGGAAATACTGGTAACTCTTGTGTGAAATGTATACAATATATTTTCCAAATGTACAGAAGTTCGTACGTCACGGGATCTCGCTCACACCGGGGGGGGACACAATTCAAGAAACCAGGAAGTGATAATTACACGTGCTTATTACTGTCACCACACAAACGTAAATATGTAACATGTTTCAAAATAAAGGGAAGTAGAACAAGAAACTTAACCGACTATACACAGACAGTAGATCCACCCGTATGCGTAATAAATACAATTATTATTACCTTAGGCTTTAGCAACAGGTTGTCGAACTCGGTCTGTAGCAGCGGTTATTTGCTGTCTCTGCGAAAATCCGTTAGATGGCGCTACTGTTTTGATTTTCTGAGAATATCCAGCGGAGGATCTTCGCTTGGCTGATTCCCGGACGCGCGTGACCGTATAGACCCATAGTGATGACGTACACAGGCGGTACTTTACTTTACGACAGTATGGAAATCCCCATTCCAGCATGGAAAGCCCCCTTCATTCATAACACGGAAGGTTACGTTGAGACAGTTTGGAAATCCCCCTTCCAGTCTGGAAATTACCATTCATTCGTAACAGGAATGATCCTTGGTTGAACGTTATTTTAAAACCGCTTTGCTTACTCCAAGCAGCGAAACTTCAGTGCGATTATAATATTTAGCTATCTACCGGTTCTTACAAAAACTTAAATAATATAATATTGAACCGAAATTCTAAATGCGTGCCGTTGTTTGTAACGAGAACAGAACTGGCAACGTGAAACCAACATGTAGGCCTACATTTTGTTCGTGGGCAGAATAAACATACCATGTTTATATGACTAATTGATAGTTTACTCTCCCGAAGGAAGACCTTATATAGCTGCCCTCTATCCCGGAAACGATATTGCTGGGGATGTAACGATTGTCTGTGGAATCACAAGATTCTTCTCCCTACTGTCCGTGCCTGTCCGTGGGAAGTTCATCTCCAGCGACATGTTGGGGGTGTTGACGGCGCCGACTCCCGATTTAACCTCCTCCTACTCCTCCTCTTCCTCCGCGTCCTCCTTCCCCTCCTCCTTTTCCACCTCCTCCACACCCTTCCATTACACCCGATGACCCTGTATTAGTCACCATGTATTGTCGAGCGAATATTTCGCATTTGCTAAAGATAAGTATGATCTACAATGGTGCACATATGAAGGAAATGCCCGAGCTGATCTCCAATGGCAGAGAGAACAGGCTGTTTCTAAAGGTTTCGACTGGTCGTTGGCCAACTAATTGTTGTGTGCATTTGTCCAATAATCTAACGGCGCAAGGTGAGAACGAACAGTTCTAAGCGTCGGAGCGGGATTAACCTTGGTACAAATGGAACACTCATACTAGGCCCCCACAAAGGCAATCATAATCCATCCGATTAGTCGCTAGTGCCTCTCCTCACTTCCTTGATTCGCGGTCCGACCTCTGTTCAACTTTGAGGGGAATGACCTTGTAATATTCTGTATTACGCTGTCAACACATCCATTAATATTATGTCCATGCCCGAGTGTCCTCCTCTAATAGTAGTCCCGGTAATATTTATTGAAACCTTACTATAGGTGGCAGCACCTGACGGTCACGATATTACATCCACCCCTTAATTAGAATTAAACTTCAACTAAAATATAATGGCGCTCTAAGCTAATATGACGCTCTAAGCTAATATGGCACTCTAAGCTAAGAGTCCAAACTTAAACAAGTTTATAGTCGCGTTCGTTGACTTCATCGCGGCTACATCTGCTCGACCAGGCGACCAGGAGGCTTCGAGACACGTGACGATCTTCTCGGACCGGCCGTCTCGACAGGTCGCTGCTGAGTCGGCTCGTCGTTGAGCGGTACGACTGGAGCCGTGTCGGGAGCCGCCGTCTCCATCTCGCTGTCGGTGTCTTCTTCGACAGGCGGAAGATCTCTCTTTGATGCGTACGGCAGGTGGCGAAACATGGACACGTTGCGCGTCACTTTCGACCCGCACGAACGCCTCGCTGTGAGCATAGAGGCCTTGCGCTCGACCACCACTAGCGGACGTGGGTCGAACGGAGTGGAGAGCTTGTTGGTTCTCCGCTGCCTCACGAGGACAATGTCCCCTTTGCCGATCGTCGACTCGACTCGTACTCTCTTCTCGGCCTGTGCCTTCATGCGCAGCTTTGCGACTGCGTCGTTCTGCCGCACGATCTTCTCCTCGGCAGAATGATGTCGCTTGACTTCTGGCAGCTTGGTTCGAGGATCTCGTGCGAAGAGCAGACGGTGTGGCGTGAACGCTGTCGTCACATGAGGTGTACAGCGATAGGCTCTTAGAAACTGTCGCATCTCCTTCCTCCAAGCTTTGCCACTGATGTTTGCTGATTTCAGAGCTTTCATTAGCGGTTTGTTGAATGCTTCTGCTTGAGCATTTGCCTGTGGCCAAAGTGGCGTTATCTTGCGATGTCTGACGTTGTTCTCTTGCATGTACGACTGCCATACGTGGCCGCTGAATGGCGGACCGTTGTCGGACTTCACTACTTCGGGGTAGCCCAACAGGCTAAAGACGCCGTCGACCACCGGGATCACTGTCTCTGCTGACGTGCTTCTCACCACCTCAACCACCGGGAAGCGTGAGAACTCATCGACCATCACGAGTAGGTACTCTCCCGTTGGAAGTGGACCGCAGAAGTCGATGCTAATCTCCAACCACGGACCTCTTGGTAACGCCGACATCGTCAGTGGCTGCGTGTCTCGACGTGTGCTGTTTGCTTGACATGGGATACAGCTCCTCACCGCCTCTTCTACCGCCACGTCGACACCGGGGAACCACACCTTCGAGCGTAAAAGTGCCTTCGTCTTGGACATCCCCTGATGTCCGTCGTGTGCAAGCTCGACGACGCGTTTCTGTAGATTAGTGGGGATGACGTTCTGGTAGTCTTTCATGACGAGATCGGAACTCTCGTTGACGGTTAAGACATCTTTCACTCTGTTGAAGCTGCAGAGAGAGTCGTAGTCGACGCCTAGACCACCATACTGCGTCACGTCATGCCACTTGTTCTTCTGGATCAATTTGATTACAGCCTGCAGTGTTTCGTCTTTGGCTGTTTCTCGTTTCACCTCTTCAACAGACATTGCCATCGGTGTCGCGACCGATGCGAGGGCGTTCACGTATTGTTCCGCCATCTGCTGTTCACGGCTCCGTTTGATGTTCAACCTGGCCGGGTGACGAGACATGTAGTCGGCAGGATTACTGGTACCTGGCCGATACTTGACGATCATGTTGTATGGTTGCAGACGTAGTCCCCATCGCTCGATCCGCAGAGGAGGTCTTGCCTTCTGCCAGATGGACTCCAATGGCTTGTGATCGCTGATGACCGTGAAGCGAGGTGCACCCTTGATGAATCGATTGAAGTGCTCACACGCCCAGACCACTGCTAGCGCCTCGCGTTCAGTCTGACTGTAGCGTGCCTCGACACCTGTCAGAGCTCTGCTGGCGTATGTGACAACACGTTCTTCTTGCACCAGCAGTGCCGCCAAGCCGACTGGACTTGCATCCACCACGATCTCTACGTCCTTCTTCATGTCGAAGTACGCGTTTATTGCAGACTCCTCGAGACTGGCTTTCACCTTTTGGAAGGATGCAGCCTCCTTCGCACCCCACTTCCACTCAGATGTTTGCTTCGTGAGATACCGCAATGGTTCGGTGATTGTTGCGAAGTTCTCGATGAATATGGCACTGTATTGAGCCATGCCCAGGAATGAGCGAACTTCAGATGGATTCTGTGGCTCGTTGGCTGCGTGAAGGTCAGCTACCTTTTTCGGATCAGGCGAGACTCCCTCACTGGAGAACACGAGTCCAAAGAACTCGATTTTCTTCTTTGCAAACTCGCACTTCTCGAGATTAGCCGTCAGCCCAGCGTTCTGAAGTCTCTCGAGCACGCTCTTCAATGCTTCGTCGTGAGACGCCTTGTCGACTCCAAAGATTGCGATGTCATCGCTGATGTTGATGGCGCCTGAGACTCCTTGGATGACCGTCTGGATTTCATGTTGGAATACCTCGGCAGCTGCGTTTATTCCGAACGACAGCCTCTTGTACTGGTACAGTCCAACGTGCGTAGAGAATGTCTTGATGTAACGACTGGATGGGTGTAGGACCAGCTGATGATAGCCGGATCGCAGATCAATCTTACTGAAGATCGTTGCGCCGTTGAATTGTGTGATCAGCTCATCGAGGGTTGGCGTGACGTGTCGCGTGCGCAGAATGGCCTTGTTAGCCGCTCTCATGTCGACACACAGTCTGATTTCGTCCGGCTTCTTCGGCTTTGGTGGCGTGACGATTCTGGACACCCACTCCGTTGGACCCGACACCTTCTCTATTATATCTGCGGCTTCAAGCTTGTTGATTTCTTTCGCGACTTTCTGCTGTTGGTGGAACGGAACACGATTGTGCCGCACTGCGACAGGTGGCACTGACTTGTCAATGTGAAGTTTCACTTGCACACCCTTCAAACGACCAATGCCTGTCCACAGTTTCGGAAACTGATCGATTACCTTCTAGCCATAGTCATCGGAGCTGATGGCACGATTGACTCCGATTTGCAGAAGACCCAGCGACTCTGATGTGGCTTTGCCTAGCAGTGGAGTTGCTTCTCCCTCGACGATCAGGAACTCGCTGCGAGCTGTTCGCCCGTCATCTAGAGTGATGTCAGCCTTGACGGACTGTCAGACGTTAATTGGTGGTGAACTGTATGGATGAATCTTTCGACGACATTGGATTAGTCTGACACCCTGTTGCACCAGCTGTTCTTTGCAGGTTGAGTTTATGATGTCGCACGTCGATCCAGAATCGATTATCATCGTTGTCTTCACACCACCGATTTTCACCTCTACTGTCTCACCACGCGCAGTTGAGAACGTGTATTCATCTTCGTACTCCCCCTCAGAGCCACTCGCCGACTCACTGACGTGTCTGACAGCATGCTTCTGTGTACGACTCTCGTGACGTTGCGGTGCACGTGACTGTGCGTTATTGTTTCGGCAGACTTTGCTGAAATGCCCGATTCTTCCACACTTGAAACACTTTGCATTTGCAGTACATCGACAGGACTCAGCTGCGTGCCCACGTCGGCCACACTTTGTACAGTTCTGTTGCTGAGATCTGTTGTCCGAGTGCACTGGTGGACGTCTCGTCTCCTTCTGCTGCATGTGTAGCTTGGGCCTGTTGCCCCTTCTCGGCTCCACAATCATGTAGGAACGTTCACCCCCTTCGGACATCTGTGCTGCTTGCCGCTCTGAGGCCTCCATTGCAGCTGCGAGGTCAAGGACGCGCTCTAGTTTCAAGTCTCTTTCTGCCAGCAACTTCGTCCGTAGACGCTTTGATTTGCAGTTGTCGATGACTTGATCTCGTATGAAGTCGTGAATCTGATCACCGAACTCGCACAGACTGGCCAGTTGACGCAATCGCGTTACGAATTGTCCTACGCTTTCACTGTCGCTTTGTACGGCCTTGCGGAACATATGACGGTTGTACGACGTGTTTTTGCGAGGCGTAAAATAATCTGTTACTTTAGCCTTAGCTGTTTCGTACGTTGTGCCGGTTTCTGACAGCGTATAGAAGATGTCTTGAACCCCTTCACCAGCGCAGTGTAGCAATAGCTGCCGTTTTTGGTTGTCATCTTGAACACCCGACGCGCCTACATACAATTCGAATGAACGAATCCAACGCTCCCAACGCTGACACAAACTGTTTGCGTCACCGTGTGCATCGAACGGTTGTACTGCACTTACGTTTAGTGACACTGCCATTGTTTGACCAGTGTTTTGTTCGTTTTACTCGTCGCCAATGTAATATTCTGTATTACGCTGTCAACACATCCATTATGTCCATGCCCGAGTGTCCTCCTCTAATAGTAGTCCCGGTAATATTTATTGAAACCTTACTATAGGTGGCAGCACCTGACGGTCACGATATTACAGACCTTATCCATTTCGGTTGACTGGTTGCAGAAACTCTCACGGATAACTTAGAATATGAAGTCTCACCAGAGACGACGATGTATCAGATGTTGATAAAAGGAAATCTCAGTTACGCTTTCCTCAACGTGGAGGTATTTCTTCGTATATATCTGACTTTGACGATTAGTAAATGTAACGGAGAGAGGTCTCTTTTCCGAGTTGAAAGTGATCGATGATGAACACCGAACCACAACACGCTAAACAGACTGGTTCATCTATGCTCAGAATAGAATGTGACATCTTGCGTTCAGGTTAATGTTGACAACATTTTGCCTTACTTCAGTGCCGCCAAAAAGTGCAAACAATAATTCATTAGTGTTTGAGAAAGCTCAACAGGTATACAACACCATTTGGACTACTCAAATGATCGCAACTGTACAATCGTTTGTAAATAATGTGGTGTACAGTATTTGGGCGTCACTGTTTGTTTGCTCATGAGAACTAGCACGGTCTCTATTTTATGGTATATGTTCTTGTATTGTGTTCTGGTATGTCATTGTATGTTGTAATTCTTGCTTATCATCATGCGCTGTATTTTCTTGTTTGTCATCATACGTTGTATTTTCTCTTATATGTAGACGTTTGTGTGCCCCCCCCCCCATACACACATTCTTAATACAGCACTGTCTGGTAGTAGAGATGGACAACAAGCTGCGAATGTTTATGCTCAAACATAGTTGAATTAACGCTAAGGTTTTGGGCTACCCCCATACACACGCACACACACACACACACACACACACACACACGCACGCACGCACGCACGCACGCGCACGCACGCACGCACGCACGCACGCACGCACACACACACACACACACACACACACACACACACACACACACACACATTCTTAATACAACACTGTCTGGTAGTAGTGGTGGACGCTTCATCTGATGCGTGCTGGTACGGAGGTGAGTTCGCTGGCACGTCATTTAGGTTGTACATCTGTACAGAGCATGACTGGGCCGACATCAGTCCGTCTTCTTTCATTCAATGCTATTCCGTGGATCGAGTAAAAATGGTACGTTCCTATATAGCGCTTTACACTTCACCCCCTGGCAGACCTGTTCATTTCAACGCCATTTCGACTTCTCTGGGAATCTTTTAGCCACGGTGCAATTACTGCGCGATGATTATTCGTTCCGATAGCCATCTCTGTCTGTAGCCAGGTACTCGTTTATACAGCTGCGTGAACTGAGGCAACGTGGGGTGAGCGAAATTGTCTTAAGCTTTGAAATTGCAGCAAGAAGATTCGAACATGGGTTCTCTCGATTGAGAGCCCGACTTTGTAACCGCTACGCTACAGCGTCCCACTGATAGTAACTAATAGCTGTACACTTTCCTCTTCTTTCTGTTAGTGAACATGAAAACCTCTCACGTGTCCGTCCGAGTTGAACTGCATCAGATATGGCTACGCAAGATCGGGACATTTTAAATGGGACTACTTTTCTGCTACAGAACCCCAGGGAGTCGTGTACGACATTACTACCGTCCACACTGCCTGCTCGGCGCCTCTCACGCGCCCGAATGGGAAGTAGTTCCGGCCGGGGGGCTATAATCAGTGGGTTATAGATAGAGGCCACCACCTCCACGACATGTCACATTTACCCTCTATGTGGGATATGTTACTTCTCCTTAGACAGTATTAGACACAAAGTAGAAAGAACAAACGGCTTTTTCTGTTTCTTCCGAAAGACACGGGCAATGGGGGTGAACGAAAATACCCAGGTTTCGAAACGGCAGCAGATGGTTTTGAACCCCGGTCCCTTCAACCGAAAGTCCGACGCTCACCACTCAACCACCTCACCCTACTTTTTTCAATTTAAATGGGAGACCCTTAAAACCTACCTTTTTATTTCTACCTGACAATTGTAAATTGATCAAAATCATAATTGGTAAGTTTAACTAACATTGTTCGATTTATTTAAAAAGCTATGAGTACTTGCAAGTACTCTTGGTATTGTATTTTTATCTCTTACACCATTGTACGGTATTAGAGAATAAAATTGACTTGACTTGACAACTAGCGTCACGCACGAAGTCGACGAAGTGGATGGACGAGTTTTGTATCGCAACTAGCGGCCTCGACGACTTCAAGATGTGGACTACAGAACGACCGACAGGAAACAGACGAGACATCGGATGTGTTCCAGATGACGAAAATGTGGCTTGTATGGGAAGGAGTGGTAGCAGTGTTCATAATAATTGAACGTTTAAAAAATAAAATGCTGAAAGGTTTTGGTTGATGTAATTTATTTTAGGTAGTCACGACCGGGAGGATCTACTTTCATTGTTTAAATCACTGTCATGGGTTTGAGGTTAGGTGTGGCCAGCCCTATATATCCCTTCCACGGCCACAGCTTACATATCCCTTCCATGCCCACGACTTACATATCTCTTCTACGCCCACGGCTTACATATCCCTTCCATGCCCACGGCTTACACCTCTCTTCCACGCCCACGGCTTACATATCCCTTCCACGCCCACGGCTTACATATCCCTTCCAAGCCCACGGCTTACATATCCCTTCCACGCCCACGGCTTACATATCCCTTCCAAGCCCACGGCTTACATATCCCTTCCATGCCCACGGCTTACATATCCCTTGCACGCCCACAGCTTACATATCCCTTCCATGCCCACGGCTTACATATCCCTTCCATGCCCACGGCTTACATATCTCTTCCACGCCCACGGCTTACATATCCCTTCCACGCCCACGACTTACATATCTGTTCCACGGCCACGGCTTACATATCTCTTCCATGCCCACGGCTTACATATCCCTTCCATGCCCACGGCTTACATATCCCTTCCATGCCCACGGCTTACATATCTCTTCCACGGCCACGGCTTACATATCTCTTCCACGCCCACGGCTTACATATCCCTTCCACGGCCACGGCTTACATATCCCTTCCACGGCCACGGCTTACATATCTCTTCCACGTCCACGGCTTACATATCCCTTCCACGGCCACGGCTTACATATCCCTTCCACGGCCACGGGTTACATATCATTTACACGCCCACGGCTTACATACCCCTTCCACGGCCACGGCTTACATATCCCTTCCACGCCCATGACTTACATATCTCTTCCACGCCCACGGCTTCCATATCCCTTCCACGCCCACGGCTTACATATACCTTCCACGCCCACGACTTACATAATAAAATTCAAAACCAAAGATGTGCTGTATCGTTTGTTTCACACATGAAACAGTTTGCATAAGTTGTGCGGTCAAAACACGGTTAGGTAATATAAACGAGCGAAGTTAGTGACGTCGCTATGGTTACATCTTGTGTCAATATCACTGGCTCCCGTTCATAGTTCCGATATTTCCCGAAATGCTCTGCGCCGGCCTTCGTTGCCTGATCCCGCGGAAGTGGACTATAACATTTCTACCGCATATTATTCCGATTCTTTAAAACAAATGGGCCATACTATACATAAATGATAATGTGCTACGCTACTTTTATGCGCACTGTGGCTTCATATGGATTAGTTTAGTAGTCTCTAATTGATTTACAACACCCGCCCGCTCAACGTGGAGTCTATGGGGATGGCATTGTCAGTGACGACTTCGCAGTTGACGTCCCAATAAATAAACGGCGTGGACGCGGTTGGCTACTGACCGATATGCCCACCTTCACCGCTGTACGCTTCACCGGCCAGGACTGCGTGGACAAGGATTTTCTAATACGCTACGACGGTCGAGATGCGTCGGGTCGTAGACAATCGGGCGGTGTGCGGCGGGCTTAACGTGAAAACCCGTTGGCGATTGCCGGTCAGGTTTTATGATAACCCGACGCGTGTGGGATAGGCAACATGTCACATTGGCCTACCAAACAACATCGTTCATTCACGATAATTTATCTCAGTATAATAAAAAAAAAATTATTGTCTCAATGATCATGCCGAGACTCCCAATAGAAAAGCAACGTGATTAGGTTGACCACGGACCGATATGCCTACCTTCACCGTTGTGCGCTCCGCAGTTGGTCAAGACTGTGTCAGTTTGGTCAAATTATTCTCCTAAGTCGTGCTGTGTAATATGACTAAAGATATACGTTGACGATTGCTGGTCATTTTTTACGATAACCCGACGCACGTGGGATAGGCAAAATGTATGTTGGGAGCAATGGATTGTTATTTACCGCGAGTGCACTCGTTATCGGCACGTTGTCACCGGTCGCGTGTCTAGGTGTTGCAAGCGCACTTGTGGAGTCTTTGGCATTACCGCCAGGTGCTAGGGACAAATTAGCCGTCTCATACAGACCTTGTGGAGTCAGCGTTACTTAATGCGTCGGAGTTGTATGGCGCAATTCCGGTGGTTGCGAAAACATTCGCGGCCGTGCGCGCCAAATAGCTCAGTTATGTGGTATATATATATATTCATTAATAATTCAGCTATCTGTGTACCCTACATAACCACAAGTCCATCCGCCAGTGTGGATCTGGAACTGACCTTCATTTGGTCCTATGTCTGTTCATTATTTGGTCCAGGGTAAGTTCATTATTTTGTTCTCGGCCATGCGCGAACATACCTTCGGCAAAACATGTACTAAAACACACGGGCACGATTCACATGTGGACTTTTGGGAAGTTGATTTATTACCAAGTTCCAACTTCTTTTTTTAATGGCTTTAGAAACTGGTGTGTAGGTCTAGAACTACAGAATCGGCGATGAGTGGCTATTTAAATTGTTTTTGATAAGTGTTGCATTTATTATTTTTTAAATTGTGTATTCAGCATTTGTATACATTATACAAATTGTCACTGAGGTAGCAACAGTGATTAGTATCTACATATATAAACATGTGCAATATGGCATAGAAAGATCACAAAATATTTCATTTATAACCGCAACTGTAAACATTGTTAATGTAGTTGCAACACACCGTTCATCATTCCACCAGGATATTCTTCCATGATAACTTTTTCACTATAAAATTATTATCGTCCACGTCAGCTTCAAGCATCAGTCCAACAGACGTTTCAACGGTGGCAGCCGAGGCAAACTATCAATGCAGCTGAAACACATTGTCACCGCAGGTTCACACCATTAATCATGCCACCAGCATATTCTTCCATGATAACTCTCTTCACCATAGTATCGTCCACCTCAGCTTCACGCATCAGTCCAACAAACGTTTCAACGGTGGCAGCCGTGGCCAACCTTGCTCGCCAGGCAGAGAACATGTGACTGGTCTGGTTTGAGACAGAGTATGGGTTGTTGCATTGGTATTGTTGGATCTGTGCCTGACTAAAATCCATCATCAAGCCGACGTGCATGACGTCACCAATCTCACGGGCTATACGAGCCAATGCCCTCTCAGTAATCGTGCTTTGGCGCTGTTCTAGCCCCAAGTTATACAACCAATCACCGCCTACAACAGCAACTACGATTCATGAACAATAAGGCAGCAGGGCTAGGGAAAATATATCTCCAAGTAATGATCTGCATAGCCTTTACATTACATGCCTTCTAAACATGATGATATGAAACAAATTGAGTGAAAAAAATCTGCATGATAATAATAATTATTATTTTGAAACAACTGACAACAATGAGTGAAAACATGTATTTAACCAGCTAGAGCCAAAAAGGCTTTACAACAAGTATGAAGTTATTTAGGCATATGCCTCTCCCTACAGCATTAGCCAATCTTGACAAGTACTACTAATAAATGTTGTATTCAGTGCAACCGGTCACGACAACCCCGTCTCGTTTTGCGTACGTTTCGTAAGTCATAAACTGGCAAGGGAAGTCATGTCTCAAGTCAGTGACCTCCAAGTCACGTCTTGGATCAATTCTCTGAATTCCAAGTCAAATCGCAAGTCGTGAAAATGGGCGACTCGAGTGTGACTCGACTTAGCCAGTACGATTCGGGTCAACAAGTCTGTTGAATGCATATTAGTTTAATACCTGCCACATTGTTGTTGTTGCCTGCCGCCATCAGTTACTTCACGCAGCCTCTGAAAGAGAAATGTTTAATATGTCATTATTCATATACGTGACCTCCGTCGAATTCGGCGTCACATATCTATATCTACTGCTAAAACAATATCAACGTCATTAATTAGTAGCCGCCTTAACTATTGTAATTCAATATTAAATAATATTGCTAAAAGAGACTTGGCTAAACTGAGGATATAGGCGCCATAGAAGTTAATTATTATTATATGGAAACACATGGCTAACAATATCATTGGTTCAATTCGTGCGAGTGAATATCTTAGTTTCAGGATGACGTCATTGTTGATGGAAACCGAAAGTTAACACAAAGTCATTTGTCAAGTTGGTTGTAACATCTTATGTTCAGAATGTGGTCATAACTGAATGTCCCACAATGATGCGAACCAGTTAGACATGACAGTCATATTATTCATTAAAACTTCCTCTTCGATTGGATTAGCCCATTGTTAATCAGGTTCGTTGGTGCTTAGATATGTAGTGTGTGAACAGTCTAAGTAATACGCGCAGTTGTGTTAATAAAGGAGCGCGAACTTTATGTTAAAATCATAAAAATAATTGACTTTGATCGTTAGATCGGGTAACTCGCGAAACGAAACTGCCTTATACAGGCGGAGCAATTTTTGCCATTTTCGCCGATTTTTTTACCGGACCCAATTATAAATAATGTATTAAATTGTTGATACAATAAAAAACGAAATATCACATTTGCATAATCGAACTAGCACGTCATATTGGATACCATATAGGTTTGATTTTCGCGAAATTAGTCTGAAACGAGACGAACGAAAAAATCGAATCGTGGCCTGCGATGTGCACATGCAACTTCCTGGATTGTAGATAAGATTATAAGTATCGTCAAATAAACGTAAATGAGGAAACTAATTAAAAGTAAACAATGTCAAGCAGAACAAGTGTCTTAAAACACTCTACACGAAAAGTAGATCCTACCATATGCGAAATAAATACAATTATTATACCTTCAGTGTCGAACGCAGTTGGTAGCAGTTGCTGTTTACGTTCTCTTCGCTTGACTGATTGCCAACCCACCGTGTGGCGCCACCGTGTGGCACTACTTTGCAATGGTGCGAAACATAACACTTGGCGGGCGAATATTAAACAAAATATTCAGGTTGTTCCACTATGTAACTCCTTTAAAATTGGTCATTGGATACGTACTTGGAATTGGCGCGTGTATATACCGACACGCCTTCACAGTTGCGCAACCAATTCCCTGGTACGGAGCCTGTGCGTTGGTCTTGACACGCTTCGCACCCATTCTGATATCTGAAAAACACGTTTAACATGACAGCATAACACGAAAGCAGTGAAACCGTTCGTTGCTTGAAACCGTACGTCGCACACCAGTCTAAAATAGTTTATTTTCTGGAGAAATAAAGTTTGCCAGCGTCGCACACCAGTCTAAAATAGTTTTTTTTCTGGAGAAATAAAGTTTGCCAGCGCATATGATATATAAACAATGGCTTAGGCCACTAATATAGTAAATGTAGATGAATTGGTAGCTAAGAAAATAAAGGCAATGAAGGATATCAAATCACCGGGAGTGGATGGGATTCCTCCAAAATTACTAATGGAAACAGTAGAACAAATCAGTATACCACTTGCAAGAGTATTCAACTTGTCATTAAAAGAGGGAGTTGTTCCGTTTGAATGGAAAGAAGCAAACATCATACCATTATTTAAAAAGGGTTCGAGAAATAAGTCAGAGAATTACAGACCAGTGAGTTTAACGTCAGTGATTTGTAAATTATTAGAAAGGTTAATTAAAGACCATATGGTGGACTTCCTCGTTAAGCATAAATTATTAAATTCATCGGAAGAAATCACTAAGTGAATAGACGTGGGATCGCCAGTAGATATTATCTACTTAGATTTTCAGAAAGCTTTTGACAAAGTGTCACATCAAAGATTACTACTTAAATTAAAAGCCCATGGTATCGGGGATAGCATAACTGACTGGATAAAACAATGACTGACTGACAGAAGACAACGAGTTGTAGTAGATGGAGAAGTTTCAAATTGGAAATCGGTTTTGAGTGGGGTACCTCAAGGATCAGTATTAGGACCTATATTATTCTTAATTTATATCAATGACTTGGACGACAGTATAACAAGTAACATACTGAAATTTGCGGATGACACAAAACTGTTTAGAAAGGTTAATACTGATGGTGATAAACAACATTTACAAAACGATCTAGACAGATTAGTGAAATAGTCTGAGAAATGGCAGATGCTGTTCAATTTTGGGAAATGTAAATGCCTACATACAGGACATAGGAACTTGAATGTAAACTATAAAATGGGAGATACTGTTCTGGGTACTACTGTAAAAGAAAAGGACTTAGGAGTTACAATAAGCGCTGATATGAAAGTTTCAGAGCAGTGTGGTATTGCAGCTTCAAAGGGTAATCAAATTCTTGGATTGATTAGAAGAAACATAACATACAAGGGGAAAAAGTTAATTATACCTCTTTATAAAGCAATAGTTAGACCTCATTTAGAATACTGTATACAAGTATGGAGACCATATCGTAAGAAGGATATAGATACGCTTGAACGCATACAAAGGAGAGCAACTAAAATGATTCCAGAACTTAGAGACCTTAGTTATGAAGAACGCCTGAAAGAATGTGGTTTAACAACTCTAGAGACAAGGAGGTTAAGAGGAGATCTGATTGAAGTTTTTAAGATATTGAATGGGTATGAAAATATTGATAGAAATATGTTTTTCTCACTCAAGAAGGATAGCAGAACTAGAGGACATGAGGTAAAATTAGTAAAGGATCAATGTAGATTGGACATCAGGAAGCACTCGTTCTCACAGAGGACAATAAATGAATGGAACAAATTGTCTACAGATTGTGTAACTGCTAGCAGCGTGAATATGTTTAAAAACAAGGTTGACACATATCTCAGGAGGGCGGGCTATAAGTAGATGAACATTGTTGGACTCTCGATAAGCCAATGGCTTCCTTGTCCACTTGCCATCTGGGCCTTTGGCTTGGATGGCAAATCTTGTTAAATGAATACAAGTATACATTTATTATGATTCATTGCAACATTTACTTCGGTTTCGGGGGACGTACTGTTACAAGGCCCTAAAATGTGCCATACGACGTAGGAAAATGTCTTTGCACATTAGACCGTTGACAAATATTTATCTTGACATTGACATATTATGTTGTTGATGACATATTAATAGTTCTCACTAATGTATAGAACTCTTCTCGTGACGTATCTGCAAATGTGCGACGTACATTTCCATAAAAACGTTCCCAAATCGGTTTTGAGACCTCCCACAAGTTATTATCCAACGATTTTAATTTAAAACACTGCATATCCAAAGTATCCGGCTGAAGCATCACGTTCCATGAGAAATCTATGTTATTTCGTAATATTTTGTAATGCATTTGTCTGTACGAAGTACTACGAGGGTTTCTTTCCCAACATAAAAATAATCAGGAAAATCCAGGGATCTGGCCAGAAATATTAACATTGTTGTTAGTAATTCCCGAAATATGTGCCATTATTGCTAACTATTAACTGTATGTCTTACACAGGTAGTTCAAATAATAAAAAACTGTTTTAGAGACGTCATCGTGTAAATATTGTACAAAAAGGAGAACAAATTACCCATTTACTGAAAACATTACTCATGATTTTCATGGTACATATATGAAAGTAGGGCTCCCCAAAAAGTAGAGCTCCCCAAAAAGTTCTATTCAAGACGTATACGTACGACATGATCACAACCGTCTACTCAGTTTATTGAAGGAGTAATGGTCCTAAACATCACATCATTTGTGAACGTCTCGTGAGAAATGACTATATACATCTCTATGAGCGCATCGACGTAAGTGTCGTCCCGCTGAAATAGTTAGTGATGACGTCATTGCAGAAGCAGTTTATGAATTAGTTCTGTTATACATTATTAGATCAGTTACTTTTAATATTCCCATTCCCCGAAAAACCAAAGATGTGTTGTATCCTTTGTTTCACACATGAAACAGTTTGCATTAGTTGTGCGGTCAAAATACTGGTAGGTAACAGAAATGTGCGAAGTTAGCAACTTCGCTATGGTTACATCCTGGATCAAAATCACCGACTCCCGTTCATAGTTCCGACATTTCCCGAACTGCTCCGCGCCGACCAAGCTTCCGTTGTCTAATCTGGCGGAAGTGAGCTGCAACATTTCTACCTTATACATCAAAGCAAATGCCTCCACGCGCTGCATTTACAAAGAGGTTTACGATTTAGGTTCTGCCGTTGTGGCGCCATATTTTTTACCGTTGTAAGTAAATATTTGGAGATTTAAAGTAAATATTTAAGTAAATATTTGGAGTAGCGATACCTTCAAAAAGAAAAACTGCATAAACGTTACAGCAAAATCACGTACCAATAGCCAATCCCTAAATTTAAACATTCCAATGAGACATTCAGAAAGGTGGTTTGACCCGATCATAATCAAACTTACCATATTGATCTAAGGGTTTGTTCAACCACAGTTGGTCTACGCCCATATCACCTACTACCCCAGTTAGCCGACTGCAAGTATCACGCCTTCCCTGATCCCGTGTGTAGGGAATATGTGATTGACACATTCCCGGTCTGATGGCTTCTCTAACATATTGAATTAACCTTGCATAAATATATGTTACAACGATACACATCTATCTCTTAAATATAGGGCCTATTAATTAATAATTGTTACATATGTTAAGTAGTGTTTTCTTACTGGTGCTTGATAATTGCATGTAATAATGATTCATTTTCGTTAGTTATTCATGTGGATAATTACTCATCCACACCATTTTTTGTCAGGGGCCTATTGTGCAAGGTGGCAAATTTCGATGGACCCAGAAACCTCCACATGAAATAATCAATTGTGTAGACTCGCGGAAAAATAATGGTTCATAATAAAAAGGTTCGTTTTACGAAAAAGCACCGTTTTCCTACTCCATCATTGAAAATCAGTTATGGTCCCACAAAAATTCCAAGACACAAACACAATATGCAGAACTATATCTACAATAAAACATGCACTGAGACAAACACACACGTTTCACCTCAGAACGAGCCACGTTTTCACGCTGAGACGTTGATTTATTACCAAGTTCCAACGTTTGTCCACTTTGGTTGGCTTTATAAAATGGTGATGATTGTTGAATATAAATACACATCAGAATCGGCGAGGAGTGACTGTTTAAAATGTGTTGGTTAAATGTGTTATGTAATATGCATTAAGTGTGTGTATACAATACTATACAAATTTAAAAAGTTGGCAACACTTAGTAGCGACAATGTATATAACCACAAGCAACATGGTACTGTAATCACATATGTCACTCATCAACGCAGCTGCAACATGTTATCAGCGCAGCTTCAAAACATTGTCACTGTAACTTCAACACATTGTCACTGCAGGTGCAACACATTGTCACTGCAGGTGCAACACATTGTCACTGCATCTTCAACACATTGTCACTGCAGGTGCAACACATTTTCACTGCAGGTGCAACACATTTTCACTGCAGGTGCAACACATTGTCACTGCAGCTTCAACACATTTTCACTGCAGGTGCAACACATTGTCACTGCAGCTTCAACACATTTTCACTGCAGGTGCAACACATTGTCACTGCAGGTGCAACACATTGTCACTGCAGCTTCAACACATTGTCACTGCAGCTGCAACACACCGTCACTGCAGCTGCAACACATTGTCACTGCAGCTGCAACACATTGTCACTGCAGCTGCAACACACAGTTAATCACGCCACCAGAATATTCTTTCAAGATAACTTTTTCACTATACTATCGTCCACTTCAGCTTCACGCATCAGTCCGACAAACGTTTCAACGGTGGCAGCCGATGCCAACTATCAATGCAGCTGAAACACATTGTCACCGCAGGTTCACACGGTTAATCACGCCACCAGCATATTCGTCCATGATAACTCTCTTCACTATATTATCGTCCACCTCAGCTTCACGCATCAGTTTGACAAACTTTTCAACGGTGGCAGCCCGGGCCAACTTCGCTCGCCAGTCAGAGAACATGCTACTGATCTGGTTTGAGACAGATTGTGGGCTGTTGCCCTGATATTGTTCGATCTTTGGCTTAGCAAAACCCATGATCTTGCCAACGTGAATTATGTCACCGATCTCGTGGGCTACACGAGTCAATGCTCTCTCAGTAATCATGTTTTGTAGATGTTCCACCTCCAACATATACAACCAATCACCGCCTGTAATGACAATGGCAACAACGTTGCAAGTTAACAGGTAACAGGGCTGGAACAATCATGTCATATCCATGTAATTAACTGCCTTTACAATATATGCCTTTTAAAAAATCATCCAATGTAACCAATTGTGGGGAAAAGCTGCACAACAACAACAACAACAACATTAATAAAAATTATTATTATCATTATTATTAAACAACTGACATTATGTGAATACATTTATTTAAACAACTTCCGAATGACCAAGGACTGACATGTTGACCACTGCGACCGATAAGCGCATGCGCAGTTCTATGAAATCTGGGTGACCTAGACTAAAGTGACGTATTACGGGAGGCCAGCATACACAAAAACAATGCAAAGTCTCAAACAAGCGTATTATTTTGCCAGAAAGAAGACTAGTTTATTAAACAAACATCAAACTATGTTGCATAAGCTGAGTTTGGACGCAAATAGCATGGCCATATCATATTGGCAGGAATAGGAATAGGTGTATACGAATATATTTTCATTTGGCGAGCGAATATTGTCAGAATACCGCACTCGTGAGAGAGTGTTATCTAACAGTGTGGCGCGGTCCATGACGCTAATACGTTGCGTGTTCAACAAAGTTTTCCTAGTAAACCACTGGCGTGATAATCATAATTGTGGTTATGTTTTAGTAACTTTGTTACCGAAAACCACGACTTTTGTTTCGGTTTAATACTACACCTGCCACGTTGTTGTTATTGCCTGCCGCCATCAGTTACTTCACGCAGCTTCTGCTCTGGAAGAGAAATGTTAACAATATATTATTGGCTTTCATTATTCATATGGAAACAAATGATTAACACAATATCATTGGTTCAGTTGGTGCGAATGAATATCTTAGCTTCGGGATGACGTCATTGTTGATGGAAACAGATTGTTTACACGAAGTCGTTGGTCAAGATGATTGTAACATCTTATGTTCAGAATGGGGTCATGATGCAATCTAATTAGACATGGCAGCCATAATAGTCATTCAAACGTCCTCCGCGATTGGATTAGCCCATTGCTAATTAGGTTCGTTGATGGTGAGATCTGTAGTGTGTGAATAGTAATATGTTCAGCTGTGTAGTGTGTGAATAGTCTAAGTACTATATGTTCACATCTATAGTGTGTGAATAGTATAAGTAATATGCGCAGTTGTGTTAATAAAGGAGCGAGTACTTCTATTAAAATCATCGAAATAATTGACTTTGATCGTTAGATCGGGTAACTCGCGAAACGAAACTGTCTTATAGAAGCGGAACAATGTTTGCCATTTTCGCATGTTTTTTTACCTGACCCAGTTATAAATAATGTATTAATTTGTTGATATAATCAAAAACGAAATAACACATTTGCATAATCGAACTAGCACTTCATATTGGATACCAGATAGGTTTCATTTTTGCGAAACTAGTCTGAAACGAGACGAGCGAAAAAAATCGAATCATGACCTGCGATGTGCACATGCAACTTCCTGGTAGTTGATAAGATTATTAGTATCGTCAAATAAACGTAAATGAGGAAAATAATTCAAAATAAACAATGTCAAGCAGAACAAGTATTTTAAAACACTCTACACGGAAAGTAGATCCTACCATATGCGAAATAAATACAATTATTATACTTTCAGTGTTGAACACGGTTGGTAGCAGTTACTGTTTACGCTCTCTTCGCTTGACTAGTTCCAACCCACCGTGTGGCGCCACCATGTGGCACTACTGGGCAATAGTACAACGCAGTATTTCAAATTACAAAGATGACCTTATCACAAACCACCTAGCTAACCTAACAACTGGCAATGAAAGCCTTTGGACTGAAACCCATACAACAGGAATTAGACATTTCTACCGCACACCTAAGAAGATAGTCATAGCTAGTCATGTAAAAACTAGGAAAGGAAATAAGATTAATACACATAAAGGCAATGTTGTTGGCGGCTCTTTAACCTTATAAGCATCGACTTGGAAAATCGTCAAGTTGTACCCAACATTGGATATGACACACACGCACATCACACCATGCCACAGAGAGACACGTACGGACACACGCAACACCGATCGTTTGATAGGCAATACGCGCATTATATGAAGTCCAACACTACGTATTAGTGTGGTGGGTAGTGGTGTGAACCAATACTAAATACCACACTTGTTAATTTTTGAGAGCATCCTTTAAAATGCGTGGACACGTTTGGCTTTTGGTTTTGAATAATTAATTAAGTTGTCGTCAGTATTGACGAATGCTTTCAAGCTATGTTGGAAATTAAAAGAATTTGTAATTTCAAATCTAGCTTCCAATACTTTTAGCTGATGCACGTTTCTATTTCACATTATTATTATTGCTGTTTATCGGCTATTTAAATTTATGTCAGCATTAGTGACATTCAATGTTAATGATCATCATCACTCGGTCAGATCAGTTTGTATTTTTATGCGAAAATAATGTCCAATTTCATAACAGCCATATCAGTCCATTTGTGTGTAAGTAAAGACTATACATGAAATACTCTTTGGTGTAATTAACCAAATTAAAAGCCTCTCTTATGTCGATTAGAACTATACCACACAAATCGCCTTTATCGATATTGTTCAGGAAATAGTAAGCTAGCTTAATTTATAGGGTCATGCACGCCAGATTATCTCCATTGCCGGATTACTTGTCTAGTAGCGGTTGACGATCCGTATATAGGCGCATAAACGGCTGCACACGTTCCGTTTTACGGGTTGTGCAGGACAATAGGCCATATTGTTCATGTCCCCGATCTTGTATAGCGAGATCACTCTGGCCTTCTACCAAGTTCTTGGAAAGTGCGTGCACGGTGCACAGAGCGTGCACGGTGCACAGTGCGTGCACGGTGCACAGTGCGTGCACGGTGCACAGCGTCGACACTGGCATTGCACATAAACGAAGTTCTGCACTTGTTCAGGACAAATGCAATCGCACCGTTCGCCAATTTAGTGGAAGCGTTTCTCTAGTTTAGACGTTTCACAGTAGACGTGATTTCGCAATGTTGAGTAATTCCGGATAATCTTTGCTGTGCATATTCACACTTAGATGCACTGCTCGCAAAACTTTCATTGAACTTAATTTTGATCTGCCGTCATTTTTGTGTGTGGATGAGGATATGTGATAGTTTTCATTCATCACAAAAATACACAACTGTTCAAATGCGTTATGCTTTACGTTAACTCGCCCGAAGTGTCGATCAATCACCATTGGGCATGACCGGGCTAGATGGACCTGGCAATTAATTTTTTTTTAATCAAGATAACGGATGGCTTTGTAACTGTTCGTTTTGACAAAACGTTGTTTTCTACCTGGTTTTCTACCAACGGTCTAGGAGTGATCCGAACGTGTAGAAGTTGTGAACTACGTCACCGAAATGTGTGTGTTTACTCTGGGGAATCGTTGTGTAGCTTCTACGCGTAAAGTGGGGCAAAGCGCGCCCCACCTAAATATAAGCATATGCCTCTTTTAGTGTGGCGCCATCTACCAGTCAATTGATGTAACATGATGCCAAATCAATGTGTGAAACGTAATATTTTACAAGAAACAGCACGTCAAGTAAGTTACACCAATTTCATTTTTTAATCACATTATTATAACAAATTCAACAGCTTTAAGCGGTCCCACGACGTAGTTTACATAAACATAAATATGAAACATGTGTCCTGGCTTGACTTGGAATTAAAATAGATTACTGGAGACTTCACGTGGACTTGGAGGTCAATGACTTGCTAGTTTGTGACTTGCCAACATGTCTGATGGCTCATAACGTACTCAAAATGAGACCATGTTGTCGTTATAGGCCGCACCGAATGCAATGATGATTAAGTATTTATTACGATTGGCTAATATTATCGCGACGCAGCATCCGCCCAAACTTCCGCTAAATATTACCGCAGACAAACCACAACAGTCATGGTGGTTGGCGGACTTTGGTGATTCGGGACTTGACTTGGAATTCAAAGAGATGTATCGATACTTGAATTGACTTGCAGGTCAATGACTTGATAATTGACTTGACTTGCCAACGATACTGCAGATGTCCCCTATATGTTGTATTATGTTGTATTATGTGTGCCATTGGTTCATGCATTCAGTAATGTGGCATAATTCCAACGATCCATTCAATGTTGGACAAAGCGCAGTCTTTAATCTATACAACAATCTTCCTTCAATCTCTACAGTATTCTTTCATGATAATGACTTTTACATTGTTATCGTCTACTCTCGCTTCTCTCATCAATCTGACAAATTCTTCCACAGTGGCTCGTGAGCTGTTCTTTGCTCGCCAGTCGGAAAACATGTGACTGACTTGGTTGGAGACAGAGTACGCATGTTCGCCCTGGTACTGCTGAAGCTTTCCCTGACTAAAGCCCATAATCTTGCCGACGTGCATCAGGTCTGGTACATCGTTGGACACTAGTGCCATCGCCTTCTCGCTGATGGCCTTTTGGCGGACAGCCGGCGTCAAAGAGGCTAACCAGTCGCAAGGCTCAGATACCATATCAACGGATCCTACAACCACACATAATGACTGGCTTTACCAATAATAATAATAAATGTTTATTTCAGACACGAGTACATATATAAACTAATGTATACATAAAATACAAGTAAGAATATGTATAATATACACACACGCACGCACGCACGTGCGCACGCGCGCACACACACACATGTCGTGCATTAAAAGTACATGTAAAAAGTTAAAATAAAAAAGATATGAAACAACGTAAACATTTTAAAATAAATACTCCTTCAAACGGTCGGCAAAATTATGTCTGGCCTTTTGCCGTGTGTTTAATATCATCGTATATTTTAATCAAAGGCTTCACAACACGTTCTTTTGTATAACTTGCTCAACATTAAGTCTGCCCACAAACAGCATCGACACGATATAGTCCGAGCTGTGGCGCCGGTAACAGTCAATATGCCGTCGTCGCAAGACTAACCGAAGCTAGGAACTGTGGAAAGGTTGGAAAATGTTCCTGAAACTTTGCAAAACGGTAGAGATACACAAAAATATGGTGAACAGAAAATAAAATATATAATCCTCCGGATATGTTTTATGCAATATGTGATGCATTAACTGCAACAGCCTGCAGCGAAGCAGCAACTCTTATCCAAGCTGTTGTTTAGAATTCTGAAAAAAATACAGATCCAACGTCTGTTCAATACTACTGTGCACTTCACAAACATGGAGGGCAAACAACAAGCTGACTCAGAGCCTCACAAGAATCCTGAGAATATTTTGGGTGCAGCGAGTGACAAACAAAGAAAGCACAGAACGCACCAACATCAACAACGTTGTAGATGAGGCGAAGCAGAGAAGATGGAGATGATAGATGAGGCGAAGCAGAGAAGATGGAGATGATAGATGAGGCGAAGCAGAGAAGATGGAGATGATAGATGAGGTGAAGCAGAGAAGATGGAGATGATAGATGAGGCGAAGCAGAGAAGATGGAGATGATAGATGAGGCGAAGCAGAGAAGATGGAGATGATAGATGAGGTGAAGCAGAGAAGATGGAGATGATAGATGAGGCGAAGCAGAGAAGATGGAGATGATAGATGAGGTGAAGCAGAGAAGATGGAGATGATAGATGAGGCGAAGCAGAGAAGATGGAGATGATAGATGAGGTGAAGCAGAGAAGATGGAGATGATAGATGAGGCGAAGCAGAGAAGATGGAGATGATAGATGAGGTGAAGCAGAGAAGATGGAGATGATAGATGAGGCGAAGCAGAGAAGATGGAGATGACCTGGTAATGTAATGTTCTCCCAATGGAAATAACCTTCCACACGCCGCTCTCAAATGGGCGACCATTGGACACCTGCAGACTGTTGAAGAAGATATGAAGAAGATGGCTGGGAAGACCTGTCATCGTGATGCCCTACCTCTCATTTCCTGCACTGGTCGTTTAACTGGATTCAAGTCTTCTTCTAGCCGTTTCCTAACAAAATTAAATTCAGAATTCGTCAGGGCATCGAGGAATTGGGGGAAAGCTTCTGGACCCCGCTTTTCCAATATGTTGAGGAAGGTAACCACTTTGTCACGGTTGGTTTGTTGACTTGTGATACGCTCCATCATGTCGGGGCTCAGCAAGACAGTAAGGTGATCAACGATAGACGTCATGTCCATGTTTTTTGTCAGGTACACCCGGTTCTTCGCGAGTATCTTCCTGTGACGCTCATCCATAGCCTGGAAGACAATAAAGTGGTACTAAGTTGGAGGGGAAATGTGTACAATGACTAATATATGCCCTTATTGATTACGGTTGTTGATACAGATGTGGTCGTAGCGTGTGTATGTGCGTGCGTGTGTGCGCGCATACCAACAAGTACAGGTAACGGGGCTATCCACAAAGTATGTAACGCTATTTCCTGACCTCGTCATGCTTCTTAACACCGATGTGTTCACCCCCAACTACGTTCGTTTTGTGAAAGACCCCCACTCATCTATTATGTATAGATCTATTTTCACCAAGTTTGCAGACTTTTCGCGCACCATTACAGACTTCATTGATGCACGGTTGAGTCCACTTTCCTTTTCTGCTCGGATTTAAAATTGGGATATAAACCAATGATATGAGTTTGCTATTGACAGCTAGATGAACACAAACAAACTTGCTTAATAACGAACGTACCGATCGCCAAGACACCCCCACACCCATACAACGCACCGTAGAGCTTACCTGGACACCCCACCCCCTTAAGCGTGACGCACTTAATGGATGCCCCCAAGGAGTATTTTGGTGCCAGCTTTGACGGGAAAGTAAACGTGAATGATACATGCTTTCTACTTACTTACTTACTTACGTATGTACTTACTTATGGGTTATAATAAATGTAGCTTGGCCTATCAAATACCCATCTCCGTTAAATTGGTTCTATAAAAGTAAGCAGGTTATTAAAATTATTCTTTTTTCAGTTGCAAAGCAAACCTTTTCTTAAAGGCGTTTCTCTCGGTATGCTCGCTCGCACGCGACTGTTGCAAGGACGTCTACAGTAAACAAACAACATGGCCGTCGGCTTTCGCTGTGACGGCTGTCAATTATAGGGTATTGTTCGCGAACTGGGGCGCATTCAGGTGTATAGTTTACGGTATTGCACGCACGTGAGATTGTAAGCTTGTTGCAATATCTTGACAACACTGGACAAATAGCGACGCACTGCATGTGCCCTAACAATGACAACGTGATGTTAAAACTTGATGATTCATTTTAAACATGGCTCAAATTATGCTTTACTATCCGGATACTTACCAATTGTTGGATTTCCTCCGTGTAGGACTGGTACTTATTTCTTTATCTACGAGGTTGAATACTCATAAAACACTCACAACGCACGGGTACTGGAACATAAGCGCGTACACTTCAGGCCAAATGTGAACAAAGCCAAAAATAAACACTTAGTCATTCATGCGAAACTTGTAACGTGCACGACCCTAGCGGATGGTAGAATCAAAACGTGTCTGACAAGTAGAGCATTCAGGTGAGGTCTGCTTCTGTGGATTCCCGAAAGGTGGCAGTACTCTTGTTCACATTGTTACAAACAGCGTTCACCTACTTGGCAATCTCTCAACTAGGTGCGACATTATATCAGGTTCCGCGGTTACCTTACTGTCAGCCTAACCAATTTCACGTTTACTATAAAGAACGAGCTCACGAGGAGAAAAGACCAAACCAGCACCAGGAACGATATTCGAACAAGGAAGTGGACATGGCTAGGACACACTCACCGGAAACCAACCACCAATGTCACTGTCGAGACAGAGGCCGTAGAGTGGAAAAGAAAACCAGGAAAGAAACAGAAAACCAGGCAGACCCAAACTAGTTGGATGAGGTCAGTAGCCGATGAAATAAAGAAACATGGACGCACCTGGAAAGAAATTAAGAAAGTGGTCATGTGTTTGGGAAATGTCGTTTCGGAATTGTGCTCTACTTTGAGTGTAGATCATTTTAAAAGTACTGAAAGTAATATAAAGTAATGTGAACGGAATCTAGGAAAGGACGCGGGACAAAATACGACAATCGTTAATTTCGTTACATTGTAAACCCCAAACAGTTTTGTTTTGGCCAGTCCGTGCAGTTGTGTAGAGATGTATTGACTTTGTGTCGAACTCACTGGAAGTTGTTGGGGGTTCCAGTGTCAGTCGTTTTCTTTTATATAGTCTATTGAGACCACCAGCTATGTTAGTTCACAACACGGTTTGTCTATTTCCCTGTGTGGGGTATTTTAATTCCCCTGGCGCATACACCAGGTAGAGAAGGGAAACGTGGCAAGAACCATGTTTCAAAACGGCAGCTGGAGGCGTCGTTTCACGGTCCTCTCGATCGATAATCCGGCGCTCTAAGGCGCCGAGCTGCCGCGTCTCACCGCACAGTTCCCCGTGCATTGACACTTCAATATTCCTTGTAATTTATTCTGGTAATGGCCGATATCATTGCAAGTACAATATGAGAAGTGTCAGAAAGATGAGTGCGTGTCGCAGCTACCAACAAAAACATGTCATAACAACATTAACACGTTATAAGGTCATAAATGCTACAGGTGTAAAAACCTGCTAACAGAAAAGCAGTTGTGGTGAAAAGCCGCACTAAATACAATAATTATTAAAGGGAAACAAAAGGCATGTGTTGGGGGCTATGCACCTAAGAGTTAATCAAAACTAACAATTTCCAAGAACAATCAATATGGTTACGCCAGTGGTTTACTCAGAATGTGTTCTGAAAGTGGGCGATTTTGGTAATTTCTCCGAATGACTGAGCGCTGTCATGTTAACCAGCGCGACCGATAAGCGCATGCGCAGTTCAATTAAATGACGTATTAACGGAGGCCCGCATACACATAACCAATGCAAAGTCTCAAACAAACGTGTTCTTTTGCCAGAAGAAGACTAGTTTAGTAAACAAAGACCAATATATGTTACATAAGTTTAGTTTGGGTGCAGATAGCATGGCCATATCCTAATGGTTAGAATAGTTTCATTTGGCGAGCGAATATTGCCACAATGCCGCACCCGTTACGTAGTGTTATCTAATATTCTTCTTTTTCTTCTTCCATTTAAGATCAGGACTCTATGTTAGCCACATATAAATATAGCTAGAGTATTTTCGAGCTGTGATCACTATTGCGTGGGAGCGGGTGATGTAATGCCGGTTCGGGTCCGTTTTAGTCAGTATATGTCGCGTCTGCGTAGTCAGGCAATAATTTAGTGCATGAGCTATATGATATCTAATAATAAGGACTGTATAATTGTTCTATGTTGGCATGGTGAGAAGGCATTGTCTAAACCTTTCTACTGACGGTTGGCTAACTAATTCGTGTGTGCTATTGTTCCATAGTCTGGTGGCGCTGGGAAAGAATGAGGATTTGTAGGGGTCGACGCGGGTGAAAGTCTGGTAAAAGCGATAAGTGCTGCCTCTGGTGCGTGTTGGTGCGGCGGCTAGCGACTTCGTTGTCACATCAACCAGTTTGTGGTTGATGCGGTACAGCATCATCAACTTAGCATCGGCTCGTCTTCTCACTAGTGACTTCCATTCCAAACTCTCAAGCATGTTCCCTACGCTGCTGCGTCGCCGGTAGTCGTTCATTACGAAGCGGGCTGCTTGCCTCTAGACATTCTCAACTACCTTGGTGTACTTTTTGGTGGATGGGTCCCATACAGTCGACGCATACTCCACAATAGGCCTTACAAAGATCTGGTAACACCGCGATTTGATGGCTTGGGGGAAGCTGCTGATGTTGCGCTGTAAGAAAGAAAGCCCTGGTGTTGTTGGCCTTCTTTGTTATGTTGTCGATGTGGTCATTCCATGTTAACTTCCTGTCGATGGTTACTCCAAGGTACTTGGCGCCAGTGACCTCCTTCAGAGCTTTCCCATGGATCGAGTAGCAGCTGACTACTTTCTTCTTCCTTCTGTTGGTGATTCTGACAATCTCGCACTTGTCTGGGTTAAACTCCATCAACCAGTCTGCCTCCCATTTCTGCAACCTGTCGATGTCATCTTGTAATGTATCTGCGTCAGCTGTTGCGTTGATGTTCCGGTACAGGAGGCAGTCATCAGCAAATAGACGTGAGGTAGAGGATACTTGGTCCGGGAGGTCATTAATGTAACACAGGAAGAGGATGGGGCCGAGGACTGTGCCCTGTGGAACGCCTGAGGTGACAGCAGCTGTAAATGATCTTTTACCTTCGAGGACTACTTCTTGGGTACGGTTACTCAGGAAGTTTTGGATCCAGTCCAGTGCATTTCCTCGCACGCCGTAATGACGTAATTTGGCTGCCAGGTGGGGATGAGACACTTTATCAAATGCTTTAGAGAAATCCAGCAGCACAGCGTCGATCTGTCCAGCATCATGTAGGCTCTTGGCTAGATCATCAACTGTTTGGATAAGCTGGGTTTCGCAAGATCTATGTTTGCGGAAGCCATGCTGATAGTCAGTTAGTATGTTGAGGTTTTCCAAGTGGTCCATGAAGTTGCTGTGTATGATGTGCTCCAGAGTTTTGCAGGAAATGCTCGTTAGAGAGATAGGTCTGTAGTTTGATGGTGAGCCTCTATCTCCCTTCTTGTAGACTGGAATAACCCAAGCATGTTTCCAATCTACCGGCACGGTGCCTCGATCAAGGGATGATTGGTAGATGAGCGTCAGTACTGGTGCAATCTCAGCGGCATAGTCTTTCAGGAGCCTGGCAGGAATCGCATCAGGTCCAGTGGCTTTATGGGGTTTAACTGCTTCGAGGAGTTTTCTCATGCCAGTTTCACATACTGTGATATCTGGCAAGACACTGTATTTGCAAGTTCCAATGTTCGGGACGTTAATCTTGCCTCCTTTCGTGAAGACCGATGAGAATTGGGTGTTAAGAATATCAGCTTTAGTCTGGTTGTCGCTGTGGACAATGCCATTCTTCTTGAGTGGGGCTACTCCGCTGTTGTCGTTTTTCTTGCTTTTGATGAAAGACCAAAACTTCTTCAGATTGCCCCCATTCTGGTTGCTAACCAACCAGGGAAGAAAATGTATTAGATATAGTTTTGTCATCACAAAAAGAATTAGTGGACAATGTAAAACTATTTGAACCATTGGGTAATAGTGACCATAATCAAATACATTTTGACATCAATGTAAAATCAGAAAGTAAAAATAAGAAAACGTACAAGAGAAACTTCCACAAAGGTAACTACAAAGATATGAGAAAATATTTAGCACAGCTAGATTGGAATAACATGCTGATGAATAAGACCGCAATTGAATGTTGGAATATTCTAAAATATGAAATTGAGAGTATCATCGATAAATTTGTTCCCTTCCGAAAACAAGGAAAACGGTGTAGAAAGAAACACTTGTCAAAAGAGGCTATTAGAAAAATAATGCTAAAACAAACTATGTGGAGGGTTTATAGGCGTACCAGAAAGGAAGAAGACTATGCAAAATACAAAGAGGCACTTAATGCAGCTACAACTGAAATCAGACAATCTAAAAGAAGCTATGAGCAAAAACTAGCATGTAACATAAAAAATGACAGCAAGAGTTTTTATGCATATGTCAGGAGTAAACAAAACGTACAAGACAAGGTTGGACCTCTAGAAGACAGTGCTGGAAATATAATATCACAGGGGTTTTTAATGGCGGAAGACCTAAATGGTTACTTCAGTTCAGTGTTTACCAAAGAAGATATTAGTTCATTACCAGTTGCTGACGCTAAATTTCAGGGGGCTAAATCTAACTATTTAGGTCCGTTAGTTGTAACTCCAGAATTGGTAGCTAAGAAAATAAAGGCAATGAAGGATAACAAATCACTGGGAGTGGATGGGATTCCTCCAAAATTACTAATGGAAACAGTAGATCAAATCAGTATACCACTTGCAAGAGTATTCAACTTGTCATTAAAAGAGGGAGTTGTTCCGTTTGAATGGAAAGAAGCAAACATCATACCATTATTTAAAAAGGGTTCGAGAAATAAGTCAGAGAATTACAGACCAGTGAGTTTAACGTCAGTGATTTGTAAATTATTAGAAAGGTTAATTAAAGACCATATGGTGGACTTCCTCGTTAAGCATAAATTATTAAATTCATCTCAACATGGATTCCTTAAAGCGAGGTCATGCTTAACAAATATGTTATGTTTTTTGGAAGAAATCACTAAGTGGATAGACGTGGGATCGCCAGTAGATATTATCTACTTAGATTTTCAAAAAGCTTTTGACAAAGTGCCACATCAAAAATTGCTACTTAAATTAAAAGCCCATGGTATCGGGGATAGCATAACTGACTGGATAGAACAATGGCTGACTGACAGAAGACAACGAGTTGTAGTAGATGGAGAAGTTTCAAATTGGAAATCGGTTTTGAGTGGGGTACCTCAAGGATCAGTATTAGGACCTATATTATTCTTAATTTATATCAATGACTTGGACGACAGTATAACAAGTAACGTACTGAAATTTGCGGATGACACAAAACTGTTTAGAAAGGTTAATACTGATGGTGATAAACAACATTTACAAAACGATCTAGACAGATTAGTGAAATGGTCTGAGAAATGGCAGATGCTGTTCAATTTTGGGAAATGTAAATGCCTACATACAGGACATGGGAACTTGAATGTAAACTATAAAATGGGAGATACTGTTCTGGGTACTACTGTAAAAGAAAAGGACTTAGGAGTTACAATAAGCGCTGATATGAAAGTTTCAGAGCAGTGTAGTATTGCAGCTTCAAAGGGTAATCAAATTCTTGGATTGATTAGAAGAAGCATAACATACAAGGGAAAAAAGTTAATTATACCTCTTTATAAAGCAATAGTTAGACCTCATTTAGAGTACTGTATACAAGCATGGAGACCATATCGTAAGAAGGATATAGATACGCTTGAACGCATACAAAGGAGAGCAACTAAAATGATTCCAGAACTTAGAGACCTTAGTTATGAAGAACGCCTGAAAGAATGTGGTTTAACAACTCTAGAGGAGGAGGTTAAGAGGAGATCAGATTGAAGTTTTTAAGATATTGAATGGGTATGAAAATATTGATAGAAATATGTTTTTCTCACTCAAGAAGGATAGCAGAACTAGAGGACATGAGGTAAAATTAGTAAAGGATCAATGTAGATTGGACATCAGGAAGCACTCGTTCTCACAGAGGACAATAAATGAATGGAACAAATTGTCTACAGATTGTGTAACTGCTAGCAGCATGAATATGTTTAAAAACAAGGTTGACACATATATCAGGAGGGCGGGTTATAAGTAGGTGAACATTGTTGGACTCTCGATAAGCCAATGGCTTCCTTGTCCACTTGCCATCTGGGCCTTTGGCTTGGATGGCAAATCTTGTTAAATCTTGTCTTTATGTTGTACTTGATCGGTGTACCGATCAGTAAACAAGGTAAATTATTATATAAATTAGCAAAATGACAAATTCCACCGGAGATCCGACCCGACAACACCACTGCTGACCACGCCAGCTAGCGATTAACCAATTATTATGAGGCGGCCCATGAAATTAAGATGTTGTGTGTTCAACAAGGTTTTCCTGGCGTGATATTCTTAATTGTAGTTACAATTTGTTGTTTAATAACTCATATATGCATAGGCCGAAAACCATGACGTTTGTTTCGCTTTAAGTACTTGTTATGATTGGCATATGTTTTAACGGGGCAGCATCTGCCAAATTGTTCAGGTAAAAATTACGGCAGGAAAACAACCACTCTCTGTGGCGATCGGTGAACCCTGGTGACTTGGGGCTGACTCGAGTCGGATTCGAGTCGCCCATTTTGAATTCACTTGACATTCAGATAAATGACTCGCGACTTGACTTGGAGGCCAATGACTTGATACTTAACTTGCAGTTGACTTGCCAGTTTGTGACTTGCCAACATAGTATTTAAGCTAAAGACAAAATATGTGTGGACTCGCTGTAGTTTGGAGCGTTGTTCACTTTGGTAGCGAGACCGGGACACTCAAGGAGAGTTAGAGATGTACACAAGTACTCGACATGTGGGTGTGGCGCATAATACTCGAGATAAGCTGGATCCGGACAAAAGCTTAACATCTATGTCAGAGATAAAGAGGGAGAAGGTCTGCTGTGCTCCACCAAGAGAAGAAAGCTGGCTAAGTACGGCCACTGGAAAAGAAGAACTGAGAGTATGACACTTAGTGGCATAGAAGGAGATATACCAGGACATATGGTGTACTTGAAACGGCTAGAGAGATTGCGAGGAGACGTCAACGGCCTGGGACCATTGGCACATGCATTATTACCATCTCATTAAGTGGTCTCCCGATGCAAGGAACAACATCTAAAAAGAACCAAGTTTTAAATCCCCGTTCTGCCTGCACTGTTTGTGATAACAGGCTTAAGTTTGGTTGGAACAAACTCTTATTTGGAACATATTAGAAACAATTGTTTTAGTGTTACAATTCTAGAAGCACCGTCTTCATAAATCACATTAAAATCATGTCGACAAACAAACAATAATAGGGCAAACACGAATGAAGAGATCGTAATTTCCGCGATTTTCAGTCGTTTTTTTGCATCGATGTACAATTTCTGTTAATTTTTTTAACTGGTACATGTATACACGCCTGTCGTCAATGGTCTGCTGCCTCATGTCTTGTTCCAACGGCGCTCTGGGATACCGAACTATACTGTATCGTTTGAGGTAACAGGGACGGCATTGACTGATCACGCAACAGCTTATCGGCAGTACAGGCTGTACATAGCGATGCAACCTACCCCTCCCTCGTCTCTCCATCCACACCACCCTCGCCCCGCCCAACCCCCACGACACTCACGCTCCCACCCATCCCTCACCAAACACCCCTTTTCTACAACTACCCCCGCACCACACAACAATGCAAAATCACGTTATCAAAAGTCACTCTTGGCCAAGTCCCAACATGTTCCATATGACGATAGTCAATAGTTCACTCTAGTGTAAATAATAAAACATATTTTAATAACTGCCTTAAAATACACAGTATTAGAATTAATTACCTTTGACACTAAACCCGCTTGATTAAAAACGCAAAAATGCAGAACAAATGCTACAAAATAACTTTTATTTTCACTTGACGCAGATTAGTAATCCATCGCAATATAAGATTTGTGTACCACTGATAAAACACAGTTGATGAAATAAGTTAATTTAACACGAGGTTACAATTACGTGGCATTGCGTACACTCGTGTAGTGACAAATTAATGTTACACTTTTATGTCATAATGTTATATATCCGTGCTACATGATCTACCAATAAAGCAGACACATCAATAAAAAGCAAACTACTTCCGCAGTATGTATGTCGTAACTCACGCAACAAAACAAATGTAATATGGCACTTATCAATGCACGTGTCAACGTATTCCATTCATCAAAACAAATGATACACTAAATCAGTATCATACTACTCTTTTGTGATACTGTTTGTAGCGCGGTTGTCCTTAATAGCATCGCGTACCTCCCAGTGTCCATCTAAACCCACCCGCAAAACAAGCAACCGACTTCAACTGGCAATGTGTGAGTTTGAGTTTATTCTGCCGAAGCCTGGTACAAGTTAAGGCCACGAGAAATGTTCACGCGTCCTTACAGCACCATGCTCAGTGGGCAGTTTAACCGGTTAACATTATGTTACCTCAGCAGATGTGCGAATAATTTTTTTTAAACAACCATGTATAATATTATAATGAACAATATAATAGTATAATGAACAAGCATATGACAATGAGTGAAAGGTGATTCAATCACGTCTGTTTTATATTTACCAATATCACCGTTACGCATTAGTATCATCGCATGGATACTCTTTCATGATAACCTTCTTCACGTGTTGTTCGTTTATCCCCGCTTCGAGTACTAGCCTGACGAACTCTCCCACTGTGGCACGCGTGCCCATCTTACTCCGCCATTCAGAAAACATGGAACTGACTTGTGACTTGACACTGTGTTGACAAGAACCTTGGAACTGTTGGAGTTTACTCTCGCTGAAGTCCATAGTTTTGCCGATGTCCTTTAGGTCCCCCACCTCTCTCGCGACGAATGCCATCGCCCTCTCACTGATCACTTGCTGGCGTTGTTTCGGACTCATTTCGAAGAACAGCCAATCCCCAAGTTCAGGCGTATCATCTTTTTCTGCCGTATCACCTCCTACAGTCGTCCTACCCCCGGCTACAACAAAACACCATTGTCATACTTACATTAGATGTAATAGACCATATTTATCAAAATATGTTACTCTTTATGATAAGCACAATTAAACAAAGTACTATGTACCAAAATTTAAAAAGACCAGGGAAACATCCGAAGAAGTATCCGACGAACATTACACACCTTTTCACATTATGTTAAAATATCCATACTCAAACTAGTATTAAACAGTGTGCAAGTACGGATGAATTAATATGATATGATCAATTAGATGTTAACGTAATTTAGTAATACACAAGTGAGGCGTCATTCCACCGCGTGCGTGCGCGCTGCAGACCCCTGGTGTAGGCATAGCAATTAATTCATTTTTAAGTAAACATATTATATCGAACGAAACTTTGACAGTAGAATTCTAGCGAACACACATTGTTTAACCGTGTCACATAAACCTCAATATGTGTGTGTGTGTGCCTGCGTGCGTGCGTGCGTGCATGCGTGTCGCCGTGAACTGTGTTTGCGCTCGCTGTCTACACTACTGGCAGTTCCAGCACCTTATGGCCGAGCTGAATGCGCAATACTAAGAACTCCTGCGCTACACCAGTGCACTAAGTTTACAGCCAGATGTGGGACACTTGGTGGTGCAGCAACAACACCAGGATGCCAAGAACACGTAACCTGAATAACGTGTTTTTGAATAGTACAACTGTTGTTCAAAATCAGACACTGATGTTTGATGATAATAGTAACTCATATTCGTGGACGTGCTATTTACAAAAATAGTCAATACAACTGCTAGACACAAGGCATTTGATTGAATTGTGCCTGTTACCACGAGTATAATATGTGCGTGCGTGCGTGGCCCGCTAACCTATTCAAAGTCACTTATTTGGCCCTACATTCAAAAAGGTTGCCGACCACTGGCCTACATAATCCCATCTCTTAATGCACGATATCTACAATTGCTTATTCAACTTTCACTGGTATCATAATCATAATATACTGTGTTGAATACAGTATTCATATCATTGTGTATTACTGCAGTTAACATATAAAACTGTCCTTGTTTCTGACAAAATAGCTTGTTTATAACTAATACGAACGACACTGTAGTGTAATAACAATACACGATAGCCACTATAAACAATGACAGTTGACAAACAAGACGTTATTATTTCACAATCTTGTCAAATCTTACAACCCAAAACAACAAGCTCCAGGTGGCATGTGGCCCTGGAAGCCTTTCACTTATATAGTCATACTGGGAGCATTATTTTTATAAAGTAAGTGGATAATGTGTTCCATTCATTTATCTTTCTTTGTGATAATGAGTATTTTCACATAACAAAACTACGCTATTATTGTTAAAGTTACTTCGTGCCTTCTAGTGCTCCACCTTACTTCCAAAACTTTGAAATGTATGTGCGTGCGTGCGTGCGTGCGTGCGTGCGTATCTCACACCACACACAATTGCATCATTAGACATTACCATTGTGCGTCTCCTGCACCGGACCGCAGTCCACTTCATCATAGCCATCGGTACTGTCCTGTTTCCGTCTCTGGTCTTGTTTTTCTAGATGCTCCTTCACAAAGTTACACTCCGCGTTCTCCAGAGCAACAAGGAAATTTGTGAAAGCATCTTCGCCGCGCCGTTCCAAAATACTGAGAAAGCAAACAACTTGTTCACGGTTGGTGGGTTTATTCATAATTTCCTCTTCGTGGTCTAGAGTCACAATGTCGGTAACGTGGTCAATGAGGTCCACCATCTTAAGATTTTTTATGAAATACACACGGTTTTTCCGCAGTATTTCCCTGTGGTGGTCGTCCATGATCTGGAAGGCAGAATAGACATAAGTTGATTGTGTAGGCATTCCAATCAGGATCTCCAGATATTATCACAATCACCAGCTTGAAATTAAGTAAGCATACAACACAAATGTCATAATAGTCACCTATATTAAGTACCATCTTCGAGCGTGTGTGTGTGTGCGCGTGTGTGCGTGCGTGTGTGCATGTGTATGTGTGCGTGTGTTCAATCTGGAAAATAATAAACATTTAAAAGTATTAATTCGGGGAAGGGGGTCTGAGAATTAGTACTCTCTGTACTAAAACGAAAATGTTGACAATTGTGAATAGCCCCTTAGCTCCTATAGCAGCGTGTATCATGCATAGGCCCTATATGGCACATTTCTAAAGTACTTCAAATTTCGAATTCATACGTTTTATTGATAGCCTATATGCATATGTAAATACATGTTACAAATCTTCAAATAGCACTAGTGAACACGATAAATTGGAAGGGAGTGCTCAGTAGACCTAACCAATGAGCGTAGAATACAAGAGGCTTTACTTTGCTCGGTCCTGTGGTTAAACATATGCAGCAGCGCGCCTATGTTTTTTAAAGATCATATTCAAATATCCCAGAAATCGTGATATTCGATAACAAACAGTTGTATTAGTTGTTTGGAATGCATTAACAAATAATGTTATTGGCTACTCTTCAATAACAGCTAATTATATTAGTGCAAAGAAGCCCCAAGCGATTTGACATTTCGCTCGGCAATGTCCGTACGGAGTCGGGGTGTGACGTTAGTCTGGCCAAACGAACATCAACAAACATTGTCGTTCTATAGCAACGCAGAACAACTGCCTACATTAAACGCTTATGTTGCGGTGGGTAAAAAAAAACAATGAATGTGGGTTTGACATCAGTTTCCTTGTTTGAAACACTGTTAAAACACTGTAGCATATAAAGATTTTAAATAATAGCTAGCGTAGACCGAGAGGCACTTTCTGTCTACTAGCTTGTACAAACTAAACATGGAATTTAAAAACAGTTTGATAAATAAATACGCATGGTACCACCAAAACAACACTATTGTAAATACATTTACATCTATGTTATTTTTGAGGTTTTTTTTATTCCGGGCATTTGTTTGCTATGGCGTGAATCCGAAGGCTTCGGACAATAAATCAGATCTGGTTTGACACAACTCGCTGTCGCTACAAACTTCGTTTTTGTGACTGTGCCGCTTTGTTGACTCATTCGTGTAAGGAATGACTTGAACCGATAAGTTTATGTAAGTTTCACCGTCAGAATCGCCGTCGCTCAACATTTTGCGTGATCTAAACCTTGCTAAGAGTTAAGTGTCTATGAACCGGCGTAGGCGAAGTTGGTTTGTTTGGCCAAAATGTTGTCACGCAGCCTGACACCTACGGGCAAAAATCCACAAACTGGTTTCGGAAAGTGTCTTCGAGAATTTAGGTATATCTCCTGTTTTATAACTAAATTAATGTCATTATTTTACAATTTCACGACTGAATATGAATAAGGGGATACAGGTATGTCCAGAACGAGTGAAAACAAATAGATGTATCCGACCGTTGCATGCGATCTTTAATGGTGAGGTGTTCACAAACATGAGACCGTGGAAGGGTTACGAACAGTATTGCTCGGCGATAAATTGCAACGCACTGAAAAAATGTGGCACGATGTCGTTTATTTTGTTGAGTGTCAGATTAATTTGAAACTAAAATGTACAACTAATTTGTTAAATGTTTTAATAAAAAAATTAAGTTCTACTATATACTGTATGATCTTTGGTGATATATATTTTTAAATGAATGATGTTCTGTTTTATACTGAAATGTGTTTTGTATAAAATAAACCATTGACGGCCACATACCTGCTGTACATTATTTATGGGGTACAACAATTCTTATTTCTTTTTTATGGTATGTGATGTACAAAAGCAAGGCCGTAAATACCCACTTTAATCTCAGTTGTACATGGGTTTTTATTAATTATAGTTATTGTAAATTAATATAGTTGGAATAATGTAACTATATATTGCATGACAACAATTCTATTATGTATAAGCCATAATTTTCAGGATCCGTGTGATTAGTTTTCGTAAGTTGAACTTGAGAAAAAACAAGCGCACGTGTTTTCGAAAGCAAAATCAAATTGCAAAATACTCATTAATCGTTATATATATAAAGCATATTGAAACATCAACGTATTCTTTGTGAAATGTAGTATCTAAATTTAAAAAGAACCAAAAAGAACTGCATGATTAGTGCTTCTGACATGAAAAGATACTGCCTCTTGAAGACAAGTTTGTGTGGCTTCACTGAATTCAGAAAGGGAATAGCTCAAACATACACAATGTCATAAAATATTTTACTATCAGGCTATCTGATGACACTACAACTACACAAGTTTGCGCACATTGTGCTTTTGTATTAAAAAACATACAAAACTTTGTTGAGCTCGATGTTTGTAAACAATTATTTGTGTTAAATTCATATAAATCAGTGATTAAAAAAATCAGAAATCAAAGATTTTTTTGAGCGATTTAAATCATGATTTATATCATGATTTAAATCAAATGATTTAAATCAAAGAACCCTGACTACTTGTCAGCCACAGTCACTGGAGCATGGTGACATATTGGTTAGAACACCAGACTCTCAATCGAGAGAACCCGAGTTCCAATCTTTATGCTGTATAAATGAGTACTTGATTATAGACTGTGATATGTGGACGAATGGTCTTTGGTAAAAGATAATTTTATTTTGTATTACTATAAAATGTACAAAGGCTAAACACCACAATGAGATAGTTAACTTGTAACAGTATTTAAAACAAAATGGAAACTCTCTAAAATGTTCCATAATGGTACATTTTTTTTTATTTCTCATAAGTAAAAGTCGTAATGTCATCTTAAAGGTGGTTTTGTTTTCCAACAAATTAGTTCAACACACACACACACGCACACACGCACACACACACACACACACACACACACACACACACACACACACACACACACACACACACACACACACACACACACACACACACACACACACACACACACACACACACACACACACACACACACACACACACACACACACACACACACACACACACACACACACACACACACACACACACACACACACACACACACACACACACACACACACACACACACACACACACACACACACACACACACACACACACACACACACACACACACACACACACACACACACACACACACACACACACACACACACACACACACACACACACACACACACACACACACACACACACACACACACACACACACACACACACACACACACACACACACACACACACACACACACACACACACACACACACACACACACACACACACACACACACACACACACACACACACACACACACACACACACACACACACACACACACACACACACACACACACACACACACACACACACACACACACACACACACACACACACACACACACACACACACACACACACACACACACACACACACACACACACACACACACACACACACACACACACACACACACACACACACACACACACACACACACACACACACACACACACACACACACACACACACACACACACACACACACACACACACACACACACACACACACACACACACACACACACACACACACACACACACACACACACACACACACACACACACACACACACACACACACACACACACACACACACACACACACACACACACACACACACACACACACACACACACACACACACACACACACACACACACACACACACACACACACACACACACACACACACACACACACACACACACACACACACACACACACACACACACACACACACACACACACACACACACACACACACACACACACACACACACACACACACACACACACACACACACACACACACACACACACACACACACACACACACACACACACACACACACACACACACACACACACACACACACACACACACACACACACACACACGCACACACGCACACACACACAGTAACAAAATTGCATGTTTTGATAATCTTATCCTTACGCCACAGTGCATAAGAGGATAATGTTGCTTAGTATATAATATTTAGCATAAACATGTATGCTATTCCCCTGAAATAATTGTGTGAATGGGACATGTCAAGTGATATTTTATGAAGCATTTCAATCACACCCTTCTAAAAGTGTTTCAAATGACAAGCCCACAGCCCCAGACGAGCTGACTGCTTAACTTAACTCCTCAAGATGCTGCCACAGTTGCTCACATTTTGAACAGAATGTTTTCATTAGAATGTTGCATACAAGCACAGAGGCCGTATTATCACAACACTCACTAGCTGAAAAGAATACAAACATGAGCAACTAAGCTTATTCTAGAAGTTCAATGTTTTTTCATGTCATGTATATAATGCTAATCTAGTTGAGTCATCAATTCAGATGCTTACAATGGTTTGCGTCAATTCACGTCACTTGTTATCAGAGTATGGGTCAATTACATTACTGATATAATTGCACACCAATTACAGCGTATCACTTGTAATTCCACAGTGACCCAGGCTTATTAACAAATGCATGTCAAAGCATTTTAATACAAATGTTTTACTTGATTCAAATGCAAATGCCACTATCCAGGAATGCATTAAAATGCAAATGTTTTAGTTACACATTTGCAAATGCATTTGAATTAATTTCAACTGTTTTGGCTTTATATTAACATTTTGCTTTATTTGGAGAAAAAACGCAATGTATACAAACACATTTTTAATTTATTTAATAAATACAATAGTACATTATTGTAACCACTAAGTCCCACTACATACCAGTCCCACTACATGAACATATCTGTAGAGTCATACACTGAGTCACACAGTTCCAGGCCTGCAGAGGTGGTGGAAATGGGACGGAGGAATAGACAATTGACAGTTTACTGGGAACTATGGCTGGGAATGAAATGCTAATCATTCAGGTAGGCCAGAATGGAAGGGGAACCCAAGACAAGAGACTGTCCACTGGTGGGCTCACTTGGATGATAATCTAGTGGCTAATTCCAGCTACCACTAATCACTCTCTCTGGCTGTAAATATTTAAGGCTGGCATTGCTAATGTTTACCCCTAATTAGCACCCCAGGTGCCCAACCCACCCCAACAGTGCCAACAGTACACAAGAGAGTCATTTGTCTGCATTGTTTCATTGAACACATAATCTTTGAAGCTCTCAACTTATAGACCAGTTGGTCTTTTCATGTTGTATGAATGACAGCTCAGGCATTGACCAGTTGACCATTGGCATACAGAGCACTTTTTCAAAGAGCACATTCTGAAAGTGCATTCACAGGTCAGACAATGATTTCATAATCTGCTGAGGATACTGCTCACTACAGAGCACTTTTTCCAATGGCATGTTGTGAACTTGTGAAAGTGAATCTAACAATAATCATTATTCAAAGAATTACGCATGCATTTGATTGTGCATTTGACAAATCAAATGTTTGTGGGTAACATTCAAATCCAAATGTCTAAGGACGCATTCAAATGCAAATGCATTTACAATTTTACAGAGACATCTGAATGTGCGTTCAAATGCACATTCAAATGCATTTACATTTGTTAACAAGCCAGAATTTCCACATCAAAAGTACAAATTCTAGTTATCAACTCCATGACAAAAAAAAATAATAATAATTTCAGTCAAGACACAGGCTGAAATCATGACAGTAGTAAGTGGTGTTTTGGCTCTTGGAATAATATAAATTTACACTTCAATACCGACATCAATATATGACAATATTAAGAAATACAAATTTTAACTTACAAGCTTTAATTTAACAAGATTTAACAAGATTGCCATCCCAAACAACATGTTCCAGATGGCAAGTTGACAAGGAAGCCATTGGTTTATCGAGAGTCCAACAATTTTCTCATCTATGTGTAGCCCACCCTAATCAAATATCTGTCAATTCTATTTTTAAACATATTCACACTACTAGCATTAACACAATCATTTGGCAGTTTGTTCCATTCATTTATCACCCTCTGTGAGAAAGAGTACTTTCTCATGTCCAACATACACTGCTCCTTAACTAATGCTGCTTTGTGCCCTCTGGTTCTACTGCCTTCTTTAAGTTTGAAGAACATATTCCTATAACATCCTCATAACCGTTCACTATTTTAAACACTTCTATTTGGTCTCCTCTTAGTCTCCTGGTCTGTAGTGTTGTCAAACCACATTGTAATAAGCGACTTTTGTAACTAAGGTCTCTCAATTCTGGAATCATTTTGGTTGCTCTTCGTTGTATTCTTTCTAGCTTGTCTATGTCCTTTTTACGATATGGCCTCCATGCTTGAATACAATATTCCAAATGTGGTCTAACTATTGCTTTGTACAGGGGTACAATTAGCTGTTTCTCCTTGTACATAATAGTTCTCCTTATCAGCCCTAGAATTTGATTTCCTTTCGAAGCAGCAATCCCACATTGCTCTGAAACTTTCATGTCAGCACGAAATGTTACTCCTAAGTCCTTTTCTTGTGTGGTTCTACCTAGTACAGCATCCCCCATTTTATATTCTTCGTCCATGTTTCCATGTCCTATGTGTGTACATTTACACTTCCCAAAATTTAATAACATTTGCCATTTTTCTGACCATTAAACTAATTTATCTAGATCATCCTGTTTATCTGTATCATTAGTAACCTTTCTGAATATTTTTGTGTCATCTGCAAATTTGAGTACTTTGCTAGATATGTCATCTTCCAAATCATTTATATATCTATATATATATATATATATATATATATATATATATATATATATATATATATATATATATATCCATGTGGTACCCCACTCAAAACAGATTTCCAGTTTGAAATCTTACCATCTACTATTACTCTCTGTTTTCTGTGTGTAAGCCACTTTTCTATCCAGTTGATTACATCATTACCTATGCCATGGACTTTTAGTTTAAGTAACAATCTTTGCTAGTAACAACAAAGAAGTGCAAGTATTGAAGTCTCAGTTTCTTCTTTTGTTTTAAACCATGAATGAAAAACCCATTTAAACATATCCTATAAATACAATTATTGTTACCATCCACTTGGACACTAATATAATTCTTGTTACCATAATGTTTGTTTCAGGCTGTCTGGAAGATATGGTAAAATCACTTGCATCATCATGAACCTCACAAATCATGGAAAGTGCATCACATGGATTTATGGAACCACAAACAACTGAAACCAGTTTTGAATTAACATGAAGCAATGTTGAGTATTTGGTCCCGTTTATGTAGCACAAGAATGGACTAGATATTTATACACCAGTGTGACAATGAGTAGAATCCAGCATTTGTAAAAAAATATAATAATAATTATTATTATTAATTTGTTTACATACATGTACCAGATTTCAATGATTTGTTTACTTATAATAACAATTCTCTCACAATGAATTATTTTAATCTGTACTTCTTTATTTTAATAACTTTGTGATTTGTGGATTAAGTTAATTTTCTAATATGACTGCAATGGATAATACATAAATATTATTATTGTTGTTAAGCTGTGCAGTTACTTTATCTGCAATGAACATTTTGAGTAATAAAAGTCTTGACATTAGAAATAATGCAAGCTTAAGTCACTGTTTATTTTTTACAAGCAATTATGAATAACATACACAGTTCTTGTCGCTATGTATTAAGCCATGTAAAAACAGATTATATTTAATATAATTATTGCTTTGTTATTGAATTTCTTTGTGTTTGCAAAAAATGTGCTGTAATGCTGCTACCAGAGCACTGCTACAGCAACAGCCACAACGGAGTACCACCACAATACTGGCTCGGGGGGTTGTTTTCGAGAGGAGAAATGCACATTAATTGATTTTTTTTAAATAAATTGACAAAAGCAAAGAGTACCAACAAAGTGTCAAACATTTTAATATTTTACCGCATGAATGATGTCACCATCACAGGGGTGAGATTTAGCACGTCATGGAAGGTAGCCAGTCGGGTTGCCAACATTGCAAAGTGAAGCAGCCTGACAGCTTCTCAGGTAGCCCACTTGCTAATCAAGACTTGTTGATAAAAAGTTACTACTTTGTCTTTGAAGATAGAATGTATGAACGACATAAACAACAAATACAAAAATAAAAAACAAACCGCTTTGAAACATTTATTTTCAAGGCAGGATCAACACAATGTAATACATAATACTGAATAAAAATACATGGTGCACCAACAGTCTACGCGTCACATGACACCAGGTCCTGTCTCCCAGCGTCACGGGACATCAGGTCCTGTGAACTTAGGCAAAGTCAGTCACCATACAATTTTTTTCTATCTGCCTGTTGCTGTTGTATACCTCAATAGATGCGCGAACCACGTGGATATATGCCAGCCTTGAGAAACTTTAACCAGGTTTCCGATTAATTCACCAGAAGCGCTCCTCGCACAATGTGGATATATTATATAAAAGTGGCGCCACATGGCGCCAAGACTATTAACATGACCGGTTATTATTTCAGTGTAGAATGACCGTTCAGTTATATGTCGAGCGTCGATGTTGTTGATTAAAAATACAATGAATGCTCCCTATTGATATCGCTTCGGATTGGCAACGTTTCTTGCAATTGTCACAAACACACGATTTATGGTTAACATAAATGCGATATAGCCAGGACAAACCTTCTGAGATGTTTATTAACATTCCGTTTATTTTTGCTGCGTCTAAAATATTGCAGCTCCGTAAATATTTCGAGTCGCCATGCGGGCCACTGTAGTCAAAAATCGCCCGAAGCCATTTTTGGGCGCCATTGGCGACCGGGTGACCGCTAAATCTCACCCCTGCCATCACAGACAAGTGATTAGTTAACTTACGAAACGAAAGCGGACGCCGATAAAGGTGTACCTTCGCCGTCGAATCGAATGTTGTAAACACACTGACTCGCAACCGATTTTCACGCATGCGTGGAACCTGCCAACTTCCACAAGAGCGAAGTAAAGCCCTTATAATCTACGCTCTTTGACCTAACTTCGATCGGCCACCTACCTAGTACCTACCAGGAAGTGTTCACACTTGAAAAGTTCAACAAAACCAGGTTGATGTTCTTCTTCAACTTTCCTCGCGTCGGCTTCGACAATGATAGTATAACCAACGGATGCGTTGGCAATTGATCACACGCTCCAATATTCTAGAAATTCTATGACCCCACTCCACAAGCGAACTCACAGAAACATTTCCGTCTTCGTTCATGCGAAACGTGATATACATATGCGACCCTAGCGACCGTTTATTGCACATGCATAGCCACCTAGCGACAGAACGTGCGAACGTACATTTTGACAATCAATACGTCTACGCAGCATATATTGGCAGTTTCGAAAATATTTTATATCAATGTAGATGCGCTACGCTTGAAAAAAGGTTGCCGTTGATATAAAATACAGCACTGCACTGCATTAGTGGCTAAGCGCTGGAACAAATTACCAAACCATGTTGTTACTGCCACAACTACCAATGCCTTTAAGGAAAGATTTAGGTAGCCTGCTTTGGAAACGGGAAAGGACAGACATGGAGCAAATCAGGCCCAACTTGTAAGTTCCATTAAACCGTTTTTGGCGAATACTTGTTAAAAAGTAGATATAATTGAAAGAATGTTTAATTAATAAAAAAGAACAGTGCAATAATTACTTAGCTTTAAAATGATGTGCATATTATTGTAGTGCACAGCTGCCGTTTTTCAGAAAAACGTGCGCAACATGACCTGGTGCACGCTAATGTGTTATGTTTTGGCATTCAGAAGCTACGGTCGGCGGCTTCGCGTGAACGAATATTTTAAAGACCGTTCAACACATCGTAATCCGTTGACATCCGTATTTCTGCAATGAAATAATTGCATGTTTTGTTGATAAAAGTTATTATAACTGTATTATTTGTGTTAATGCGTCAATATTTTTATGCTAAAAATTACGAAAAGTAAATTTTTGCAAGATGATTCGACAGCGTCATGGTGTCTTTTGCAATACGCGAATATGAAATCTTTCCGAAGAATCCGAGAAATCGACATTTCAACAATTAACTGTTGGCGCATTTCGTTTATAACATTTATTATATATGTATTGTAGTTTGTGTAGCAGTATTTACTATTTGCTATGTAAGAAATTATGTTTCATTGGGTTTTTTGGTTGCGTTTTACTGCATACCATGTTTTACTGATTATATAATTTGTAAAGTGTAATAACTGGTGTGAGTTGTGTAGTGTTTCTAAGGTAAGCATTGATAATGAATACTTTATTATGAATACAAAATCGTTGTGTATTTGTATATACCTATGTTCGGTCGCCTTCCAATGCTCACTATTAAAAACCAAGTAATCGCTTTTTTAAAGCTGCATATACTGTTTACTTTAATATTTGATTATGCATATTTTATACTTAATATCTGCCACTCTTTGTGGTTTAATTTGCAGTGATCATTTATGCTAACTTGAATACTTTCTTAATTATCGTTATTTTATTTTACACATTATTATTTGACATCTTAGATTTTAGAAGATCCAGTTTTTGTTTGTGTAAGATTTACTGTTATACAATGTACTTTGTAAATGTTATCATCTGATATAATTATTAATTTAATTATTCAAATGTATTTTGTGTTACAGGCAAAGGTATTCAACAGCAACTTGTGTGTACATACTTCAGCTAGTTTATGATTTATATGAATTACAATCGGCTGTTACGATACCAATGAATCACGTTGGATACTGCATACACTATTGCAACATCACATAAGACTTCATCTCAGGACAATGTTCCTTTTTTCAGTGACAATTTGAGATCGATTCATCGTCCATCGATGAGCGACATCAAAGTGTTCAATTCTGGTGTTGGCGACTATGATAACCATACACTCTTACACATAGAAATTATTGTCATACACTTATTTAACATGATAAAAAAACCATGAGCTTGATGCTGAGACAGTATGCTTATGGAACATTGACACACCATTGCATTTGGCTACAAGAAATAAAAAATATAATGAACGTTGGTAGGCATTGACATTGTCTGAGGAAACGTATGTACATATCGAGATAAATAGTTGCTTTTGAATAACATGCTATAACCTTTTGATAATTAATACATGGTGAACTATTTACAATTAACTGTAGTATAACCTAAACACATACAATTATTTTGACGCCCTAGCCCTGTATGGGTGGACCAACTTATTACCATGCTATTACTCCCTGTAAATATATCAAATGTTAAATGCAGATAAACTAATTAGGTAATGTGTATAATGCTAATCTAGTTGAGTCATCAATTCAGACACATCCTTGCTTATGATGGTTTGCGTCAATTCACGTCACTTGTTATGAGAATATGGGTCAATTACATTACCGATATAACAATTCTAATTGCACACCAATTACTGCGTATTACTTGTAATTCCACAGTGACCCACGCCTCCACCAGTGCATCGAGGAACGCATAGAATGCATTTCCGCCACGCCGTACCAAATTATCGAGAAAGCAAGCAACTTGGTCAGTGTTGGTCGCTTTACTCATAATTGTTTCTTCCGGGTGTCTGGTCAGAAACGGTGCAACGTGGTGAATGAAGTCTGCCATCTATGGGATATTTACGGTTTCTCAGCAGTATTATCCATGTGATGCTGTACCATAATCTGGAAGGCAACATAACCAGATAAATGGATTGTGCGCGCATGCGTAGCGGGATCTCATACTAATCCCACAATCGAGTGTTACCAACCAACATCTAGAAATCAAACAAATTATATACAACATAATCATCATAAACATATGTCAAGTACCATGTCCAACACTACTCAAAATTTAACGCTAAAAGTCCCACGACGTCAGGAAGTTTGTTCCAACAATCGATGACGCGATTTGTACCTGAAGGATTGAAGGGGGGAGGGAGTGAGGAAGGGAGTGAGGGAGGGAGGGAGGGAGGGAGAAAGAGAGAGATGGAGGGAGTGAGGAAGGGAGTGAGGGACGGACGGACGGACGGACGGACGGACGGACGGACGGACGGACGGACGGACGGACGGACGGACGGACGGACGGACGGACGGACGGACGGGAGGGAGACTCACTGGAAAGAGATGGCTCGTCGCGACTTCCCCAAGTATTCAATATGAATGAATGAATGGATTTATTCAACAAAAACACATTTACATAAGTTATACAGTACATAACACTAATTGCAATTTGTCGAAAAATGGTAAAAAGAAGTGTAATACTTATAATGTTTGCCCTTTTAGTAATTTATCTTAGTAACATATCTAGTATAAAATACATGAATGAATGTATAACTACTGTATACAGTAATATGATAAACACAATAACTGATGTTTCTAATTTTCTACAAGAACTTAGCACATAACTATTCAATACGTTGTCTGTATAATACTTCTTGAACTGATGAACACTTCTACAGCTAATCAATGAACTATCAAGGGCATTCCAAAGTTTTACTCCTTTAACAGATAAACACATGCTTTTCAAACTGGTAGGTGCATATTTTTGTATAAAATTACATTCCTGTACTTGTTTCTGACAAAATAGCTTGTTTATAATTAATAAAGGAGGAACGACATTGCGATTATGTTGCTGGCAGTGTAGTAACAATACGAGACAGCCACTATAAACAACACGATAAAACGATGTTATTATTTTACAATAGCCACTATAAACAACATGATAAGACGATGTTATTATGTTACAATAGCCACTATAAACAACACGATAAGACGATGTTATTATTTTACAATAGCCACTATAAAAACACGATAAGACGATGTTATTATTTTACAATCTTGTCAAATATTACAACCCAAAGCAACAAGCTCCAGGTGGCATGTGGCCCTGGAAGCCGTTCACTTATTAAGATGCACCAACTTTCCATCTATGTGTAGCCCTACCATTATCAGAAAGCTGTCAATTAATTACGAAATAGTATAGTCAAACTAGGAGCATTCGTGCCTTCTAGTGTTCTACCTTACTTCCAAACTTTATAATTATATGTCCTGTTTCTGCCATACTGCTGTCGGGGACCGTCTCGGAACTGTCCAGTGTCGTCATCGTCATTCTGTTACTGGACGTCTGGCCTGTCATTTCGCAATCAGATCAGTTGCCGTTGATATCGGCTAGGTCTGTGTGGTTTACGTTTGGGCTGGGGTGACAGTCATCCCAGCTTTGCTCTGAAAGAGCAAAATTGAGCGGAGAAAACTTTAGTCTTACCCGACCGTTGATGGTGTAAAAATACAAGAGGACCCCTAACACGCGTGACAACCCATTCTGGATCCCAGCGGCTTGTCAATGATACTCGACCTTCTGCTCTAATTACAGCAGAATCTCCAGGGGAAATTTGTTGCTCGTTCGCTTTTATGGCAAGCAAGTCGAACACGATTATATTTACGACTGTCCCCGGTCATCGCTCGTGCGATTTGAAGGGCCGTCGCTAAATCGTCCAGTCGGTTGCCAAAATCTTGCTCGTTGGAAACACGTAATGTCTTTTCAAAGGGCATGTGTTGTTTCCCACCTGTCATAAGAAAGTGTGGTGTGTAACCAGTCGCTGTCGATATACTCGTTCGATAGGCCAACAGGGCGTCATTTAAAATAGATTCACACCTGCCTGGTTGGTCATTTACCGCTTTCTGGATCGTCTCCTTTATCGTCCTATTGAACCCTTCAATCTTCCCGTTTGACTGGGGTGGGCGGGGGTGCTGGTACGGTGTTCGATACCTAACTGTTCCAAATACCTTTCAAGCTCCAGTGCTTTGAACTCACTACCAAAGAACTTCGGGACAACCATGGCGGGATACAAAACCCTTAGTGAAGGCATTCCAAATATTCTCGTTAGATTTAGAAGATATTGGAAACGCTTCAGCCTATCCAGTGCAAAGGTCAACTGCAGCTAAAATATACTTATTCCCAAGCGGAGATTCCACAAGGGGTCCTATTAAATAAACTGCTGCAATTTGGATCGGGTACGACGCTATTGGCATCTCGCCCATCGTGTGTCGTTGAAAGTGCCGACTGTGTGTCATACAGACAATGGCGTAATTGCAATCGGACATCCCTACGTAAACCCGTTCATACATATAGTTCCGTTCCATACATATGCTTCCGTTCCATACATATGGTTCCGTTCCATACATATGGTTCCGTTCCATACATATGCTTCCGTTCCATACATATGCTTCCGTTCCATACATATGGTTCCGTTCCATACATATGCTTCCGTTCCATACATATGCTTCCGTTCCATACATATGCTTCCGTTCCATACATATGCTTCCGTAATGCCTGACAGTTTTCCATAGCGTTAAATGTCCACATTCCCTAATGGCTCGGTCAATAACTGTTTCCCTGTAGGCTGTTGGTAGAACTAATCGGGGATAGGTGGTTTTACACTGTACAGTACCCCATTTGAAATTTCATAATCTTCGTCATCTTCCTCATTACTCCGCTGCCACAGTTCTGGAAATTCTTTCCGTTGATCATTCGCTTCCGTTTGAAGGTTTAGCCCATCGTGGATTAATGGCAGTAATGTCGGTCACGTCATCGTCGTCAGGGAGAGTGTCAGGGTCAAACGGTTCGTCCGTATCGATTATCGCAATGTCGTTATCGGTGATATGCTTAATACGCGATAACATATCCGCTCTGACTTGACATTTCCCTGGTCTGTAGGATATGGTCGCACTAAATGATGCGAGCATGACCTCCAATCTCTGTATTTTCGTATTATTCATCGACTTTGTGAATAAACTCAGCAAAGGTTTGTGATCCGTATACACTGTGCTGTGCTCCACACAAATAGGGTTTGAGCTTATCAATGCAATAAACGACTGCATAAGCCTCTTTCTCAATTGTCGCCCATTTCCCATTTGTGTGGTCGACAGAGTGTGACTGACATAGTGTATCACTTCCGCTGTGTGGCCGACAGAGTGTGACTGACATAGTTTATCACTTCCGCTGTGAGGTCGACAGAGTGTGACTGACATAGTGTATCACTTCCGCTGTGTGGTCGACAGAGTGTGACTGACATAGTTTATCACTTCCGCTGTGAGGTCGACATAGTGTGACTGACATAGTTTATCACTTCCACTGTGTGGTCGACAGAGTGTGACTGACATAGTGTATCACTTCAGCTGTGTGGTCGACAGAGTGTGACTGACATAGTTTATCACTTCCGCTGTGTGGTCGACAGAGTGTGACTGACATAGTGTATCACTTCCGCTGTGTGGTCGACAGAGTGTGACTGACATAGTGTATCACTTCCGCTGTGTGGTCGACAGAGTGTGACTTACATAGTTTATCACGTCCGCTGTGAGGTCGACAGAGTGTGACTGACATAGTGTATCACTTCCGCTGTGTGACTGACATAGTTTATCACTTCCGCTGTGAGGTCGACAGAGTGTGACTGGCATAGTTTATCACTTCCACTGTGTGGTCGACAGAGTGTGACTGACATAGTGTATCACTTCCGCTGTGTGGTCGACAGAGTGTGACTGACATAGTTTATCACTTCCGCTGTGTGGTCGACAGAGTGTGACTGACATAGTGTATCACTTCCGCTGTGTGGTCGACAGAGTGTGACTGACATAGTGTATCACTTCCGCTGTGTGGTCGACAGAGTGTGACTGACATAGTTTATCACTTCCGCTGTGTGGTCGACAGAGTGTGACTGACATAGTTTATCACTTCCGCTGTGTGGTCGACAGAGTGTGACTGACATAGTTTATCACTTCCGCTGTGAGGTCGACATAGTGTGACTGACATAGTTTATCACTTCCGCTGTGTGGTCGACAGAGTGTAAATGACATAGTTTATCACTTCCGCTGTATGGTCGACAGAGTGTGACTGACATAGTTTATCACTTCATAATAATTGCACATTCCTAACATTGACCTGACTTCCTTGATGGTAGTTGGTGGTGGAAAAATACCTATCGCTGTTATTTTGCCCGGACCTGTCTGAATTCCATTCGCTCTAAGTATATACCCCAGAATGTTTACTTCTGGTAGGCCAAAAAAAGGCATTTTGTTGGCTTCAATTTGAGCCCGCCTCTATGAGTCTGTCGAACACAAATTGTAAGTGCCTTACGTGCTCCTCTATGAGTCTGTCGAACACAAATTGTAAGTGCCTTACATGCTCCTCTATGAGTCTGTCGAACACAAATTGTAAGTGCCTTACATGCACCTCTATGAGTCTGTCGAACACAAATTGTAAGTGCCTTACATGCTCCTCTATGAGTCTGTCGAACACAAATTGTAAGTGCCTTACATGCTCCTCTATGAGTCTGTCGAACACAAATTGTAAGTGCCTTACATGCTCCTCTATGAGTCTGTCGAACACAAATTGTAAGTGCCTTACATGCTCCTCTATGAGTCTGTCGAACACAAATTGTAAGTGCCTTACATGCTCCTCTATGAGTCTGTCGAACACAAATTGTAAGTGCCTTACATGCTCCTCTATGAGTCTGTCGAACACAAATTGTAAGTGCCTTACATGCTCCTCTATGAGTCTGTCGAACACAAATTGTAAGTGCCTTACATGCTCCTCTATGAGTCTGTCGAACACAAATTGTAAGTGCCTTACATGCTCCTCTATGAGTCTGTCGAACACAAATTGTAAGTGCCTTACATGCTCCTCTATGAGTCTGTCGAACACAAATTGTAAGTGCCTTACATGCTCCTCTATGAGTCTGTCGAACACAAATTGTAAGTGCCTTACATGCTCCTCTATGAGTCTGTCGAACACAAATTGTAAGTGCCTTACATGCTCCTCTATGAGTCTGTCGAACACAAATTGTAAGTGCCTTACATGCTCCTCTATGAGTCTGTCGAACACAAATTGTAAGTGCCATACATGCTCCTCTATGAGTCTGTCGAACACAAATTGTAAGTGCCTTACATGCTCCTCTATGAGTCTGTCGAACACAAATTGTAAGTGCCTGACATGCTCCTCTATGAGTCTGTCGAACACAAATTGTAAGTGCCTTACATGCTCCTCTTAATTTTTGCTAAAGATCAAAATATCGTCGATGTACACAAAGACGCGTTTAACAATTAAATCAGATAATGGCTTATTCATCTCTTTTTAGAAGAAATTTGGAGCTGTTTTTAACCCAAATGGGACCGTTTTAACTCATGGTATCCAGAATGGCAGGTGAACACCGTTTTAGGAATGTCTTCCTCAGCAACAGTCATCTGATAATATCCGGCCTTGACGTCAAGTGTCGAATATATAGCGCTTCCACCAAACGAGTCAAATATGTCCTGAATTAGTGGTCGTGGACAGGCATCGATCTATATCACTGCATTTAACTTTCTGTAGTCCAGACATAGCCTCGACTCGTGGTTACGTTTAGGAACAAGCAATATTGGGCTAGAATATGGTAAATTGTCAGGCCGAATTATTTCATCATGTAACATGTCCTCTATCATTTCTTCAACCACTTCCCTCTTATTCAATGGCATTCGGTATGCCTTCTGACAAATTGGAAGGCCAACAGTTTTATGTGTAAATCGCTAGTCTGACATTCACCATTCCGTTCCCCTTTTGCTGAGAACACATCAGCATTTCTCTGTATCAACTTGTTAATTCGGGCATTACCAGTTTACCATGCCGTCTGAGCGGCCATTTCTGATTAAACCACGTTAGTTCATTCTTTGCCAAATCAATTATACCCGTTCCTTGTCTCAAGAAAGTATTTCCTAGAATCATTTCATGCGGTAAATCCTCACAAACCACCACCTCAATAGGAGACGCTGCTCCCGCCACAACTATCTACGTTTTTCCACACACCTTCAAAGATACACCACCTAGGCCTTGTAATGGCGCAGTGTCTTCTAAATAGTGTACACGATGAGTTCGCTTAACAATCATGTCTAAAATGTCATGTAGAAACCAGTAACTAGCGCCCGTATCGACCAACACGGTCACTTCAATACCCGATATTACCAAATTTACTATCGGGCGCCCGCTTACCTGACATCGAACTTCTACGATGAGTCCTCGTTTCCCGGTCGCTGTCTCTGCTTGGAGGGCGGCTGTCTACTAGTGCCCTGCGCGGGCCGGGCTTTGGGTCCAAGTCCGGCCCGGGGGCTGCGGGCCGGGCCGGGCCTCTACATAATTTCGTGGGCTGGGCCGGGCCGGGCCGGGCCCGGGCCGGGCCTGGGCTGAAAACAATTTAAACACATCGGGCTTGGGCCGGGCCTGGACATAATAAAATATTGATACAAAACACCGATTATTACTTTATTTTTTAATAAAAACTGATTATAAATTGTAATTCCGGTTAATGAATGCTTAAAATTATTTCTTTAGTATTATATAGTTGCATATTGAGACTTTGCATGGAATATAATGGCCCCATAAGTTCAATTGGCTGGACTGGAAGTAGCCAGCCCCAACTGTTTACTTTAGAAATATTTGCAGAGGCAATCAAGCCAACTTATCACCCTTTGACCCTACTAGTGGACATCCTATTGTCTAGGTCTTCCCTCCAAACATTGCCCACCTGAAAGACCTGCCCACTGCCAAGTGCACACTAGTCCACTACCCAGTATCCAAACCCAGTTGGTAATTGGTATTTCTCCCCAGTCCTAATTCAATCACAATTGTACTAATTCACACATGTCTGAACTGGTCTGTCTCAGGCTAGTGACTGCAGGCCTGCTGGAAATGCCACTGGGTGTCAGAGCCAGTTGGTGACATTTAATTGAAATATCATATTAAATTATGTTAACTTAGTTGAGCTAATTCAATTAACAATATAAATTGGGGTTATGGCTTGCATAAGGGTTAAGTCAGGGTTAAATAAACAAATCTCCTACCCTAATCATAAGCCAAACATTAAAGCCAAATATAACAAATGTTATCATATTTAATAGTAATGACACTAAGAAGTTTTTTTTTATTTTTCTTCAGGTTTATCTTCTCTAAACTTAGCGGGCCGCGGGCTTACCCATCTTTGGCCCGCGGGTATGGGCCGGGCCTGGGCCTGAAACTTGCGGGGCGGACCGGGCCTGGGCCAAACATTCACGGTCTGGGTCGGGCCTGGGCCTAAATTCTAGTTTGCGGGCCTGGGCCGGGCCGGGCTTGAAAAATTATTGCGGGCCTGGGCCGGGCCTGGACTCTAACTGCTAATTACGGGCAGGGCTTGGGATCAAATTCTAGGCCCGCGCAGGGCACTACTGTCTACACTAGCGTGCATAATGGCCAATTCGTCCGCAGTTGAAACATTCCACCTATCGGGAGCGTGGTCGGTTATCTCGCTGTAGACCGCTGCGTGCGTTCTCGAGCGTCGGGGCTTGGCGACGTCTGGCGTCTCTCAGAGCGGTCGGAGTTCGCGGTTCTGGTTGACTGTTGATCTCTATCTTTGCAACCTTCGTTGCCAGTTTCGCCACTGTCGAATTAATCGTTGTCGCCAACGGCAGCGTGTTTTCGGAGGGGCGCTCTCTCGTCATGCCGACTTCCATCGCTTCTTCCTGTCGGCCGAGACGTTTATAGGCGTTTTGTCGCGCGCAAAACCGAGTGACGGCGGTTACTTCTTCCTCAATGTTTGTGGGGTTGGCCTGCTCAACAAGTTTGCGGGCAAACTCGTCAGATGTTAACCCACGAGCAAACGTTTTGATCAGTAAAGGTTCCTGACCAACGGTGCGTTGCCCGGTGGGACAGGCAATGTCCGCGACGTCCCGGAAACGTCTTGCGTGCTGGGCCTTTGGTTCAAAGGCCGACTGGCGGAGTCGTCCCAAGTCATCTCTCAATGCGATGCTCTCATCAATGTTCAGAAATTGGGCAGCTAGATGATCGCGTACATCTGCCCATGGAGTGGCATTACGTGCCACTTGATTGGTGACGATTACACCCTCGATGAATCTTTCTAGTTCAAATCTCAGCGGACCGGCGACCGTTTTAGAAGCAATTTCTGTTATATGGGTGCATCTACTTGGTTGAAAGTCACTTCTCGAATCCAGTTTCTTACGGCAGCGTTAGCGGCGCCGTCGCACGTTTGCGTGTTACGGATCAAGTCACGGATCTGTTCTGGCGTCTCTTGGGTTGCCCGTCTCTCCTATTCTTGTTGAGTTAACCCGAACGTACAGTTCTGGAACTGTTGGTTGTCCATGTTCGAAAGTTACTTGTTGAGTAAATCCTGGCGTCTCGCCAGTTGTAAGGATCGACCCTAGTCTAGTCGTTGTTGGGCGCGTGCGCGAGAGTCGATTCCCGCAAAGTTCGAAATTAGCTCGCCAGATTCATTCACGTCTAGAATGAAATCAGTTATAACACCAGTTGTCCAGGTATCGTCTCGATTAGCGATTTATTCGACAACAAGTCACTTCACGTACATTTCACATTCATTTACAAGCTACGCCGTTTGTCAAGCAGTCTTCACGAACACAGCAAAACGTTCCCGTGACATGTATGTATAGACCAGCCTGAACCGGCGGTTGCGTCGTCGTGTTCGGCTGGCGAGGTGCCTTTGGATAAAGCGTCCATAGTCTGTTTTGGCCTCACGCAGTAGCCTAACGAATTTTTTTACAGTGGCCTACGTGTCCATCTTAATCCGCCAATCAGAAAACATGGAACTGACCTGCGTTTTGACACTGTGTGGACAAGAACCATCGTATTTTGTGAGTTTACAGGCGCTGAAGCCCTTGGTTTTGCTGATCTCTTGTAGCCCCCCACCTCTCTCGCGACGAATGCTATCGCTCTTTCACCGATCACTTGCCGGCGTTGTTTCTCGCTCAGTTCGCTGAGCAGCCAATCTCCATAAGGTGCAACATCATCGCAATCCATCACAATATAATATTTTTGTAGCATTGGTAAAACATAGTCTATGATCAATTAATTTAACTCGAAGTTACAATTACACTACGACAAATCAATGCTACACTATTATGTTATAATATATATTCGTGCTACATGATCTACCACAAGACAGACGCATCAATAAATAACAAACTACTTCCGCAGTATGTGTGTCGTAACAAAACAAATGTAATATGGCACTGGAAGATCACATGTCAAAACAACTGATACACAAAATTACTATCATAATACTCTTTTCAGATTTTTTGTTGCGCGGTTGTCCTTAATAGCCTGAAGGTATCGCGCACCTTCTAAAGAGTCCATCTAAAGTTCTAAACCCACCGTCAAAACAAGCAATCGACTTCAACTGGCAATGTGTGGGCTTAAGAGTTGATTCTGCCGAAGCCTGGTACAAGTGAAGGCCATGAGAAATGTTCACGCGCTTTTACAGCACCATGCTCGGTGGTATACATTAACCGGTTAATATTATGTTACCTCAACAGATGTGCGAATAATGTTTTTAAAAAACAACGGTAATAATATTCTAATGAACACGACAATGAGTGAAAGATGACTCAGTCACGTCTGTTTTAAATTTGCCAATATCACCGTTACGCATTAGTATCATCGCATGGATACTCTTTCATGATAACCTTTTTCACGTATTCTTCGTCTATCTCCGTGTCGAGTACTAGCCTGACGAACTCTCCTACGGTGGCACGCGTGCCCATCTTACTCCGCCATTCAGAAAACATGGAACTGACTTGTGACTTGACACTGAATGGACAAGAACCTTGGAACTGTTGGAGTTTACTCTCGCTGAAGCCCATAGTTTTGCCGATGTCCTTTAGGTCCCCCACCTCTCTCGCGACGAATGCCATCGCCCTCTCACTGATCACTTGCTGGCATTGTGTCGGTTTCAGCCAATACCCACGTTCAGGCGTACGACCTCCTACAATCATCCTACCCAAGGCTACAACAAAACACCATTGTCATACTTACATTATATTTACTAGACCATATTTATCAAAATATGCTACTCTTTACAATAAGCACAATTAAACAAAGTAACACTACGTACAACATATAAAGAGAACAATGAGGGAAGAATCCGAAGATGATAATATAATATCACACACCCGTTCATATTATGTTAAAACATGCATACTCACATCATTATTAAACATAAAACAGTGTGCAAGCACGGATGAATTAATATGATATGCATATTATGTTAAAACATGCATACTCACATCAGTATTAAACATAAAAGTGTGCAAGCACGGATGAATTAATATGATATGCATATTATGTTAAAACATGCATACTCACATCAGTATTAAACATAAAACAGTGTGCAAGCACGGATGAATTAATATGATATGCATATTATGTTAAAACATGCATACTCACATCAGTATTAAACATAAAAGTGTGCAAGCACGGATGAATTAATATGATATACATATTATGTTAAAACATGCATACTCACATCAGTATTAAACATAAAACAGTGTGCAAGCACGGATGAATTAACATGATATACATATTATGTTAAAACATGCATACTCAGATTAGTATTAAACATAAAACAGTGTGCAAGCACGGATGAATTAATATGATATACAAAACTGATTTGCAACATGAATTTAGATGTTAACGTAATTTAACAATATACATGTTAGGCGTTATTCTATCGCTACATAAACTATGCAAATTAGGCGCAGCAGGCTTCGATGCACACCACATCCAACAACTGCACTACAGCTAATGCAACGGTACGGTGAGTAAAACGACTTTTCTCATATATTTTGAGGTTTATGTTACATAATTAAATAATGTTTGTTCACCAATATTCTCGTGTCAAAGTTTCGTTCAATATAATATGTTTACTACAAAATGAATGAATGGCTATGCCTACATAATACAATCCAATTCAACTTTCACTGGTACTATCATAATATACTATGTACAGTACAGTATTCATATTATATTAATAAATGATTGGTTGCGCGTGCATGTGGCTGCACCACAACAACCTCTGTGCATGTTGTGTATTTTGCCAGGACGATCCTGGACTGCGCTATGAGGCGCCGTAGCGGCCAAGAGGATGATGAAACGGCAAAACCTGTCGAGTTCTGCGAGAACCGTCGAGTTCTGCGATTTTGGTCGACTTCTGCGAGATCAATCAAGTCTGGTTACCACTGAAAATAGCGTTCTAGGTTGTGCAGCGAAATAAAGCCGCAAAAAGTATAATATAATATACTACCCAGATGAAAGTGGCTAAAAGTTACCATAACAGAGTAATTTATATTTAATATATTTTCATGAATCACTCATAAAGTCATTCTCACAGAATACGATGATGAATGGGAAAAAAATCATACAGGTGCTACCAACGTAAATGTGCTTATAAAAAAAAATTATAGTTAAAACGACAATGCCACGAGACGGCAACGTGTAGTACTAATTTTTTCTAAGTGTGTAGCGACTAAACAACTAAACTAGTTATGACGTTAAACAACATGTAAGATGTACAGCTAGAAACTATTTATCAATAAATTTAAATAGTTTTTGCAATGGATACCTTTTTAAAATAAATAATATATGTGATCCCTTATGAAAGTACCACCATATCGACCTTACTATACGCTTGCGAGACATGGACCCTAACAGCAGAATTAAAAAGAAGAATACAAGCTTTGGAGATGAGAAGTTCCCGAAACATCCTGCGCATCTCGTACACAGATCATGTCACCAATGAAGAAGACAGAAAGATAGTCAGTCGAAACATCGGACAACACGAAGGCATCCTGACCACAGTCAGAATACGCAAACTAAGATGGTATGGTATGTCACAAGATGTATTGGCCTGGCAAAAAAAACACCCTGCAAGGCACAGTAAGAGGGAGAGGCAGGCAGAAAAAGAATTGGTGTGACAACATAAGAGAATGGACAGGCCTCGACTTCTACGAATCACAAATGGCAACAAAAAACCGGCAAAGGTGGAAACAGATTGTCGTCAGAGGTGCCCCAACGACCACGGACGGTTACGGGATAGGTGAGGTGGGGTGAGATATTATATTATGCTTTTTTTTGCGGCATTACTTCGCTGCACATCCTATAACGCTATTTTCAGTGGTAACCAGACTTGATCGATCTCGCAGAACTCGACCAATATCGCAGAACTGGATCGGTCTCGCAGAACTCGACGGTTCTTGCAGAACTCAACGCTTCTCGGAGCCAGAAATCGACGGTTCTCGTAGAAATCGACGGTTCTAGCAGCCAGAACTCGACGGTTCTTGCACTACTCGTCGGTTCTCGCAAAATTCGACAGATTTTGTCGTTGTATCACCCTTTTGGCCGCCACGCGCTCATAGGTGCACTCGGCTGAACAATACTGCCTGGAGAGCCGCATGCAATGCAGAGGTGGCACTCCATCGAGTTAGGCCCGTTATGGCTACTTCCCGCTATGGCTACTTCCCATTATGGCTGTTTTTTCCCGTTATAGCTACTTTTGTGGGAGCAACTAATTAGACAGTGAAACTAGAAAACTCAGTACAGATATTTCCCCATCCCACACTCCTGTTTGTGCTGAGCCAGACGCTGGTTCACAATCTGATACTTCCTCTTCTCCTGTGGTGGTGGTATGGCTGCATCATGATGTGCAAGCTTCAGCTCTGCTGCTGCCCGCTCCGTCCTGTACTTGTTGCCACTTGGCCCAGTACGCCTACACTGGAACCTGTAGCCTCTGTACATGGCTGAAGGCTTTCCATATTTGCTTGCTCCTCCAAAAAGTAGCCGTAACGGGGAAATAACCAGGAACCACTTTAGCTACCATTTCTGGAGTTACAATTAACTGCCCTAAAAGGAACTGGTAATGAACTAAAAGAAACCTTGTGTTATTATATTTCCAGCACTGTCTTCTAGAGATCCGACCTTTTTGCTCATAGCTCCTTTTAGATTGTCTTATTCCAGTCATAGCTGCATTAAGTGCCTCTTTGTAATTTGCGTAGTTTTCATCCTTTCTGGTAAGCCTATAAACCCTCCACATAATTTGCTTGTATGTTTCTTTCTAGACTGTCTTCCTTTTTTTCAAGGGAACATTGATTAATGATACTCTCAATTTCCTATTTTAGAATGTTCCAACATTCAGTTGTGGTGTTATTACTCAGTATGTTATTCCAATCTAGCTTTGCTAAATATTTTCTCATATCTTCATATTTACCTTTGTGGAAGTTTCTCCTGTGTGTTTTTATTTTTACTTTCTGATTTTACTTTGATGTAAAAATGTATTTGATTATGATCACTGTTACCCAATGGCTCATGTATTTTGACATTGTCCACTAATTCATTTTGTAGTTCCACATAACCAAGTTACATTGTTATTTTTACGCTACTTCTTGCATTCTACTTCTAGTTGTCTACCTTACTTCCCAAACTTTTAATATATAGGTTGTTTCTCAGAACACACACAATTACATCATTAGACATTACCATTTTGCGTCTCCTGCATAAAAATTCCTGGGCTGTCCGTTTCATCATAGTCACCGACGCAGTCCTGTTTCCGTCCCTGGTCTTGTTTTTCCAGATGCTTCTTCACAAATTCACACTCGGCCTCCACCAGTGCATCGAGGAATGCGTAGAATGCATTTCCGCCACGCCGTACCAAAATATCGAGAAAGCAAGCAACTTTTTCAGTGTTGGTCGCTTTACTCATAATTGTTTCTTCCATTTGTTGGTTCAGTAATGATGCAACGTGGTGAATGAAGTCTACCATGAAAATGTTGTCTATGAGATATTTACGGTTTTTCAGCAGTATGTCCCTGTGACGCTGTTCCATAATCTGGAAGGCAACATAACCAGATAAATGGATTGTGCGTGCATTCGCAGTGGGATCTCATGCTAATTCCACAATTCAGTGTTACCAACCAACATCTACAAATCAAGCAATTATATACAACATAACCATCATAATCCTAACATGTCAAGTACCATGTCCAACACTAGACAAAGTTTAACACTAACAAAGTATGAAGAGAAACATGTATGAAGAGAAACATGTGAAAGTTATAATAATCTCAACAAGTAGTTAAATATCATTGAATGATTATAGACCGCAATATAATATATATTAAGTTGAGTCTGAAATAAAAGTATTGATCGATTAATTTATTGCTTGGATATATCAAGGATTCCTTATGTGGAACCAAACTATGGTTCACCAGTGACAAGACGCACAATACCATGGCTATATGATGTTAACTGTTTACAATTGGAACTGCTTATCAATTATGAACTGCTTAACACCTTTTGTCTTGGTGCGCTGCCAAGCTTGGGTCTCCCAAGGAATTTAGTGCAATAGGAGTATTTTATATATTATATTATTATAATATTCTTTTCTGATCTACTTTCAAAACATTTTTTAATTAGTCATATCTGTTGATTTGCTTTTGTAGTAATATATATATATATATATATATATATATATATATATATATATATATATATATATATATATATATATATATATATATATATATATATAGATGTTATGTGGGTGATTGGGTTTAGATTATCACATTTACGATGATTATACAAAACTCTACTGAAATATTTCTACATTAGCTGACTGTGAAGCTCTGTAAGATGATCTCAACAAACTTAGAGTTTGGTAAAAAAAAATTGCTGCTAAACTTCAATGCCACTAAACGTGTAGTACTTAAAATAAGACAAAGCCGCAACTATGGAGAAAGTTGTAGAACAGCAAAAAGATTTAGGAATTACCATCTGTGATAATTTAAACCCAAGCACCCACATAACATATATATATATATATATATATATATATATATATATATATATATATATATATATATATATATATATATATACATATACGTGTGTGTGTGTGTGTGTGTGTGTGTGTGTGTGTGTGTGTGTGTGTGTGTGTGTGTGTGTGTGTGTGTGTGTGTGTGTGTGTGTGTGTGTGTGTGTGTGTGTGTGTGTGTGTGTGTGTGTGTGTGTGTGTGTGTGTGTGTGTGTGTGTGTGCTTGGGTTTAGATTATCACAGATGGTAATTCCTAAATCCTTTTGCTGTTCTACAACTTTCTCCATAGTTGCAGCTTTGTCTTATTTTAAGTACTACACGTTTAGTGGCATTGAAGTTTAACAGCAATTTTTTTTACCAAACTCTAAGTTTGTTGAGATCATCTTACAGAGCTTCACAGTCAGCTAATGTAGAAATATTTCAGTAAAGTTTTGTATAATCATCGTAATGGTCCTAGAATTCAGCATTAAGTAAATTACATCAGTAAACCTCCAGTTGGTTTATCCACCATCTGAACTAAACAGTTGTCAATGAACCTTTTATCTAGTTGGGTATTATGATTATAAAATTTTCCTCTCCTTTTGCACATGGTTGGGTTTCTGACAGTCAGAAAGGTATTTCTGATGTGACAAACTAGTTTCTGACAGGTTTCTGGCATCAGAAACTGTCAGAATCTACTACATGCTATATAACTTTATGATTTTGCTAATTATATAACCTATGAAATTGAAGAGTGATAATTAAATGTCTATTGACTTCATTTGCCTGGATGGAGAAATTGTATACCGTGGACTCTCACTATGTTCAGAAGAAAGTTCAAGGAACACATTGAGACTTGGTCAAACTGTTCCTTATATTTCTTGTTCCTTATATCCATGGTTGTATAATTATAATAGAGTACCATAACAGGGCTGCACAGGGATTTCAAAGTTGTTCGTTTTAATTTAATCTTTAAACATTTGGGTGACATCTGGTGACCACAGAACTTCCATCTAGCAACTTTTTTCCATTACTTTCCACTTTAACAAAATGTTCCCACACAGCCTTATCTGGTCTGCTACCCTTAAACACGGTGCACGCAGGGGTGCTACTAGCACTATTAAAGTCACTACTCAATATAACAATATCTAAAAGAAATGTGGGTAATCAATTTGCATTTTTTCACATGTAACAGTGTATCTCTAAGAGAAGGTGTAACTGGCTGGCCAAGCAACTTGCTAAGTACTAAGTAGAAAGCATTGTGCCAATCAGCTTATACCTCCATCAAGCACAGACAGGTGCATATATGATAATTGGGAATTGGGACTTCAAATGGTTGCCTGGACATGCCTTGAATTTTTCTTTGATATCGATTTGTCTCTTAATCTTACACAATGAAGCAGTGCATAGTTCACTATCAGCTCACAGCAGTGAGCAGTACAACAGTACAGTTCTGTTTCAATTGCTTAAGTTTAACACTTTTGTTGGCTTCCAATTGGCTTACTGACACAGCCATACAAGTCTGGGCACAGTCCTAACCCAGTCCCTTGAAGTCCTCTCCAATGTTATTACTGGTTGGCCCCTACACCCACCCAACTACTTTCATGCTTTCCCATTTGTGATTGACACCTGTCCTGCTCTTTTAAAAGCTAGCTGCCAGGTGAAACCATAATAATGTTTATTGTCTCAAATAACATAAACTCATATATATATATATATATATATATATATATATATATATATATATATATATATATATATATATATATATATATATATATATATATACAATCAATCTGCCTATCAACTATTAAGCACATTTAAGACAATGAAAAAGAAGCAAATTGCTTGTTTCCTTTTTTCAATTATAAATTAAATAAATTATGTGCCAAGATGTCTACACTACACAAAAAAAATCAATAAGTGAAATTATTATGTGAATTATAGTAGACCAGTGTACAACAGCTACTGTTGGAATATTAACTTTGCTGTACACGTTGAAAATATAATACTAAGTTAACCAATACTTATTCACAAGTGATTTCTAATACAAGTATACCACAATTGTCTAATCAATAAATTGTTTGTAATATGATTAAAAGGTTACCACAAATAAGTCATTCAGATATAATAATACATAAGACTATTATACTAAATTATACTGGTATATTACAATTGACTAGAGTAGTCTTGTTCGTAGGTTCCCCATATGTAATGTTTCACTGTGTTTTTAAATATATAAATAGATGTACAATCATCCAAGTGGTTCTTTATGACAATAGTATTCCATAATTTGGGACCAACATATGCCAGTGTATTTTGTCTGGTGTTGTTTTACAGTATGATATTTTATAAAATGTTTCTTGTCTCAATTTATGAATGTGTGACATAATATGATGTGTAAGCATGTCATTAAATATATTTGGTAACATACCCCTATTATGTTTATACATTAGCATGCAGCTTACATATTTGTTTAGTTGATAAATATTCATATTCTTAAATAAAAAACTGTGTGTGGTTTATAAATCCAACATGACTAATTATATGTATTATTCTTTTTTGCAATACATGAATTTTAGATAAATATATTGTTGGCGCTCTTCCCCATACTATGTTACAATAAGTAATATATGGATAAATAAATGTATAATATAGGTTAACCAATGTCTTCTTGTTCAGTTTGTTCTTTACTTTTTTAATAATGCCTATGCTCTTAGAAATTTTATTACATGTGTACTTTACATGGTCACTCCAACTGATTTTATTATCTATTATCACTCCCAGAAATTGCATATGATTAACAGTGTCTATAATTTTGAAACCACTGGAGCGCTATTCCTCTGATTCAATAATGATCTAGTTTTCTTAATAGGATATCATGGTTAACAGTATCGAATGCTTTAGCGAAATCTAAAAATAGTCCAATTATGTTAAATTCCCTTTTGTCCACATCCTTTTTTAAATCCAAACCGGGAGTTAGTTGTAGCATAATGGCCCAATCATACCAGAGTAAGTTTGTTTGATAATATTTGGTTTTATGCCATCCCAGCCGGAACTACAATTTTTAAATTTCTCTATAATTATCCTTATCTCATCTGTGGTCGCAGGTGCTAAAAACATAGAGTTTTTATAAATTCCATCGAGATAATCATCAGGTTTTTCTGTTATGAATGACATTTCATTAGCTAATTCTGATCCAATGGTCGTGAAATACTCACTAAATTTATCAGCTACTAATTGCTTGTCTCGTGTTAATTTACCATTCACTAAGAACTCTTCGCTACATGAAAATGCTGTCCTCTTGCTTATGATTTCCCTTATCACATGCCCAGCCTTTTTCAAGTTGCTCTTGTGCTTATCAAACTCCTTCTGATAGTGATAGCTTTCTGCTATATTAATAAGTTGCCTTAATTTGTTTTTGTATCTTTTATAACTGATTATAAAAGATACAAATACTGCAACAATTACATAGATCTGTTATCATTTCTACATATGCTAACAAATTGGTAGAAAATGCAAACATAACAGACTAAACATATACAAGACATAGTAAAAGTCGCAACTGAATATGACATGTAACAGATTACTAATGCATTACTACCGGTATGTTGATTTTCTGACATCTTGATGTCCGAAAGGTATTTCTAACGAGGTGGTAAATACCATGGTATTTACCATCTTGTCATAAACTTGCCAACCATGCTTTTGCCCAATCTATCTTTCTAAAATATAAATCCCAAGAAGGAGACAGTAAAAATGTTCTATTGTATTTATTGAATTATTTATTTTTGTAACATGTGTGCCTGATCTTCTTCTGGCCGATAGATTACAACTTGCCATTGAATATTAGGGTATGGGGATATGGTAACCCATAAGATTTCTGCATCTGTATTGCCAGGTAAGAATGGTGTTGGGTTTAAATTATATTTTATTAGTAGCTTTACTCCTCCCATGTATGCCACTGTGTATGTGCCGGGTGAATAAAAATTTAGTTTTCTCTCTTTTCTAAAGCATGTACAGTATAATGTTAATTGTGGTATAAATTCTGAGTAAGCACTGTCTGAGGATAAACATGTTTCAGTAATGTAAGGATCTTCCTCAGATACAAGAACTTCAAGCTGTGTGAATTTGTTTCTTAGGCACTGTGCATTAAGAGTATATTTGTAGTGGTAAAATGTCCTTTCCATTTTTTAAGAATAGTGCTGTGTACATATTTACAGGTGTATTCTCCGGCCTGCACTGAGTTTTAATCTGCTGTTTTTTTTCTTGTTTCTTTTAACTGAGCCCAAAAACTTATGTCAGTTTCCCTTTCTAGTTTGGCTTGATCTGGAACGATGAAAATGGTTTTCAGATTGTATAATTCAGTTTTGACATGTCACACTTTTGTACGTTTTCTAAGTATTTCATCCTTCTATTTCTTCTTTTTTTTTAGTACTCTGGGTGGTCTCATTTTTACCTTCTTTTTCACCAAGTTTCATTGTGCTTGTAATTTCTCACTGGCTAGATCTTGATCCCCTTTTCGTTGTTTTCTGGTAAGCTCCTTACCACAATATTTTTGTCTCTGCTTTTTTCTAGAGATTCGTCCATGACCATGTAATATATATTTATATTTTTCGATATGTTTATTGCTAGGCTGGTTACTTTGCCCTCTAAGCTTCCTGCTTCTACAGCTAGTTGGTAGACCATCACTTTGTGAGCATTTGTTTCCATTAATTTTGCTTCTCTACTTGCTCAAGCCGATAACTGAATTTTTCTGGGGGAGCGAGAAGGGGAGAGAGGGGCAGAGGGATGGAGAGAGGGGTAGAGGGAGGTCCAGGGACAGAGGGAGAGAGAGGCAGGTGGAGAGAAAAGGGGTGGAGAAGGGAGAGAGGGGAGGGAGTGGGAGATTCATTTGAAAGAGATGGCTCATCACTGCTTCCCCAAGACAAATATTCAATATATTATTGTATAAACTTTTAGCCATCATATTTCGTACCTGTAAGCATTTTCCGAGGAATACGTTTTTTGCAAAAGGAACATTATGCCTTGTTTTGCATGCACACATACTTGGTGTGTGTGCACACGTGCTGTAAGAGAAAGTAATAAAATATTTAGAAAAAAGATGATAGCGTGCGTGTAGAATTGCAATTTGAGGAGAGGAAGAGTTGATAGCGTGAAAAAATGCAATATCAATTAATGTTGCAAGCTGGAGATCTTCTGTCTGAAAATCTCCAAACTTGGTGCTGTAGCTGCGTTGGCTGGCAGGTTATTCCAATTGGCTATTGTACGGGGTAAAAAGCTATACTGGATGAATTGCTTAGTGATTACGGGTAGTTGAACAACTTCAGAATGCGTGAGTCTGGAGGGTCTCACTAGGGGTATAAGTTGGGGGAAGAGGTCCAGGGCGATTATACCATGTAATGTCTTCTAAAACATGATAAAGCCTTACCTACCAGGAAGTGCTCACACTTCACTTGAAAGTTTCAACAAAACCGGGTTAACGATTTTCTTCAACTCTCCTCGCGACGTCTTCTGCAGCGACAGTATAACCAACGTATGTATTCGCAAATGACGAAACGATCGGTATATAACCACTCTCTAACGTTCCAAGAATTGTATAACACCCACTCAACCAGCCAACAAACAAGCTCAAGCACTTTCGAAACTTTATATACATATGCTATGCGACCCTAGCGACCGTTTATTGTACATGCATAGCCACCTAGCGACATAATGTGCGAACGTAGATTTGTGACAGTCAAAATGACGGGCACGGACCATAGTCAGAATCGGGCACGGACCACAGTCACTTTTCCCATAGACGACCATTATAACATTCTTGCGCCTACATTGAAAATTTATCCTACAATTTTTTTTTAAAATTCACAGAAAATGACAGACCAACTAAGACACCTGGTGTGCGAAATTCGTGAAAATGACATACCTCCTTTTCGCACAAATTGCTTCAAAGCATGAAGCCCGTGCATTTCTGCCATGAAATTCCCCGGTTTCTCAAATATGAGTACATCCTGCCTAACAGCCACTGTGTCATTACGCAACTGGTATACATACTGACAAATGGCATCATTTCAAAGCTTAGATGCTACTGTGCACAAAAACATCACTTCTACTCACTCACACACACAATTTCTGCTCTCACAAATAAACCCTATCTGCACAATGAATTTTTTCCTTGGGACTCTTTATGTATGTAATGGCGGATGAATTCTGACTGTGGTCCGTGCCCTAATTAATTTCCGACATCTCACAAACCATCACGAAAGTTATACCAAATCGAAGAAAAACCTTTATCTCAATAAATCACAGAAGGAAATCCACATCGCAATGCAACACATTAATTGATATGTCACCGAGACATGCCCCCGTATGTGAGGGGAAGAATTTCGAGTGGGCTGAGTTGCACTTATGCACTTTAGTCATAAAGCCCACACTGCTTGCTGTGCCAGATATATAGAAAATCTTACAAGTGTTTCACAAAATATGGGGTATTTTCATCAATACAACACTAAAATTGTCAACTAATTTTTTATTAAAATATTTTTTTTATTTTTTTTAATATGCACTGTTTTTTGGGCAAAAAGCAGGCATTTCTGTGTATTTCACAACATTGATAGGTAATACTGAGCGTTCAAACTACAACGAATTATGGTATGTGTGAAAACAAGCTATATATCTGACAAGTTTTCATATGAACATTTGGCATTGCTGACACGGATGACCCAATTTCAAGTCACTGAAGGTGCCAACTGCCTGTCAACGAGATAGAATGGAATGCTGCCTGTTTGGGGCTTTTGAGTGTCTCCTGTTGCAACTACAGTGAAGATAAGCCTACTTTTTGCTCACATTTCAACTACAGGGGGTTGTAAATTCTATTCAGAATTTACATTGGGGTATTTTCTCAGCCAATAGCTGTGCAGCATGACAGACAAGTGGTCTACCCCACTAAAATTATGGCCATTGCTTAAATGTCAGTTGGACAGATTGCTCCCAGATCAGTCAGATAGGAAAAGTTTTTGACTCTGATACAGATATCAGCATGGAGAAGAAAAGTGAAGGTGTGGCGAAGTTCCAAATAGCCAAAAATGAGAGGAGATGTGGCTTTCAGAAGGAGCACACTGTGCCAGGATATTGTGGTTCTACACATACAGAATAAATTGTGCACCTTGGGGGCTTCACTTTGAATGAGAGGATTTTATGTCACCTGTCCAGGGCATGATAACTGCACAGCAACATTGACATTGGATTGCTATGGAGGTGACTGCAAGATATGCAGGTACTCCTCTATAGCCTGCTCAGGTGGGAAAGGAAACTGGTGGAAAAAATCAATGTACCTGCAGACAGGTACTCTCCACTATCTCAACATGACCAGTAGAGACAGGATTACACCGAGAAAGATTCTGCAACTAAGGTAAGGGGGAAATGCACAAGCGTTAACAAAACTGTGTCTTAACACAAACCAAAATAATGGCTTGAACAGAGGGTTGAGTGCTTCTCTACCAAAAAAATGTGAACTTCAGTCGCAATGTCAAGGGATGTGCCTGTGCAGCCATTGACAGGCTGAATTATGGAGCGGGGAACTCTCTACTGTGGAAACTGGAGACAAGCAAAGCTTCTGTTAGTAAAGGTGGAAGCGTGCCACACACTCCCCCCACATGTATGTGGGGGAGTTCAAGAGAGGATTACCTCATAGCCCTGCGAGCACAACGAAGCATGGACACACAGACAGAGAGGCAAGCAGCTGAGCATGCAAAAACACACAAACTGGTGAGTAATGATAAGACTGGCTTAATTAATTCTTTGATTTGTCTCTCACCTGTTCAACTGCACAATTTCTAAATACACTGAGGGTAATGACCGTGACCAAAACAATGCTGCTCTCTCACACACTGTCTTCTATTGTTGTTTACATGCAGTGGCTCCAGTATCATATGCTGTGGATTAACACACAAGCTGACATTGCAAATATGATTACAACTTAGATGTCTAGGAATCTTTGATAAATTATGGTGTAGCATATTATGCCATATACATTAATCTATGTACAAGAACTGTCTTCCATTTCCCAGCTGGAAATTTCACACATATGACACCATACTGGGCTAGCTAGCCTATACGATATGCTTTAAAACACCCAGTCCATAACATGCAACTGTCATTTCTTGACAAGACAGTGTTAAACTTGATTCTCCACCTATATTTTCTCACAAAAAATGTCATCCATGCTTGTTTTACCACGATGAGTTGCCTTGGTAACAAGCCAGTCAAAATTTCATATTGGGCACGGACCACAGTCACTTTTCCCATAGACGACCATTATAACATTCTTGCGCCTACATTGAAAATTTATCCTACAATTTTTTTTTAAAAATTCACAGAAAATGACAGACCCACTAAGACACCTGGTGTGCGAAATTCGTGAAAATGACATACCTCCTTTTCGCACAAATTGCTTCAAAGCATGAGGCCCGTGCATTTCTGCCATGAAATTCCCCGGTTTCTCAAATATGAGTACATCCTGCCTAACAGCCACTGTGTCATTACGCAACTGGTATACATACTGACAAATGGCATCATTTCAAAGCTTAGATGCTACTGTGCACAAAAACATCACTTCTACTCACTCACACACACAATTTCTGCTCTCACAAATAAACCCTATCTGCACAATGAATTTTTTCCTTGGGACTCTTTATGTTTGTAATGGCGGATGAATTCTGACTGTGGTCCGTGCCCAATCCGTCCGCCATTACAACGATAAAGGGGCACGGGCCATAGTCAGAATCCGTCCGCCATTACAACGATAAAGGGGCACGGACCACAGTCAGAATCCACCCGCCATTACTAGGATAAAGAATCCCAAGGAAAAAATTCATTGTGCAGATAGGGTTTATTTGTGAGAGCAGAATTTTACACACCAGGTGTCTTAGTGGGTCTGTCATTTTCTGTGAATTTAAAAAAAATTGTAGGATAAATTTTCAATGTAGGCGCAAGAATGTTATAATGGTCGTCTATGGGAAAAGTGATTGTGGTCCGTGCCCAAAGAGTCCCAAGGGAAAAAATAATTGTGCAGTTAGGGTTTATTTGTGAGAGCAGAAATTATGTGGATGAGTGAGTGAAAGCTAAGTTTTTTATGCACAGTAGCATCTAAGCTTTGAAATGATGCCATTTGTCAGTTGGTATACCAGTTGCGTAAGGACACTGTGGCCGTTATATAATTAGGCAGGGTGTACTCATATTTTAGAAACCGGGGAAATTCATGGCAGAAATGCAGGGGTGTCATGCGTTGAAGCAATTTGAGCAAAAGGAGGAATATAATTTTCGCGAATTTCACACACCAGGTGTCTTAATTAGTGGGTCTGTCGTGTGCTGTGAAAAACAAATTGTAGGATAAATTTTCAATGTATGCACAAGAACGTTATAATGGTCGTCTATGGGAAAAGTGACTGTGGTCCGTGCCCTGACTACACAACATAATATTATTGGCAGTTTGGAAAATAATTTATATCAATGTAGATGCCCTACGCTTGAAAAGGGTTGTCGTTGATACAAAAAAAACTGCTCTGCACTGAACTGACACATGTAAAGGCACTTTGCAAAAGCGATGATAGGTAAAATGGTAATCTGGTTCGGCAAACAAATAAGCTAACATGAGTAACCATTTCCTTCCATGTTAATTTGCATTTACGACAATCGCTACATAAGGGGATTATCAGGTATAGCTATTATATCACCGTGCAGTATATGTCCTATACACACTTTTAAGTAACACACTTCCTGCTCACGCACGCACGCACGCACGCACGCACGCACGCACGCACGCACGTACATATTGCCTTTATTCATACAGACATCGAGTTGGCCACTAATGGTGATGGGGTATTAGGTGACGCGGGGCAAACGCCCAGGTTTCAGGACACCGGATGCTGAGAATATAATCCTTTGGCCCGGGTATACATGCATATCGTTTTATGTGTTGTGAATAATCTAGTTCATTATGTTAGGTATATATCTTCTGTTGAAATCGTTAACGTGCCTATAGTCCGTGAAAAAGTGTCCTCATTTAAGCGGAAGTCGTATCGTGGGGCGTGACGCCCACCCTTGTGGCAAAACGCCCAGAGGTGGGCGTTTGCAATACTAAAAATTGTTATGTGAATATGTTTTTCATATATCGCCGATGCATCTATGCCATTACTACAATCATATTTTCAAATTCTATGCTTTCATTTCGTCTGTCTCAGTTTCCCCGTGGAACAAATTGGCCCAACATGTTCCACATAACAAGAGTCCACTGCAGGTCTAATGTAAATTATAAATTATATTTTACCCTTGCCCTCTCTGTCCATGGTTACACAACCTTAGATACGTAATATTTAAATTAAACGTCTTTGACATTAAACCCGCTTGATAAAAAACACAAACATGCAGAACAAATGACACAAAACAACCTTTATTTTCACTTGACGCACATTAGTAATCCATCATAATACAATAATAGTATGTATGTAGCACCGACAAACCATAGTTTCTGAAATATGTTAATTTAAAGCTGCTTCATCAAATGGTTCGGCCCATCGTGAATCCGGTTCATTTATGTCCAGACGTGTAGTGTGTGACTAGTTTAAGTAATGTGCGCAGTCTGTTTGATAAAAAATATCTACTTTTGTTCAAATCATCGAAAGAATTGACTTTAACCGTTAAATCTGGTAAGGATCAAAATAGTCGGTATCCGGTTCCCGTCTACCGGTCTATATAGCGTACGCAACGCTTGCTTGCCTGGTGACTAAGAACGGAATTAATGTCGTAGTAAATACATGGGGCCGTATGTATGGACCGGGACTAACGTCTTTAGCCATAGCGTAACTCCTAGGCTATAGCGTAAGCCGGCAAGTCGATATGCATGAAAACCTACTAGGCTCAATTTCCTTCAAAGTCCCGGTGTATCTTGACGCTCAAGATAAACCAGGACTAACTCCTTAGTCTCTGGCGTAAGCATAGGGCAAATGTTAGATTGGGACAGTGATTGTTTGGTGTAAACGACGCCGAGGACATTTTGAGGGGAAATAGAATATTCAGTGATCGAACGAATCCTTTAGAAATTGTTGATAACATTCAAAGTACAGATTATTATCGAAGCAGTTTTGGTGGTATCCCATCAACTCCAGGTGATCTATTATCTTTCATCTTCTTAATTTTCTTTGCTATCATTTCAGGAGTTACAAACAACTGCCCTAAATGTTCTGATGTATTGCCCTCAAATTTAGTAAATGGAACTGGAAGTGACCTGAAATCTTCTGTGGTAAAAACTGAGCTGAAATACTCATTCAGGACCTCTGCCATTTGAAACCCGTCTGAAATTATGTTTTCCCTGTTGTTTTCCAATGACCCGACCTTATCTCGAACTTTCTGTTTACTCCTTACATAAGCATAGAAACTCTTGCTGTCATTTTTTATATTACCTACCAATTTTTTTCAAAGGTTCTTTTAGATTTTCTAATTTCAGTTGTAGCTAGGTTAAGTGCCTCTTTGTAATTTGCATAGCCTTCATCCATTCTGGTACGCATATAAACCCTCCACTTAGTTTGCTTAAACACTATTTTTCTAATAGCTTCTTTTGACAAGTGTTTCTTTCTAGACCGTTTTCCTTGTTTTTTCAAGGGAACAAATTTATCGATGATACTCTCAATTTCATATTTTAAAATATTCCAACATTAAATTGTGGTCTTATTCATCAGCATGTTATTCCAATCTAGCTCTGCTAAGTATTTTCTCATATCTTTATATTTACCTTTGTGGAAGTTTCTCCTATACGTTTTTTATTTTTACTTTCTGATTTTACATTGATGTCAAAATGTATTTGATTATGGTCACTGTTACCCAATGGTTCGTGTATTTTTACATTGTCCACTAATTCTTTTTGCGATGATAAAACTATATCTAATACATTTTCTCCCCGGTTGGTTCTAGCACGTGCTGAGTAAGGAATTAAAGGGGAACTGAAGCAATTTTGTGTTGTGCCGTATATTTAAATATATATTATCTAACTATGCATTAATGGTGACAGATACCTGCTAATGTGTGAGATAAACTGAAAAACTGATTTTGTTCGAGACAAAAATCGACAAAATACATCACTGCGTATCGCCATCTTGTTGTCGAAACGAGTGGTTTGAGTCGCGTATATCTAATCAATGTAAATTTTCGATTTTTTGCGATTTATTTCGTAAATAGGCATTCTGGAGCGAAAAAAAAGATATGGCTCTCTGTTCTATATACAAGTGTTTACACACGTCAACAAAATAGCGTTTTTGTTCGTTCCAAATAAAAAAAGTTAAAGAAATTACAACAGAACACGCAAAAATTCGTCGAAAACGCCACACTTCTCGAACACACGAGACGCTAACCAACGAGAATATGCGATAACGGAATACCGGAACTATTTTTTACTTGTTGACAAGATGGATGCATCGCTTGTGACAGTTTTACCAGATCTGCTACTAGCGATTAGTGGTTTACTGAACTTCCGTAATAGTTTAGTCTATCTTTGGAGAAATGGAAACCACAGACGAAGAGTCTAGTTCGACAGGCCACACGGAAACAACGGTTGACAGTCGTAAAGTGTCACCGAGTGTGCGAGTCACGCTCCAGACTCCAGGTCGGCTTCGCCTTTGTTGACGTTGGATTCAGGAAAAATTACAACAGCGCTTTGACTGTCAACGATTCCTGACTAGGTAATGTGATGTGGTGAACCTGTGGAAATTACGTCCTGATGTCTGCGCACGTTTACGTTGAGTCATCATGCTGCGCCGAGGAAGCTAACATGCCTAGGGCTAGGGCTAGGCTATGGCTATGCAGCACCGTGTGCCCGACCGCGTTAGTGCTTCCATCACCGTACGAAGGCGAAGACGATGTCGATGATTTTGTACTGATATGCACAAACAGAGCGGTGCTAGATGTTGGCCTGCTGTCATTGCATGATTTGCGTGCCGACTCATTGATTCGCCCTATAGCTAGCAGGTCAGTAATTCAATTGTTATCGAATCGTTGCCATTTTAATAATCATATTTTTTCTGCATATTTCTTTTACCTAGCCCGAGGGCGAGGTCCGAACTACAATGGCAATGCAAGCAGGCTCTTTTCTTTATTTTGTATCTAATCTAATGATTATCATTATGTGAATATATATATATTCTTAGATGTTACCATAATTGTGATTGTAATAATTATTGTAATCATTACTACATTAGTAATTGTGATTGCAATAATTACTGTAATCATGATTACATTAATATTCGTACTTGTAATCACCCCTCTCTTTATAGCACACCACAACACCTTGTTGTTTGGTGCAATGTAATCATTTAAATAACAATAATTAACTACTGACAGTATTTAATGTTCACAGTTTTGCAACTATTATGGTAATTATGGAATTAGTGCTATCAACTAACCCTGACAAATTATATTTCAGGCTCAGGAAAGGCAAGACAAGTAATCCCATCCTGCAATGTGGGAAGGATCTGTGATGTCTATTCTGAACCGAATTGAATTGATGGAAAGTTTAGCTATGGAGATTGACCTGACACAGGTGAGTGTACTGATAGTCTGATATAGAAAAATTGTGAGGCACCCACAGTATGCAGCAGGTCGAAAAACAACCTGGAAAACTACAAAAATTCCCACTAAAATATTAATAACTGAATGATGTGAATGCCTCCTTATCCATATCCCACTTCTGTCAACAAAAATGTTACCTGCAGCATCTTGCACACACAATTTCATTTATATTGAGACCAACATAAAATATACCAAAAGTTTATTCACATAGAAAACAATTACCAAAGAAATAAGGCTAACTAGAACGACTGAAACCATTGACTAAAAACAGTGACTTCTACCACAGGGAAATACAACCTGGAACATGGATATCACAGTTACACACATCATTATTATGCCACAACATATCAAATATACTGGTAGTTTAGCTTAGGAAATAATTAATCTTTATAAAGCCAAGGCATTTAACTGTTTGACTAAAAACAGTGACTTCTACCACAGGGAAATACAACCTGGAACATGGATATCACAGTTACACACATCATTATTATGCCACAACATATCAAATATACTGGTAGTTTAGCTTAGGAAATAATTAATCTTTATAAAGCCAAGGCATTTAACTGTTTCACCATCATCATCTGTACCAATGGCAATAGACTACTTGTTTTGATTGGACAGTAAATGTACACCAATCATGTGTAACAATATTACTTGTTCTGGCTGACAGTAAACGTGCACCAATCATGCATACCAATACACTACTTGTTCCTACCAACAGTAAATGTACACCAATGATCTCATTCTGGAATCTGCACCATTTCACTACGTCTTCTGACAGTAAATGTACACCAATCATGTGTATCCAATATACTACTTGTTCTGACTGAATCTACTACTTGTTCCTACCGACAGCAAATGTAAACCAAGCGTCTCATTCTCTACCAACTACACTACTTGTACTGACAATAAATGTACACCAATCATATGTATCAATACACTACTTGTTCTGACTGATAGTACTTGCACACCAACCATCTGTTCCAATAAACTACTGGCACTAAATATACACCAATACACTACTTATTCTGACTGATAGTACACATACACCTAACATATTCAATTCACCTTTCACTTATCCAGGGGTAGAAATCAGCACCCTTTCCTCTGACAGACACCCCAGTATCCGAAAGACCTTGGCTGATAGATCAGACATGAGTACAACCTGTGTCACAGTTTATGGCTGTTTGGTGTGTGGCAGGTGCAGAAAAGTGACATAAGTTTTTCTCACGAATGACAAACTTCTTCTCTTTCTCATAGGTGTCGGAGCTGCTTGAGTCACCCTCGGTTATGTCGCTGTTATCACATAGTGTGCATCATCTGCACCAATGTCTTTGTTCTCACTGAATCTGATGGAAGCTTCACATAGGAGTAGTTCATTGGTGCAATAATGTCATCCGTGACTACAGCAGTATTCGCGAAGTGTCGCACTTGAAATATCATTACCGGATCGATTTGCATTTCAGCATCAGTTGTATGTGGTGCCACAGCAGTAGTAGCAGTGATGGCACTAAAGGTGACATCCGTAATGTAAAGATTGAAGGCATCACCCGTAGCGCTGGATGCTTCAAAACTAGTATCTGTACTTGTACGAACCAATGGTGAATCCTTCATCTGAAAAGATTACACATACGGTGACTTGAAAATTTTACAAAATTCATCTTTTGCATAATAAAAGTGAATCACAATGTGAGAAACTTTCCCTTGTATATATTATTTTTAGAATATAAGAGTGCCAGTGTCATATAGAATGTATAAAGTAATCAACCACAGGGACAAGCATTTTCCCTATGGAGCCATGTTAATTCAACCAATGGGTCTTTCACTGATCTCTTAATGTTTTTAATGAATCTGTTTGGTCAGTTTGATGAATGCCACTGGTAACATAACCAAATGCATGTAACCAAAATTGTAGCATCTTAGCTCAAATGTGCATTATATTATCTAATCAACATTTCACTGTTTTCAATGGGCCAGGGAGGTCAAAATTCTATAAGGGGTCCAAATTCCATAACAAAATATGGACCCATAGGTTCACTTTCTATGGGGTTCCTTATTTTATATCTGACACTCGAGTTAGATAACATAATGCATGAATATTGTTATTGGACCAAATGCAGATATATGTTTGTGACATCTTTATCTTATAAATGCTGCACGCACACACACATACCTGCCCACACACACACACATATATATATATATATATATATATATATATATATGTGTGTGTATATATGTATATATATAATTATTAGGTATTATACTGAAAGCATCTGCTAGATAGTATGGTGCATGGACAAAAGCCCCACAGACATAAGCTTGTTTCAATTCAATTATACTGTTCATGACTGTTGCTGTAGTACACAGAGACAAGATATTGTCATGAATATACTTCAGGCATGTGGTCAATTCCATTCCGGAATTGGAACTGGCCCTCAATTCCAGTTCCGGAATTGGAATTGACTTAAATTTTTTTTTTAATTGGAATTTTTTTTTTCAAAAATTTATTTTTTGGGAATTGGAATTGATTTTGTTGGAATTATTGACTTGATACTGTTAATATTTACCCTTATATTTATTTATATTACTTTTAAAATCATATTTGTCTGCTATTAGCATGTCACCCTGAATCTGGTAACAGCCAGGAAGTTGTCAACATTACAGCATAGACACTGTCTACTCTGGTATTGAAACATTGTGACCAAGAACAATATAATCAAGCATTTGCATCAAAAAGAGATATGCCCTTATCAGATATCTGTCAATTCTATTTTTAAACATATTCACACTACTAGCATTAACACAATCATTTGGCAGTTTGTTCCATTCATTTATCATCCTCTGTGAGAAAGAGTAGTTTCTCATGTCCAACCTACACTGCTCCTTAACTAATGCTGCTTTGTGTCCTCTGGTTCTACTGCCTTCTTTAAGTTTGAAGAACATATTCCTATCAACATCCTCATAATCGTTTACTATCTTAAACAAATCTATTTGGTCTCCTCTTAGTCTCCTGGTCTCTAGTGTTGTCAAACCACATTGTAATAAGCGACTTTCGCAACTAAGGTCTCTTAATTCTGGAATCATTTTAGTTGCTCTTCGTTGTATTCTTTCTAGCTTATCTATGTCTTTTTTTACGAAATGGCCTTCATGCTTGAATACAATATTCCAAATGTGGTCTAACTATTGCTTTGTACAGGAGTACAATTAGATGTTTCTCCTTATACGTGATAGTTCTCCTAATTAGCCCTAGAAATTGATTTCCTTTCAAGCAGCAATCCCACATTGCTCTGAAACTTTCATGTCAGCATTAAATGTTACTCCTAAATCCTTTTCTTGTGTGGTTCTACCTAGTACAGCATCCCTCATTTTATATTCCTCGTCCATATTTCCATGTCCTATGTGTATACATTTACACTTCCCAAAATTGAATAACATTTGCCATTTTTCTGACCATTTAACAATTTTTTCTAGATCATCCTGTAAACTTTGTTTATCTGTATCATTAGTAACCTTTTTGAATATTTTTGTGTCATCTGCAAATTTGAGTGCTTTGCTAGATATGTCATCCTCCAAATCATTTATATATATATATTAAAAACAGTATAGGGCCTAATACTGATCCCTGTGGTACCCCTCTCAAAACAGATTTCCAGTTTGAAATCTCACCATATTCTATTACTCTCTGTCTTCTGTGTGTAAGCCACTTTTCTATTCAGTTGATTACATAATTGCCTATACCATGGGCTTTTAGTTTAAGTAACAATCTTTGATGTGGCACTTTATTGAAAGCTTTCTGAAAATCTAAGTAGACAACTGGTGACCCGTCATCTACCCACTTTGTAATTTCTTCTAGAAAACATAAGAAATTGGTTAGATATGACCTTGCTTTTAGGAAGCCTACCCCACTTGAATGCAGCCCCTTGTTTATCCAAGCCTAATGTTCAGCCCACAAGTTTCCCATAATAAACATGTCACTGGTCATCTGTACAATGCTGTTACATGTGGCTGTAGGGTTTGCCCTTTGTAGTAATTAAAAATGTCCCCATGGAGAATACATGTTGGAGATTAGGATGTTGAAGACTCAAACGTTCCAGTAAATTTATGATACCACCACTGATAGCGATATAAATCTGACTCCTAGCATATTTGTCCCCCCCCGGACATCTGCCCCTTTTTTCTATGATAGTTGACAAGTGAAAATCAGTTTGCAGTTTTATCATTATTGCTACAATAACATAACATTCAATGACAAGTCAAAGTCACTTTAGCCTAATACAATGGCCTATCCCCTGGAGTGTGTATGAGATGTTCTTGTCACCAGTTGTCTTCCAGGTATCATTGATAGTTAGATCAGTGGTGGAAGATGGGTTCTTGGGGTGATGCTTCCACAAACAGTGGTGGACAGTAACGAGTCAGAGATCAGCTGGTTTGGAGTGCCCCTGGTATTAGCTGCCTTAGTTTTCAGGTCCTCACCGACCTTGGCAGCTTCTATCGGTGCCATGTCACCATCATGGTTGCAGGCAGTCTTGTTGATCGCATTCTGGATCTGGAGATCAGATCAGTGACCACAGCACCCTTGCATGATCAGGATCGACGCTGGCTTCACTCCCATTGAAGAGTAATCTTGTTGGTCCCCCTTCTTGGTGTAGGAATGACACTCAAAACATAGCTTCTGACCTCCTCAGATGCTAGTAGTAATTTCCATGGTGAAGTTATAAGTGAATTCTGACAACTCTGGCTTGTGCATCCAGTTTTATAGGAAAATGGAGTCACTCCAACTCTCCATGGTAAATGCAATTCAAAAGAAACCTTGTTGAGATGGCTTCTTTCAAATATCCTCAATTGTCCTAACAGGTCCAGGTCCTAATGTCACTGGCTTCTTCCACAATTGCAATAAAGATAATCCTTTGATTACAGGATCACCTCCAACTATATAAAGAAATTTACTTGGCTGATCTGGCACAAAGAACATTAATTGCAATTAGGGTAATATATATCTTGAATTCATGTTCAGAAATCAAAAATAAGTTAAAAAAACATTTCTTAAAAAACTTACAAATAATCCAGGAGCTACGGACAGGGGGCAAATGTCCAGATTTTGAATAAGGCAAGGGGCTAATGTCTGGGGGGGCAAGTGACAAAGGGGCAAATGTCCGGGAGGGGGGCAAATGACCTGGACTTGATATGTGTGTGTGTGTGTGTGTGTGCGTGCGTGCGTGCGTGCGTGCGTGCGTGCGTGCGTGCGTGCGTGCGTGCGTGCGTGCGTGCGTGCGTGTGTGTTTAACGAACAATAATTTTGTAATCATATCTAATTAAATATGATTGTGCACACGTGACAAATAAAACTGTGTTAAAACGAATTGGATTTGAATTTTTCTTTAGCCTAGGATTTTAACAGTTGGAATTAATTTTTTGCAAGGCGGAATTAGAAATGATTTTTTGGAATTGACAAAACAGAATTGTCCCCCATGCCTGATAGACTTCCTTCATATGTATATAGCTTGTACTAATACTATTGTGGGTTGCCGATAGTTGCCCCCTCCCCCCACGATATTCATTACAGTGTTATTAGTCGACTCAGAATAAAATGTAATTAATACATCTCTTTATGAACTTCCGGTTATTACATGTGGGGTTTAATCTGATCAATAAAGCAAATTAATTTTATATAATTTTGCCTTATTGTCAAGTCACAAGAATTCTGACAGAAATTGTAAAGTGTCATTATAGAAAGCAGACATGTAATCTGACAGTGTTCAACTGGGTAGATGACGATGCCTTAGTTAGTTTCCTCTCCAGCTAGACATTGCATGGGTGAAATACATTTTATTAAATATTTAAATACTTTTAAAAAGTTTGTGTAACTGCATTTGCACTTAATCACAATGAAAGTATTTGTATATTTAAATATTTAAATAAAGAATTTGAAATGTAAACAGCAACAGCAGGCTTCTGTTGCGCTATAGTCTATACTGTCTTTTGGTGTGTTTCTCCCATGCATCTACCCCCTTAGGCTTAGCCTTACGCTTGCTGCTTGGTCTCTAGGCATTTAAAACACTGGAGTATGAGACTTATTATGAAAATAATATCAAATTATTTTCTTGAATAAATAATATCAAATTATTTTCTTGAATAATTTTGCCTAATACATACGCCATGGCCCATGTTATAAAGCTGCAGTATATCCTGTAGCACTTATTGAGTTATTGTTATTGTTTTGAGTACGGCCACGTATTGACGGTACGTCTGATCACGTCGAAAATAAATCGGCGGATAGGAAAACACTCGTAATTATATCAAACTATTAACAGTTACTCGCACTTTATTGTATTCATACATTTCGATTTACTGTGGGTTATATATATGCTGACGTTGAAGCACAGCTGTGCTTATTGGGGTGGAACTATATTGTAATCGTAGTGATAAGTCACAATGGTAACGGTAATCCAATTTACTAACCTGGTTTCGGCTCGTCGCTTCCTGCGCATCGCTCTGCCCTTTGATATCTGACGTTTCCTTGTCGCAGAATAGTCTGTAGATGCATGGTCATATGCGGAAAAAAAAATCTAAGATGGAACGGTGTCTTTGACCAAGAATGACATCTTGATGCTCTCCGTCTGTCCATGCTCATCACAGTCTTTTGTCGGAAAAGTGGTCACTCGCAGTGCCTGCGGCTGGCGGACACGGCAATTTCCGCATTTGCAACCACCTTTTCCGCTGCAAATTCTTCCTCGGAAGTCGATCAAAAGTTTTTTCCTTGCATTTGTAGTACTAGTTGATATATCCAGGAGCCATCCAGTGTACACCAGTTTTCTTTTTATTCGATTTTCCATGCGTTTCGGGCGTTTTTCCGAGAGGTTTTTACTGTGTGAACGCCGTGCCAGGAGCTCGTACTCAAACCACTCTGCTGCTGAACCCCCCGCAGAGCAATATGGCGCCGCCCAGCGAAGATAATGGCAAAGTTTAAAAGGATATTACAAAATTATCGTGGCGTTGCGCCCATCATATAAGGGTGATATATACTGTAAATGGTATGTTATTATGTTTGGGCTATGGTTGTTCGAGTGCTTCACCCCCCCTTTAAGCTCTCCTGAATTAAAAATAAAAATTGTTGGTTCTCACTCCCTGTACACTGTAGAGATTTCCATTTTAGCTAAATATTCGATGGTACAGTGTCGTTACGACATCTTACAGGCTGTGAAAGAATTTAAAAAACGCACTGACGATATGTTTATGCACGACGAGCAATGTAGAAGTATTGTTCAAACTTATCTTATTAACTTAGTTCCCATAAAGAATGTAGAAGTATTGTTTAAAATGATCATCTTATTAACTTAGTCCACATAAACAATGTAGAAGTATTGTTTAAAATTATCTTATTAACTTAGTCCACATAAACAATGTAGAAGTGTTGTTTAAAATAATCTTATTAACTTAGTCCACATAAACAATGTAAAAGTATTATTTAAAATTATCTTATTAACTCAGTCCACACAAACAATGTAGAAGTATTGTTTAAATGATCTTATTAACTTAGTCCACATAAACAATGTAGAAATATTATTTACAATGACCTTATTATAATACAATACCTTATTAAATTAGTCTATTATTAAAGGTTTATGAATATGTATGAATTAATTATTATTATTCTAATAAATGTTTTAACTTTGCTTCCTTTAACACAAGATTCCATCAGTTTACTGGCCAGACAAGTTAAACTCACACACCCACTCACTATGATTACTAGCCACAGATTGGGATCATTTCTTATAAATTGGAAAAATATTTGCTCATTTCAAAATCTAATGGTACTACACCACTAGACAACGATTCAGTGAATATTAGAAACAAAGGTTTAACTAAAGTTTCAACACAATCCTTCAATATCGTTGGATGTATGCCATCTTGACCACAAGCCTTGTCTTCTTTTAACTTATGTAACTTTATAAATACATCGAGCTCAGTAAATGTGATCTTGTTTAAAAACTTGTTTTCTGGAACTCTGTTTTCAAAATCTGGTAAAATAGTATCACCATCATGTTCCGTATTAAATACTGATTCAAAGAACTTCCCCAGAACATCAGCTATTTCCTGGATTTGTTGTGGTTTCACCCTCCTCCTTTCTTAAATCTGGTATGACTTTTTTACCTGTTGTTTACTTTTACATAGCTGTAGAAAAGCTTTGGTTTGTCTTTAATTCTCTCCAAAAGCGTCTTATCGTCCTCCCTGTGTGCGCTTTTTTTCCGGGTACTATTGTTTTTATTTCTTTGCCTCTTATATTCTTCATACTCTTTGTTCCTACCAGTTTCTTCATACCTTTTCCAAAGTTGAATCTGTTTCTTTACCGATCTACACTCTCTTAGTTTGCCAGGGGGCTTTAGGGTTTGTTTCTTCTTTTCTCTTAACGGCACATTTTTTTCACTTCCTCTTCAATTTTCAACTTAAAATATTTCCATCTTTCGTTTACCCCTTTTGTTTCCATTTCTTCTTCCCACTTCACATTATGAAAGGCTGCATGCATTGGTGCCATATTCGCTTTCCACTAATCATACCTTTTCCCACATTATACTCTTGCATCTATAGCCGAGTATGTAATGAATGTCCACACCAATCCAATATGATCACCTCTCCCCAGTGAAGCAATAGATTTCAGGGTTTCAATCGTATAATCCTCGTTTGTGAAAATTAAATTTAGCATTGATGGTTCATTTCCTTCCCTAAATCTTGTGTTAAAATGAACTTGTTTTTCCGGAATAAATCCTATGTTGCATAAAAAATATGCTGGAAGTGAATTAAAACTACCTTTCAACAAACAGCTCTTTCAGTTAGTTTCAGGGAAATTGAAGTCCCCAAAAATCAGTAGATGAGATATACCGTGTTCCTCGACTGCTTTGTTCATTAAACTAATATATATGTATTCTACTAATAGCTTGTCCCTCTTGTTTAGTGTGATGATAAGGGCCTATAGTGTGATGATAGGGGCCTATATACTCCATACGGACGATTGAAAATCGGTGGTGTTTAGTTTTGTACATGGTGCTGACTGTGAGCCATTCTCAATATAGAGAATAACCCCTCTTTCGCGATCATCTGTGTATGGAGTAAAACCTTTCAGATTAATAATCACCTTCACTTTTACTTTCACTACAGAATTATGTAGTGCTAATAACTGTAGGCTTCAGTACTGTTACCACCTCTTTAAATTCATCCATTTTATCATTTAAACTCTGCGAATGTGTATAATAACAATCAAATAAATAATCCTATGTAACTGAAATGCTGTGCGCTTTGTGTCACGTAGTCGCTTGCTAAGGAGTAATGTTGTTTTTCCAATAACAATGAAGGCAATACTCCAAACACAGTTGTACTAATTCACACTGCTACTTTATTTCGGCGACTGTCTATTCACTACAGTACAACAGCCTACAAGGCAGTGTCCAGTGCCCCTCCGTGACACATCATTAATCTGGCTACTGCCAGTCTATATAGTGTATACCAGGGTTGCAGTATCTTAAGGACACATTCTCCTATCAACCAGTCCAAGTTGTGACATACACACTACACTAAATAATAACTCCCTTCTTCGCAAGTCAAAAACAAGACTGTTATATATTCTATCACTACAATATCCAAGTTTACTATATCTCTATGTGTCGTCCACCTCGAGTTAACTACAACTGTTTTCTAGCTGGACGCAAAGTCCTGGAGATACTTCGGACGCACACTTGCACGTTCTCTACGACGCAGTGTCGGTTCTTCTGATATGACTGTGCGACTCGGCTAATTGCTGGGCGGTTGCTCCACACTGCCTGATGATTGGGTGGTATCGGGACCCGTACGTTCACCGCTGACGTCACTAGAGTTTTCTCTAGCAGGTGCTCTCTAGCACTAGCCCTTGCCGTCTTGTTCATTTGGTTTCGATTTCGTCGTAACACCGATTCACTTTCCGTCTCCAGCCAATAAGACTGCTTTAACTGATCATGTCGTCTGACGATCACCGATTGCCATTTCCCGTTTTGCCTTATTCTCATGGTATCGCCTAGGTGTAGTTCCCGTCGGAACGTTGACGTGACGGCGTCGTGATAATAAGCAGCTGTCGACTGTTCCAGTTTTCTTCTCACCATATCTGCGTCAATGTGTTGTGGTCGTAGCATGTGCTCCACCTGATGTAGATTAGTACACCGATTTCGACCTTGCAGTAAGACTGCTGGTGACGGCAATCCATCACCTATTGGCGTACTGCGCACTGCTGCCAGCGTCTACAGTACGCTCTGCTTAGTGTGTCAGCCAGACCCAAGCACGCTCTGCTTAGTGTGTCAACCAGAACCAAGCACGCTCTGATTAGTGTGTCAACCAGATCCAAGCACGCTCTGCTTAGTGTGTCAACCAGAACCAAGCACGCTCTGCTTAGTGTGTCAACCAGATCCAAGCACGCTCTACTTAGTGTGTCAACCAGATCCAAGCACGCTCTGCTTAGTGTGTCAACCAGAACCAAGCACGCTCTGCTTAGTGTGTCAGCCAGACCCAAGCACGCTCTGCTTAGTGTGTCAACCAGAACCAAGCACGCTCTGATTAGTGTGTCAACCAGATCCAAGCACGCTCTGCTTAGTGTGTCAACCAGAACCAAGCACGCTCTGCTTAGTGTGTCAACCAGATCCAAGCACGCTCTGCTTAGTGTGTAAACCAGATCCAAGCACGCTCTGCTTAGTGTGTCAACCAGAACCAAGCACGCTCTGCTTAGTGTGTCAGCCAGACCCAAGCACGCTCTGCTTAGTGTGTCAACCAGAACCAAGCACGCTCTGATTAGTGTGTCAACCAGATCCAAGCACGCTCTGCTTAGTGTGTCAACCAGAACCAAGCACGCTCTGCTTAGTGTGTCAACCAGATCCAAGCACGCTCTGCTTAGTGTGTAAACCAGATCCAAGCACGCTCTGCTTAGTGTGTCAACCAGATCCAAGCACGCTCTGCTTAGTGTGTCAACCAGATCCAAGCACGCTCTGCTTAGTGTGTCAACCAGAACCAAGCACGCTCTGTTTAGTGTGTCAACCAGATCCAAGCACGCTCTGCTTAGTGTGTCAGCCAGAACCAAGTCTTTACCTGGCTTGTACATCAAGTTGTAATCGTACGGTTGACAACGCAGTCGCATTTTTTGCCGCCTCGGCGGCAAGTATATAAATGGCTTATGTTTGCTGCCCAACAACGGCTTGTGGTCTGTTTCAACAGTGACCACACGTACCACCATTCAGTAAACTCGGTAACAACCATAGCACCACAGCCGTACGCGATCGTACAGCCCCAATTGAACCCGAGCTACACAGTTGAGCTTACAACACTGAGGTGCATTTGGGAGTGAACATGCTTACAGAAGGCGTACCAGAAACACCACGGATTGACAGAAACAATGTCACCATTATTGATGGACAAGTTGTTGTGCAAAGCATGACAAAATTGCTGGGTATGAACAAAATACGTGACTTGGGTGATGCTTTCGTTAAGCGAATCAACATACTGGTGAAGGGCAACAAATATGATACTCAGAAGGTCGAATTATATTTGACAGGTATATCATTGGGTCTTTGAAGTAGAAAACACGGGCCAAGAGAGCAGGAACTACACAGCCAGACAAGTTCACTATACAAGACTTAATGAATATATGCAATGTGCCCATGAAACTATTACTGTCCCATGTTATGTTGACGAAACAAACGATTGCTGGAGCATTTTGCTATGAGTGAACAAGGGCTTGTTTTTGTCTTTGGAACAACAACATACACTAACAAAGACAACTTTGTTAACAAGAATGTATCGACCCACAGCCACGAGGAAGCTGATACTCAAATACTCCTACATGTTTGATATAACAACACAAGGCACATCAATTCGAGATATCTATGTGTGGTCTCCAGACACAGACGTGTTCCTGCTGCTGATAGATCTTGTTGCAACTTGCACAATACACGTATACCAGGTCTACTAACTGGCAGAGGAAAGTTCTACCGAACAATTGACATAAAGGAAATATATACTGCAATTGGAGTTGAAAAGTCAAAGGCATTAGTCGGACTCCGCAACTTCACGGGTGCAGATTGGGGTGAAAAATTCTTCAACATACCAAAGAAGACGTGAATAGTGAAGTTTCTAGCACTCCCACCCGATGACGAAATTGTTAAAACATTCCAGTCATTTGGACGTTTGGAAGAAGAAACTGTCACCAAACACATCGAGATGTTTGCTTGCAAGTGTAGTCTAGCAGGAGTTCCTGCGTGACTGTCTCGGAACTATGATGGGAGCTTTTCGGGACAAAAAACTTTGAAGGTGAAAAACTCCCCCCAACACTAAACACCATCAGGCCTCACATTGACATAGCTCACTTCATGTCCAGATGAGACAAATTATACAAAGAGCCTAGACCAGATCTTCCACTACCCAATGACAATGGATGGGAACAGGATGCCGATGGAAAGCTGTCGCCCGTGAGATGTCTGGTCAAGCCAGCTCCTCTTGCTGTTCTAGAGCTGGTTGTGTGTTATGTGTGACGTAAGAGCCTATATAGTGCAGTTTGTGAAATGTGATTATTGTTTTAATTTATAATTCCAACTGCATTGCCTGACTGTGAATTCAACACAAAATAAACAGCATATAGCATTGGAAAGAACACAATCGCGGATATCAGATTACAACATCACGATCATCTGATCGATTTGATTTTATATATATATATATATATATATATATATATATATATATATATATATATATATATATATATATATATATATATATATATATATATATATATATATATATATATATATATATATATATGTAGATACATACATACATACATATATACGGCATGGACAGTATATTTTCATAAGAGATCTGACACCCGGGATGATTAGCACCTAGGATGATTGGCTCCGGATCGATTGACACTAGGCCCGGTGACTACAGGCAGCTTGGCACTTGGGGTGATTGCCTCCGGATCAATTCGCACCCAGAAAGAGTAAACCCGCGGACAATTTCTAAACCAAAGATTTTTGAACCTAAAAATCGATGTTATTATTTACCGTTACACAAACTAGCGCATCCGTCTGTCTGTGTGTCCGAATTCGGCTGCTCGATGAAAGCATGACATTTTACAAACGCACGTAACCCAGGATCAGTACAATGTTGTGTACTAAAATCCAGCGAACATCTACCCCTTGTTTTAGTTATATACTGAGAAATGCTACCGGTGTGAAACAGTTAACAACTGTGGGAATAAGAAGGTTGTCGTCTGCGTCGCCGGCGCAAGTCGGGCAAGCTGACAGTGAAGAGGGCGTTCAAAGTCAGTCGGGCAAACCACGTCATAATGTTCCTTTTGCAAAAAACCTATTCCTTGGAAAATTTGAACAGGTACGAAAATGTGATTAATGTTGGTTAATGGTTGGTGTCGGGACAGGGTCTTCCGTGCACACCTAATTGTTCCACTTTTTAGTGGTAGTTACTCTCGAGTGCCAAATAATCGTATAGCCATGGGCATGGCACAGCCACAGGCCAAATAACAGTATAGGGTCGCAAATCGGTCAAATTTAATAATAGTATAGTGCCGAATAACTGTATGGGGATCTCCAAGCAAATATTTCTAGACAAATAATAGTATAGATCGAAAAAGTTACTAGTATGTTGTCTTTTTTAGCGCTGAAGCAAAATTGTTTAACTCGAAGTGAAGGCATCCTTAGTAAACTATGCAGATCGCCATGTATTTCAGGCTTTTTCCGCGTCACCGTAAATGTGTTTTATATCTGGGAAAAACGGGAAATTTTCCGTTTTTAAATGGACATTAAAGTTTTATTGAATTGAATACGCAAGCCCGTTTCAACAGAAACAGCCGGTTACGACCGGTTTAAGGTGCTGTGCATGGCGGCCATTTATGGTCGGTTTACGTGGTAATGGGGTTTTAGCTAATAATATACCATGTCAAGATGCCGAGAACTAAGGATTCCAACCGATTCACCTAATCATAGAAATCTGACAACCTAACGCTTCAGGATCAAAATGTAGGATCCTTGGAAGCACAGATATTAGTTAAATTCACGACTGTCGTTCGAATGGATGACAACTTGGCCAACAGAGGGAGCCATATGCAGCTTCAGAATTAGCCACGATTATCGGAGAATATATGGCACGAATGTCGAAATCTAATAACCATATAATGCCACATAAGGTGTGTATAGGGTGGCATTTTTCATCAAATAAATACATGTGTAAGGACACTTATTTGGCACTCAAGAGTAAGTTAGTTTACAACTATGTTCACAATTTATTTGTACATATTGATTACACTGAATAAAATTCTATTCATTTATACCTCAGACTCAGTGTCATATTCATAACTGGTATAAGTCCACAACAGATTACACATTTACCACTAGGTCTTGATTGTGCATGGGACATTATTACTTCCCCTGACTGGGCCATAGTTAGTAGTAAGAAGAATGGACATGTGGCTTTTCATCCGAATTTCTGAAAGCCATGTCTAATTCACGGCAATTCTTAATTCATATTTGCAAGGTGATTGACTGATTGGTGATTGGCTAAATGATTGGCTGACCAATGTCAATGACCTAATAACCAATTATTGATCACAGTATATTTTATGCATGGCTAGCCAAGCGCATTGTTATTGTTCTTGACAATTTTCCACAATGCCAGTGGTGAGACTAATTGCAAAAGAAAATGAAACATTTACAAAAGGAATTGTTCAGTCAGTGTCAAAACCAGTAAAAGCATGTATGCTGGTGTTTCTCGTGAGGGTCTGGAGGATGTGTTGTTTATGTTTCATGAGGCTCTAGAAGATGTGTTGTTTGTTTTGTGAGGCTCTGGAGGGTGTGTTGTTTGTGTAGGCTATGCTGGTGTTTCCTGAGGCTCTGGAAGAAGAACAGCTTGAAGATCTCGATCAAATGATCCAACCAATTGAGCAGTTCTTCACTGAAGCAGGTGTGTATATAACTGTAAGTAGTCATTAAGTAATCAGAATAAATAAAGAAAACCAGCTGTGAAGTTACATTTTTGTGTGCTTGTAGTGAAATTTAATTTGAAATATGACCTACATTTAATTTTACCATTGAAATAATGCATAGTAAGGTATACTTTTCTCTCCCTCATTGCTCAATATGAATGATATTGTCAAGCGTGTAGATAGCCGTACACATGTACGCACGTGCTTCCACATCAATATCACAAACAAATATTTTAAAAATCCAACTGGCATCCATCGTGGAGTGCAAGCACAAATCAGACAGCTGATAGGGCCTACCCAGCATCATCTACACTCACTGCAAAGGACACAATGTTAACTATTTAGAAGTATGATGGACAGGAAGATTGGTGAGAAGCCGGATGAGATGGGCAGGCCACATGGTAAGGATGGATGCAGGCAAACTAGCAGAGAGAGCAGAGGTGGAAAAACACCAAGGATGCAGGAAAAGGGGAAGGCCACAGCTGAGATAGGAGGACTGCGTGAGGAGGGATATGAGAAGATTTGGGGAGGATGAAAGATGAAGAGAGGGGTCTGCAGATAGAAAACTATGGAAAGGACAGAAAGAGTGGCTCGACAATACTGTAACTGTACCTGACTCTCACCCCTGTACAGCAGGGAACAAAAAGGAAGAGCACATGGACACAGCAACAGAACTAATCTGCAATCGCTCTGTGAAATAAGGTGGTCCAGTCGTGCGAACGCTCTGTATACATTCAAGTCTGTAGTAACTGTTCTGTAATATTTGGAAAAAGATGGGGGGGACGACAAAGCCAGATGCTACGTGTTGTCCGTAAAAAATGTTGACTTCATCATAAAACTATTTGAGCATGTCCTCCAAAGGCAGTTTCCTCTGACCACGTTCCTACAGTTCAACCATTGTAACCTCTGCCAAAAAGGCAACTACTACAATCGTCCTGCTGCAGTATGGAATGCATTATTTAACAGAACTAGCAGAAAGATTTGAGATTGAGGCGAGCAAGCCACACAATGATAGTAGACTGAAGCACCATCCGTGAGAACGTGTCTGCTAATATTACTGACATGCCCAGCCAACACTGGATACGGGCAATGTATCTGCCATTCGTGGATCACTTGCTGCAGTAAATGGACACGGCTATTAGTAGCTCAGAATCTCTACGTGGCCCAGTACCTCACACCACGACGGGGTGAATCTGACACTAGATTGTCCAGCTGTACGAGGTGTTCCAGGACGACATGCCAGGTGATCTATGTCAGCTACACAATAGAAGGCAAGATGGGAGATGGTGATATCGCTAAAAAAATGGACACCCCTATTAGATTTATGCTTCCACATGAATTTATACCTAGCTACGCTGTCTGTTAATATGGTATGCAATGGACAGATTGATGATATGGTATGCACAAACATGGTAAGAATGATCCCCAAGTTAACATGGTATGCAATGGACAGATTGATGATGTGGTATGGACAGACATGGTAAGAATGATCCACAAGTTAACATGGTATACAATGGACAGATTGATGACGTGGTATGCACAGACATGGTAAGAATGATCCCCAAGTTAACATGGTATACAATGGACAGATTGATGACGTGGTATGCACAGACATGGTAAGAATGATTCCCAAGTTAACATATTAGGTTTGTAATCATGTTAACATTACAAAATGCCTAAACAGCCCTGTAAAGCTAATGCCAGCACCAGGGTGGATGGTTAACAAACACTTACAGATTTGATGGTGGCAATCTTTGGCAACAACGCAGATCTATGATTACGTTAACAGTTTCTTTTTTTCAGTGGATTCAAAGGCGATTGATGCAAACAAACAGATTCCAGATGAAACTCTTCAGCAACTAAAAAAGTTTGGACTGTTTGGGCAACAAATACCAAAAGAATATGGTTTGTACCAATTTCTAATTTTGTCATTTTATGTGGTTTGTAACTGGTTTGTATTAAGGATACTAATTGCCAGTGGTGCTAAACACAAAAATTCAAAGAATACCAATTGTTCAACCCCCTCAGCTTATAATCTGCTTGCTGCTGTTTTGTTCAGCCCACATTGCCTTAGTTCAGTCAGCTGTATAAATGAATACCTGGCTATAGACAGCTATTGGTACATGTGATTGAATGGTATTCGCACTGTAATTACAACATGGCTGAACGCTTCCCATCTCAAGACTGACAAGGTTTTATATACTGGACTTCTCTGTAAGATACAAAACCTTGGAGAAAACTTTTAACAATGGTAGTGTGTCAATGTGCTTGCATGCACCTTGCAAATGTACAGGCCCACATTCTGGTGGTAGTTGTAGATGTTGACTTGTAAAGTGTGACGTCAACTATCTTACAGGTGGACTAGGTCTGAGTGCGACAGAGTGTGCACGGATTGCAGAAGTGACGGCCCTTGACTACTCTGTGGCGGTGACGCTGGGAGCCCACCAGAACGCTGGCCTTAAAGTATGGGCGTCTTCTTCGTAGTTCATGGATGCTTTGTATATATGTACCAAGTTACTTGCAACTCTTAGTCTACCCGTAAAACTTACGTATTTTTCTGAAATTTTACGGTCTTACTCTTACTGGTGTAGGAGACATTACGGCCCACGTTTAATAGATGCAACTTACAGACCATCATTTAAAAATGTCCAAAGAGCGACTACCGATAATAGTTTAGCTCTGCAGTCAGCTGTTCCAAAGTGTTGCATAATCCAATTGATATATCCCAGTTTGCATGTGAAACTCCTTTTCAGCATGCACTGCAAATTGGTGGCCATAGACAATCGTACGGGTAACGAGTTCATTTCCCATGTGAAATACAGATTTGTAGGAATTTTGGCAGTAGTTTGAACATGTTTTTTTTTATATAGACTTATGATGTTTATGGGAAATTTATAACAAGGTGTACAGTGTCGTATGTTCTTTACACTTTCTTAAGTTCACCACATTAGTGGCCAAGTATAGCACACATTAGTGACCAAGTATAGCACACATCTGGTGCACAGCAGAATAGTGGTTAAGACATCGGACTCTTAATTGATGGCCTTGGTTTGAATATTCTCATAGTGCAGCTTTTTTAAATAACAGATTTACAAAGACAAGCTTTGCAAAGATTATGATAATTGCATGTGCGATAAGAATTATTAGTTTTATGCTACTAAGACAAAAACTTTAAAACCATCTGTGAGAATATTGTTTCGGAAAGTGAATGTTTCCTGTATGACTCTATCTCCTTTCAGGTTATCCAGTTATGTGGCACTCAGAAACAGAAGGACCAGTACTTGCCGAAGCTGGCTAAGGGGGAACATGTAGCTGCGTTCTGTCTCACAGAGGTCGCTAGGTGAATCTGATACTTTATTTGTGTTAACTCTTTGTAAACTGTAAGGCAGGCGGGCAAGCAGATGCAGAGAAATAATGAAAAAGCATAATGTATTGATGTCATGATAAGAGCATTATTAAAATGGACGATAAGTAACTATAATTTATCAACAAAATAAAAAACATCTAAAAGTATCTATGGATTATGTTTCACGGTTGAACATTATGTAGTAATCCGATGGAGCAAGAACTTACCGTTCCATCGCAGCAGTTTTTGGTTGCAGTGGCTCTGATGCAGCTTACATAGAGTCAAAGGCAGTTCCATCAGACGACGGCAAGACATACCGACTGACTGGCTCCAAGATCTGGATATCTAACGGATCCACAGCTGACGTCTTCACAGTATTTGCCAAAGTTCCTCGCAAAAACACAATGGTAAGTCGCAGATTTTCGTCATCATGTGCTGCCATCTCCTCTTGGAAGGTCGGCTGTCATGGATCGCCTGTCTGCATTGTGTCATTCTGACTAGATCCTCATATTTCATGTTCTCCATCCAGGACTGGCTGTTGTCTGTCCACATGTGACCTGCTCCACCAAAATCAGGAGTAAGAGAAACACTGAGCCTGGCTATTCCACTTCGAAGTGTGTGAAGGGGTGAATTTGGCTGCGATAGCAGATTTTCAGGTGTTGGTGTTTTTAATTAGCATAACTATCCTAGATTGCTGTCATTATAAGGTCATAAAACAATTGATAACTTTGAAAAATACGATATATCGTAGAGCTATGAATATCTTAATGAACAAATACAAAGGAAACTTCGCTCAATTCAGATGTATTGTATCCATTACACATCGCGTCCACCCGTGCCATATTGGTATCGTTGGAAAGCTGATCTATTATGGGATGCATTTATAAAATGGAGACCAAACGTAAATAAACCACATCATTCATCGAATAATAATGGGGCGTAATCACGTGATACGAATCGCAATGGCTGATTGGCTCAGCTAGAAATGCGCATGCTCTGAACATTGGAATGCAACCTTTACTCCCATGCAAAGCCATCTTTGTTTTGGTTTGAGTTTGATGCACAGAAACTGTTATTATATAACATCTACGTTTATTAATAAATTATTTAATTGCTGTTGACTGGTGAACTTACTCGAGTCAGATGGATCAAATAGTGACAGTGAAATGAACAAAATTGACGAGGAAGACCATGATTGAGTGACAGTTGACACAGACAACTTCGAGCAAGTGCGCGGACAGCATGGCGGCAACATTGATGAGAATGCCATATCTTGCGAACTTTCACAGCTATCAAAATATCCATGTTGATGGTTATTCTAACAGTGCAAAATTTCAACTTCATATGGTGTGCCTTTGTTATTGAAATGTAAGAATATACTTTAGTAAACTTCAAAGCTGTTTTTCTCAGAATTGTTTTTCGTCAAATGACCCGTGGCACCTTCTCTTTATCAAACGATAACTCCAGCAACTAATAAAGCTTGGTAGTTGCCTTTGGCACCGTTGCAAAGTCCATAAAATTGCCTTTCACGTAGTACCTTTATCTCAAAATGTCATTTTCCGACTTATTCCTGATTTTGGTGGAACGGGTCACATATAGATCATGATCTATCTCTTGGGTCCTCTCCCTATTTTACTGCCATTCTTTCCCTCCATCAGTTCTTCTTGTCTGATGATATGACCAAAAAAATCTTTATTTGTGTCTATATTTGTGACAGTTTGACTTTGACAGGGTGACATCGAAGATATGGTGACAGCTTTCATTGTGGAGAGGTCGTTTGGGGGAGTCACCAGTGGGAATCGTCATGAAACAATGGGAATCCGTGGCTCAGACAGTAAGTCCGCTAAAACCTTTTGAGCCAAATCTTTATGGATGCACGAGTCTCCAGCTTTGGGAAAGAGATCTTCTTTTTTGCAAATTTTTTCACATCTGCTTCTCCTTCTTTTCCAAATAATATCCTTTTGTAACAAAGTTTGCATATATCCTATAAATAGTAGCTAAAGAATGCATAAAATGGCACCTTTGATTAGCTGGTATTAATGAGTGGGTTAGCCTCTCCCACATCCTCTTTCCTTTATTTCATCTTCATCAGGAGAATCTCCTTCCTCCTAATTAGTTAACTTGGCACCTCTGTGACATTTATGTGTTCCAGCAATTCCAACAAGTCAGATGTGTACATTTAATTAATTTGGTCTTGATCGTTAAAATTGCTCTCTTTGATTTTGCAGCATGTGAAGTAAACTTTGACAACACCCCAGTCCCTGCGGAGAACATTCTGGGAGGGGTGGGAGGGGGTTTTAGGGTAAGTGCTCATTTTGTTGAAGCCTTGAGGCAGATAGATAGATAAAAACAAAATGTTATTTTCTAAATTTATATTTTCATTCCTTCGTAACAATATGTACTTTAAATATTTGTTTACCTTAAGGCGTCGCTTGGGTCTAAACGCGTTTTATTTTCTTATTTCATTATCACTGAACCTACAGAGCTGAAACTTTCATAGATTGCAAGTCCAGGTAAGAGTAATGCTGTGAATTTTTTTCAGAAAGTTTCATACATATTTTCCCACGGTATGCAGCCATCTTGGATTGAATGTTGCGTGTGACTTATATCAGTAACCATTGGATTTAGAGGACTCAAATTTGGTGTGTAGTTACTCCACATAATCCCAATGAAAACAGTCAGTTGACTTTCCAAGTTTTCAAAAAAATTTTGTTTTCATGATTTTTTTACATCTGAATGTATTTTTTCATCATGAAATTTTACATTGATGGTTCATTATATAAAATATAAATAATGTTTTCTAAAAAGTTACTAGATAGTTTTCAAGAGCATACTATCAAGAAACACTGTAGAAAGTTTCAAGTAATTCTGTCAAATAATAGCAGAGATAAGTGACACGGGAGGCAGTAGGTGTGAGGGAAAACATGTTTTTGAGAAAATCGTGTTCAAAGTTTATGTACATTGGCACATACATTTCAACATCTGAAAAGCAACCTAGATGATTGAAACTTTGCATACATATTACTGAATGTATAATCTATCAAAAGGCAAAGTTAAGAGTCATTGGCATTGTAAAATAAATTTCACACAAGTCCCGAGTACCCGACACCCATGTCCATCGTTGCCGACACAGCTGATCTCACCACGACAAATGGGACATTCGTTGCCTGAGTCCCATCGATACAGTCTGATGACAGATTTGCATTGATGACCTTGTCGCAACTGGTGCAGAAAGTCTCGAGGCCACACACCACGCCGAGGGTGCGGTACGGTCGACAGCTGGGGTGGAGAGTGTATGCTTCCTACACAACGTGCATAGCAGGTTCGCAACAAGTGATGGCAACACGGCACAGCGTACAAGTACTGTTGAAAGATCTCCATCAGCATCTGTCTCATCCTCAACCAGGAATCGCGGGACACCTATCTCCTCCAGAAGATCTGCATAACCAAACTTCCGTTCAGTGACAGACAGTCTCCGAGACGGATCAGCTGGTACTGTTGATGACCGCATTGATGCCTGGAAAAAATACACAATATAAATGTATTTCATGAACAAAAAGTATCCAAGACATGTTCAACAACAAAAGCCCCCCCTTGCTACGTATGCAGAGGTATGGCATTGAATGCAATTTATTTTATTGGCATTGCCATATTATACACACACACACCTGCGCGCGCGTGTGTATATAGGCTATGTATACAATAATTACCAGGGCAAATTGTAGTAATATAATAAACCATAGACATAGTTACAACTCTGTTTCTGATGTGCCTGAATGGACCCTGGGCCTGAATGTCAACACAACCACGAACATCAACAGCATGAACTAGATCAGCGTCAAATCGTTTATACAGTAATAGTTATGCCACAAAGGCAATGTTTGGATAAAACGCAAGTGAAGATATGAAATATCAGAATTAAACTTACACTGCGTGCCATTCTCGCTGGCACCACGGACGGTGATGGTCGAAGTCGAAGAAGACGAAGTTGTCGCCGCAGGTTCATTGGCGAATTCAACCCTCGATGCCTTCGCATCACACGCTAACTGCAACGATGCAAACTTTCGCTGCCTCCCAGTACCGTAACCGCCCACTCGCTTTCGACCAAACGGCATAATGTCGTTTTACAAAGCGATATAAATGAACGAAACTCATGGGATAAAAAAGTCGATCGAATCGAACGTAGCTGGTATTTCAAGCTGACGTCAGAGGATGGAAATTAGTATTACAACCAATTAGAGCGCTTGATTTGAGGGAATCCGACATCACGTGGTGATGTCCGGCGAATCGTCGTGGCATTCCCCATTCCTTTGTCACCGAGATGGTTCAGAGGCGGTCATTTATAGTCGGAATTACTCGGATACCTCCGGGCACATTTTAAAACTGTTTGTACCATCATACAGAGCGAAAATGGGGCTTTCCCGTGATATGCGCCATGTTGGAATGGCAGCGTTTTCCGGCATGCAATGGCTCGCGGAAAATCACCTAATGTCCCATTAGTCTCGGTTCATTTGACATAAACAAAGACTTAGCAATGATAGGCATCATACAAAAGACACGTTTTATGACAGAAACGTGTTTATTTCGACAGTGCAACTTACATGAATGGCAAGTTGAATAATATTTATACACGGAAATAGCAACAACTCGAAATTCATTTTATTGTCAAAAATCCGTCAAATCCGACCCGAGTCTCCCGTTAAAGCCAGGAGGGATGGCTGACCCCCCCAATACTTAATGGTAACATTTCTACCCATAAAATGGTGCACATTTTGAGTGTTTTGTTTTTACCCCCCTCTCCCCCAGTCAGCAGTGGAGAAAAACGGAAAAAATCCGGATCACATAGCATGCACGCACACACGCACGAACGCACGCACGCACGCAGTTTCACATTGACAGCTGTTTGTATGTTTTCAGGTTGCAATGAGAGTTCTGAACAGTGGCAGATTCACCATGGGCAGTGCAGGAGCTGGCATCCTCAAGAGGTTGTTGGGTAAGTCTATCTGGTGATGTAATATAAAAGCTTGAATATAGCCAAAACATGATGTTATTGTAGTTATTATTTTATGATTGCATGTATGTATGCACCTATGAACGGGCTGGTACCAGATATTGGCTCTTTATAAATTAATAATACCAGGTAATAATGACATGATATACAGATTGGCACCAGTGTAAAAATTCTCATTTGAAGATTTTTGCGAAAAGACATTGCTATTCTTCTGTTATAACATAACAGGCTGTAATTAGCAGCACTGAATACTAAGGACACATACCTTATTTTGCCAGTAATTGTTTTATTTGTGTGATTTTCCTGTAGACCTGTCAGCCAAGCATGCAATCCACCGGGAACAGTTTGGTCAGAACCTGAAAGATTTTGGCATGGTCCAGGTAAGACTAATGCACTGATGTTCTTAATGTGCCATAGCTTGTAGAACTGGCGTGATTAAAAAATATAATCAGCAGATTAAAAATAGAATCTATCCATATCTGACAGAGATAGGTCACTGGTGGATTACTAAAATGTCTCGATAAACTAGTAGCTTCCTTGTTCGTGCCATCTGGAACATTTTGGTTTAGTTAATGGCTGTCTTGTTAAATAGTGTCTTGTAAATCTTGTTAAATAGTGTCTTGTAAATCTTATTAAAATTAGGTACATTGATGTTCGCTTTTAAAGGTTCTTGGTTCCTTTTGGATGTAGGCAAATGTTAAAGGTTCTTGGTTCCTTTTGGATGTTCGCTTTTAAAGGTTCTTGGTTCCTTTTGGATGTAGGCGAATGTGGTTTGCCTTATGTACCAACGTGACGAACTTGACACGGGCCGCAACTAAGTATTTCAGTCTTCACTCAGTTCACTCATCTCTCCTGGCATTGATTGCAAACCAGAAATTCAGTAGCAATATTCACTGTATAGCCAGCATTTTTTTAAGTAAAAAAATTGCATTTCAACCCCCAAAATGGCATGTCTGAAAGAAGTATGTTTTGTGTACAGGAGAAGTTTGCCCATATAGCTCTACAGACTTATGCCATGGAGAGTATGAGATATAGAAGTATGTTCTGTCTGCAAGAGAAGTTTGCCCGTGTAGCTCTACAGACTTATGCCATGGAGAGTATGAGATATAGAAGTATGTTCTGTCTGCAGGAGAAGTTTGCCCGTGTAGCTCTACAGACCTATGCCATGGAGAGCATGACTTACATGACAGCTGCCACAATGGATCGCTACGAGGAGCCAGATGTGTCAGTTGAATCAGCCATTGTCAAGGTATAGACCATGATTTTCCTCATCTGGACTGGCTGTTGTATAAAACATCTTTGGCATCCTTTTGTCTCACAACACAGTGGTTAGCGTTGTGGTGGTCAACTCTGTGTTGTGTATCACCTGGTGTGACTCAATGTCTCCACTCTGACATGGCAGTCTCTGTCGCACTGCAGTGAAGGCAGTGGGCTGAGAAGGTGCAGGAATTGGAGACCTCTTTTCTCTGGCCCCTCTTCTCAGCCAGTTGTGTGGTTCATTTCTATTATCCTCTTCTGCAGGGAAAAGAAATGAACCACACAACTGGCTGCAAAGCGGGACTGCAGAAAACATAGTCACAATGTTATTCCAGTTTGTAGAAACTCAAACTGTCAACAGAGCCAAAACTGTGCAACAAAAACTAAGTAAGTTAACATGTTATTTTGAGCAACTCTACCAGGAATGTACACGGAAGAGAACACAAAGCTGGCAGGGTGAAATGTGTTACATCCTTGCATTGTTTATAATTTTTACAGTTGATACATTTGAATGTAATTACGGCATCTTTGTGTGTGTCATTCGCGATCACAAGACATTCCAGGTCACCCGATATAGCGGTAGAACTCCTGTGTTTTGGTACAAACAACCTCCCGATTTTTAAATAAAAAGCTCCCATTTTCGTTTAATTTTATTTTGTGAATTTTTCATTTCATTTTCATGTCTGGCTTTATTAAGGTTAAGATTGAATGATATAATTTAGGGAATTATGGATGTACATGTAAAGAGACTGATTAAAGCCAAAAACCTGACAATCACTGCACTTACAAATGTTCAGGAGGTGGTACCATTAATAAAAAAAAATTATTTTTAAAGCATTCCCATGTGGGCAGAGATTTGTATTTGCTTTTACCAATTTTAAAAACTCCACTCCACAAAAATAAAACATTCGCCTGTACACAGTATTGCAAGCATCAAACAACACAATACTGCAGAGTAAATATCGGGGTTTTAGTGTCGGCCAAGTTTACAGTCAGACGAGTGTTGGTTGTACACGTAGCTATGTGTTTCAGGTGTTTAGCTCTGAGAACACTTGGCAGGGCATCAGCGAGTGCCTGCAGGTTCTGGGGGGGCGTGGCTACATGAAGGACTGCCCCATCGAGCGGTATCTACGGGACAGTCGCATCATGATGATATCTGAGGTGGGTACGACCCTGGGTTCAGATGGGTAACATTTGGGTTGGGTAGCTTTCTTCCTTGGGTGGGATGGCAAACTATGCTGGGGTGGATAAAACATATACTAGACAAGTTCAGTTTTTCATGAAATTAGTCTTAAATGAGAGAAACAAAAAAATCGAACAGAGGAGTGACCCATAATTAAAAAACACCAAATTTAGAATTCAGAACATTACCAACAACTACTGAAATAACAGTGAAACTGGCCATGTTTTGTGACGTTCTTGTTTTGTGTGTGACAACGTTTTATTGCTTCACTCATTTCAGGCGAGAACCTCAGATTACTCCAATAGTAATAAGACGTTGTTGCTTATTGGTTGTTTCAGGGCACCAATGAGGTCCTGCGTCTCTTCATTGCCATCAACTGCCTACAGTTTGCTGGCACAGAGATCAGAGAGATGGTTAAGTGAGTATGCACTAAGGGACCAGCAGGGGACATGTCAAAAGCAAGCCAAAATGCACATTTCTTGCCTAGGTTAAATGTACAAAGGCTGATCAATTTTATCGTAAAATCATGTTATACAACATCTTGACCACCCAAATGTATTAATAAACCACATTAAATATATATACTTTGACCGTTATGGGTTTAATTTGAATGTTTCATGGCAAATTTTACGGGTGTTAATGATTATGCCCAGAAACACGGCTCGAAAATACTCTAACTCTAACGTAGAGTTATGAGCTCAAATGGAAGAAGAAAACACATTTGGGCAGTAACGATGTTGGAATAGATATAGTTTATACTTTATAACATGATTTTACATTAAAAACTTAAACAGCTTGGTGAAATGATGACTTAATTTACTACTGTGTTACTACAACTCATTATAACTTATAAATTTAGCAATAATATCAGATTTTCATATATTGTATAATACGACACAAAGTTCAAGATTTCAGTACTTTGCAACATATTAAGCATTAAGAATATTATGTATCAATACTAAATATGACAAATGTAAATGTAAAAAAATAACAAAATAATGTTAACAGATTTAACTAAATTTATGTTGATAAGATTGCAGAAAACATATCAATAGTTTAGCAATTACGTGGAATATTTGCCAGTTATTCACTTTATGCCGTATTTATAGTGACATGTATAAAGGGTACATATAGCTAGTTGGTCACATTCATATAACTTGTGACGATCAACAACATTGAAATGAAGTGTGACATTGGTGTGTGTTAAATGCCATAGGAAAATGAAAGACCCGTTCAACAATGTCGGCTTTCTCTTCAAGAAGACCATGGAACGTAGAAGGATGTTGAGGAAGAAACCACACTTTGTCCATAAGTTGTACGACCACGTCCATCCAGAATTTGGGGCGAGTATATCATAGATATGAATGAATTTGATATATTAAGACAAAGTTAGCAACAAGACTCTCTGGGAAAAGATGAAACAGTTTCCAGTGGAAAAAGAAATAAAAAAAATGGAAGTAGATTAGTCATACATTAAGAATACCCCCATCCAGTATCATCAAACAAGCACTAACATAGAACCTCCATCCAGTATCATCATTCAAGCACTAACATGGAACCTCCATCCAGTATCATCAGACAAGCACTAACATGGAACCTCCATCCAGTATCATCAGACAAGCACTAACATGGAACCTGCATCCAGTATCATCAGACAAGCACTAACATGGAACCTGCATCCAGTATCATCAGACAAGCACTAACATGGAACCTCCATCCAGTATCATCAGACAAGCACTAACATGGAACCTCCATCCAGTATCATCAGACAAGCACTAAAATGGAACCTCCAGGAGAAGAAGAAAAGAGAACTGTCCAAAAACACCTGGCGGTGGGACATAGAAAGCAAACTGAAAAAGATGGGCTACACTTGGAATGAAATAACAATATTAGCACAGAACAGGAATCGGTGAAGAGCTCATGTGGATGACCCTTGCTCCCAGCGAACAAACAGGCCTAAGCATGTAAGACTGTGGGATGGTGTGAGTCACCATACTACAGTCAGGGTTCTGATTGTGGGATGGTGTGAGTCACCATACTACAGTCAGGGTTCTGATTGTGGCATGGTGTGAGTCACAGTCAGATCGGTGAAATTCGTGTTGTAATGTTCAAAATTGGCAATTGCTAATTTGCATTAATTCAAATCGGTAGATGGAGGCACCTGAAATAACGTTATACTTTCCTATATTTCCTATCAATTTTAGACTAAAATAGACGGGCACACTGCACCACCTTTATTATGTTGGAAGAAGTTTTGACTGACTCGAACAGTGGTGACTTTTGCTTACATTGTTCTTGTTTCTTCAGTTTGCAGCAGAAGAGATGGAGAAGCATCTGGGTAGCTTCCAGGTGATTGTGGAGAAGTTTCTCTCTATGTGTACAGAGGTGAGTTGACTCACAGTCTCTGGGATCAAACCCATGGGTGAAATTTGGGTACACCTTGTCAACTCTCCTGGCACCTGGCATATTATAGGAATTAGAAGTATATGTCAGGTGAAAATCTCTGTCTCTAACCCATCAATGTGGCAGTTCGAAGTTGCTATGTTTGGCAACAAACCAAGATTTAACAAGATTTGCCATCCAAGCCAAAGGCCCAGATGGCAAGTGGACAAGGAAAACGAAAGTAGATCACGTGTGCGTACGAGCTTGTAGGGCAGAGAAACATCAACAAATAGTGTGTTGTTGTACGACTCTTCACTCACTTGTCGGAGTTGGTAGATTGGATGAAGCGTTTATAATATAAGTATCTTAATTAATTCATTTTTTTTCCATTTGAAAATGAGTGACAACAGTCACACCCCTCTGTGTGTAGGACGTGTGTGTGTCATACATGTTAAGTTTCAGAAATGCCAATCCAGGAGATTTATACGTAAATCAGAGGGTCTAAAAAAACTGGGATTTATATGTAAATTGGAGGGTCTCAGACAATCGGGGATTTATACATAAAACGGGTAGTCTCGGAAAATCCAGGACTTGTATGTAAATCAGAGGGTCTACTCTAAGAAAATAAAATATTACAAAAAGAATACTTTCCATGACAGTAACAACCATGTTTTATTATCACCAATCACCAACAGTTCATATATGATACAAAAGCACATTATATATATATATATATATTCACAAATAACTCATCAGCTCTAGACATCTGCCTCTGGCACAAGAATAACGCCCATGTCGATCTCATATAGTGCATGCAGGGTGACTTTACCATGCATGACAGGCACATGCCTATAATTTATGAAAACCCTCACACATATATCATAAGACCACCAGAAAAGAATAACGTCCATGTTGATCTCACAGAGCATACACAACAGGCACAAGCCTACACATTTACTGATGATCCTTCACATAATCCCATATCGCAACCTTGGCCGACTTGAGAAGATCTCTCAACACATCGAGAACACACGCTCGCTGTCGGTGTTGCTGTGAGCGATGATGTGGCTTTCTGCAACGTAGAGTGACTGGCCGAACTTGCATGGCGAACAAGGTCGCTTTTGCCATCGTGCGCTACGTTTATGTGCGTATTGCAGACTCTACAGTATGCAAACGTCGGTCCCTTGTCACTGTGGCATATAAACTGCAAGTCAGTCCCCCATTCCGGCTTGTATTTTGCAGCGTATTTCTTCATCTTCGCTGAACTAGTGCATGGCGAATCAGACCTACACTTCGCCATACTATTGTTTCCGTCCAACAAACATCGAATCAGACGCTTTATAACACTTGGTGCACAGAACACGTGGTAAAAAACAGCTAATCAAAAGCGGTATAAGGCACGTTTGCCAAGACCGAGTGCAAGAAATACGTCGTGATTACGTTAAAAAAAACGGCCAATCAGAACCGGTATAGACCAGATTGACCGGTATTGACAACTTTCTGTTGACCCAAAAAAACATACTCGGGTCAGCCGGAAATAAAACCCAATTAGGCCATGCCGAGTTCGGAAAATAACAGAAAAAAAAATTGTTTTGGTTTCACTGAAAATCCAGGAGATTGGTTCTCCTTTCCAGGAGATCGGGAGATTTGGTGGAATTCCAGGAGTCTCCTGGCGAATGCAGGAGTATGTGTGGGTGCTTGTGACTGTTTGTGTGAGTGTATATGATTTATATATATATATGTGTGTGTATGTATATATTATATTATTATACAGGCTAGAAATAACTCTGTACCCACCCAAGCTCCTTGGCTGAAAAATCTGATATTCTTGGCTGAAATATGTGATCATTGCATTACTGCATCATTTTTATTGTTAATATCCATTTCCCGATCCATTTCCCAATTTCTCATTCACAAGCAGTATGCAATCAAATTTCACAGTACTTTGGACCAGTGAATTGTACATCTAATCGCTCAACATGAGGACATTCTGGTGCAAATTTAATATGACAATCGAATTAGACTGTAAAAATGAGCACCAACAGTAGCAAAGCTCTGTGTGTAGGACATGTGGCGAGCACTGCTATGTGTGTAGGACATGTGGCGAGCACTGCTCTGTGTGTAGGACGTGTGGCGAGCACTGCTGTGTGTAGGACGTGTGGCGAGCACTGCTGTGTGTAGGACGTGTGGCGAGCACTGCTCTGTGTGTAGGACGTGTGGCGAGCACTGCTATGTGTGTAGGACGTGTGGCGAGCACTGCTCTGTGTGTAGGACGTGTGGCGAGCACTGCTATGTGTGTAGGACGTGTGGTGAGCACTGCTATGTGTGTAGGACGTGTGGCGAGCACTGCTCTGTGTGTAGGACGTGTGGCGAGCACTGCTCTGGGTATTTTTTAAATTAATAGTATTTTAATGCTACTTAAGTAAGACCCACCTACCCTACTTAGAATTTTTTGTCAAATACATATTCAGTGTCATTTTAATGTATTACAAATGACAGTTCTGCTATCAACAAGGTTAAGTGATGAAGCCATGTGATATTTCAGGGCATCGCAAATGAACAGATGGCCTTGCGTCGGTTGGCTGACATCACCATCGACTTCTACGCATGCACATGTGTCTTAGCACGTGCATCCCGCTCCTTGTGTATAGGACTGAAGAACGCAGACCATGAGGTAAGACCCACCTACCCCTGCCCCCCGAACACCTGACCCAGATAAAACTTTGTCCATGGGTGTTGGCAATTCTCGTCAGCTGTTCATGAATGTTCTAAATGGCAAGGTTGATATTCATAAACACATCAGAGTAAAACTATGCTAAAAGAATTGTGATTCATTAAGAAACATTTCGGCAGTCACAATGTTTTAATATATTTTAATAAGAACTTCTGAAGCTCCTAAATCCTCAGGGACAGACACACAGCAAGCCAGATGGTATGATACCATGAACACGGATGCACAGGAGCCACCCTAAGAACAAGGGCTGCCAAGAATTTAGGGGGGAAATACAATTTTAAAAAGATACGTCTTGAGATTTTTTGCATAAGATAGTTGTTCTGTCCTTGTACAGACAAGATGTTCAAATAAATACTCTATCACACTAGACATTCCCATTGTTAAGCTAGTTTGTGTAGGGATGCCATCAGATCACGTCCATCCAGCACACAGGCAATAATGCATTTGTCTCGTCACTTTAGTCGCATAGTTTCAATAGAAGTTACCAGCTTAAACTAAAAAATTTTATCTGCCAAATAACAAGTTTAAAGTGAATAAAAACTAACTTTTATACACTTCTAAGCACATTTTTTAAATATGAAAACATTTTACATTATTTTATTAATTTTAATAATAGCTGATTGTTTCTTGCAGTCTCTGCTGGCAAGAACGTTCTGTCACCAAGCCCTCGCCAGGATAGAGAAGAACATTGAAGACTTGGACATAAGTAAGGATCTTCCTTGTTTCTCTACCTTCAGGTATTCTGTACACCCAATGTCTATTTGGCATTGACAGTTAGATCCATGTTATTTCCTTACCGTTTAGCAAAGCATCAAAATGTTGATATACTGTGATATTAGTGGGCATTTATTTAGAGAATCTTGTAATGACAAATAAGGAAGAGTGAATGGGCTTGAGCGCCACACTGTTGATCAAGGGGACTGGTTTTTGAATCCACTGGAAGAGACACTAAAAGCTGTTGGTCCCTTTACGTTTTATGTAAATTATACCATTTAGAACAGTTATGGTCTAATAAATATGTTTGTCTGTCTGTCTAACTGGTGCCTGTGCCAGAAGTAAAATATCCCACATGGGGTAAACTTGTAACCTGTCATGGCCTAGCAGAGTGGTCGTCTGACCCACCGTGTACACATGTACGTATGGTGTGAATGTACCGAGCTCAAGAATACTCTAGTCACATAATATGTGATTTACACAAGTACGAGCTGTAATGGAAGAAGAGCAAAAAGTATAGTATCTAAAAGCATTGTATTTGGTCTAACTGTCTGGTAGTCGGGTCCATTTTATTGTGATTAAAAATGTGATTAATCTGCCAATAATTATACAAAAAGTTCCCAATAAAATATGGAAACAACTCACAGTACTGGTAGACACAGATAACTGTCTGGTTAGGGGGTGTTTTTATTTTATTATTTAAAAATAATTCATGAACATTTCACACAAGGTTAATTAATTGATTTTTAATATGCTGTGACATTTTAAAGAAAGTTTTCTAAAGAGCCAAAGAAAAACTATAACGACTGCCAGTGGGAAATGAATTGTGGTATCACCCTAGGATTCTCAAACTGTAATGTACATCTGTCAGTATGTCTTGAATGGGCGTCCGACACGTTGTTGTTTCTGTTACAGCGAAATACAACAACGGTGACGAGATGCTGCGTATGTTGGCCGAGGAGATATTCAAGAACGGTGGTTACACAGCTGAACATCCACTCAAACGAAACTGGTGACAATGTTGTCATCCCACAGACTAACTAGGGACGTCTCCATCTTGTCTTTCCCACCCGGGAAACACGGAATCTTCTCAGACTTTTGGTTTGCTGCTGGTTGCCGTGAAAAACTTTCATTGATGAAAGGACAGTTTGCCAGTACACGAGATGCATTTTGCAGTGTCTACTGCAAACAGTGATATCTACATCTAAAGGTTACAACTGATATTGCTATTTTCTTAGTTATATCTGTGGATAGTACCATCTTCTTACAGAGCTGTATATTGGTAGTGCTGTCTTCATACAATCGTGTCAATTGGTAGTGCTGTCTTCATACAGTCGTGTTTATTAATTGTGGATTTGTGGTGTATAATGAGTGGTGTCTAATAACAGTGCTGTCTTATAATGGTGTCCAATGACAATGTTGTCTAAAAATGTTTGTGTTTAATTACAGTGGTGTCTGACAACAGTATAATCTAGAGAGCAAGACAGTGACAGCTATGGTTGAAACTGTCATGGTTGTTCTGTCCATGCAGCCAGTGTTGTTAAGTCAAATCATGAATTCTAAATATACATTTGGAATATAAATAATAACAATGCAGAGAACAATGTTGAAGTAAAACAGGGCTGGGTATTTACATTAAACATTATTTGTCATAATGGAATGGCGTTACAATACTGTGGATGCTGCATACAGAAATTGTGCTTATTATCAGTCGAGCCACCAAGATTTAGATTTGATCATATACTGACAGAACAAAGTGAACACAACTGCCTTTGATACAAAGTCAATTTATTCTGATAGCATTAACAGCAGAAAGCAGTCGAAATGGGTACGAAGGATTTGATGTATTCCACATTCCACTCAACACATTTCCAAACATCACACTCGAGTTGTGCTGAACTTTTAATTATGCCAATCCAGTCAGTCCACCTTTAATCTTCAATCTACCTTCTACTGTATTCTGCAATCAGTTCTTTGCATTCACAGTCTTGCACTCAGCCAAGGTCCTAGCTCTAATCTCAATTTAATTTTCCAGGTGATATTAAGCTTATAATATTATTATTGAGGGAGCATCAAAATTTACATCGTCAGTCCAATTTTGTAATCAAACTGAACAAATCATAAAAACCACATTTTCAACAGGAAGAACATCTAATGTGCTAACTTGCCTAAGACAAAATATACTATACAATACAAAAGCATACCCTGACTCCTCGGGAGTGGTTGGCCTGTGTTCTGCACAAAACAACATATTTAAATCAGTTGCTCACTGGCTAAATACATATATATTTACAAAAGTACTGTGACACGTTATTAAAAAAGGAACAGTGATACGTAACAAAGCTATTTTGTACATCTTACCCAGTAATAAATGTTATTTCATGATATTGTCCTCACATGAACCAAGCTTCCCACTGGCCACAAGTCTACAAAACTGGTTCAAAATTAGACATCTATGCATATTTGTTTGACATCACTTTGGCTTGGCCACCAAGTTGGTAATAACATGTTATGGCCATGTTCTAGTCTAGTCAGATCTAGTTCCTTGATCAGTGTACATACTGCACTATAACAGCATAGTCACAAGTAAACTTAACAATATCACACTGCATTAAACATGTTTAAACTGGTATAGCATTTGGTCAACAGTTCTAGCAAATGCTTAGGGCCAACCCATTGGTCAACAGTTCTAGCACATGCTTAGGGCCAACCCATTGGTCAACAGTTCTAGCACATGCTTAGGGCCAATCCCTTCTACTGCTGGCTTCACAGGCTGTTGTATTATATACCATTCACGGAAACAACCATAAATATCACAACACTTGAGAATTGAAAATGCGGCCACCACTGAAGAAATTAACACTATGGAAACAATGTAGATAAAAAATCACAACACATTTTGGTGCTAATGCAGGATCATTTGTCAAAATAACACCCCCAAAAATTACAATACAAATAATGCCAGATCTTGTATGTGAAAGCTGCTGATGCAATTTTCATGTTGCAATTTATGTCAAATAGTGTTTGTGACATTGTCATTGTGCATTTGTGACATTGTCATTGTGCATTTGTGACATTGTGCAGTTGCAATGCAATATTTGTGACAATGTGCAATTGCAATGCATGTAACACTGCAGTAGCATTTATGACAATGTGCAGTTGCAATGTATTTGCTACAGTTTGCAATTTCAATGTTGTATTTGCAACTATGTGCAGTTGCAATGTTGCATTTGCGACTATGTGCAGTTGCAATGTTGTATTTGCAACTATCTACAGCTGCAATGCAGTGTTCTTGACAAAGTGCAGTCACAATGCAGTATTTGCGACACAGTGAAATTGTGAATAAATAAAATTTCTTATGTGCCAAGAAAGACTAGTTTCATATGAGCAATGTACAGGTCACAGATCTGATGACTTTAGTTTACGTATGACTGACCCACTGTTCACTTCTTATAAATAAGTGACTCGACTGCCCCTGTAGGGCCCCCTACCGACAGCCCCGCAATGATGTGCAGACGCCCCTGAAACATGGTGTAGGCACATGAGCAGTGAGCAGTTGGCAGACTGCCCTCCGATGTCCACGTGTCAGTTGATTGGTCGTAAGATTCCGTCTCGACCAGTGGTCGACCTTGATTACCTGCAGCAGTGTCCAACAACCAGGTCAACCTGCAGCTTCAAATCCCAAGCTGACCATAATCACACCAACGTTTGCCTTACGTTTACAAGAATACAATATACTCTTTATTCAGTTAGTACTTAATTTATCAGGAAACTCGCCATAACGAGTATTTTGTGACTTTTTCCAGGACCAGATTACAATTCGTTAGGCCATTTCATGTTGGTTAATGTCTTGCACTAACAATATAGGGTAATGATAGTATCAATGAAATTAAGGCAATATGTAATGTCACTCTAAACTACAGCACTACAAATATAATTATGTATATAAAATATATTGCTGCTATTCTAACAGGGGTATTCCGTCTCAGATCAACCAAGGCATGTTGTACTCATATTTTTGAATTCAACCAAATTGTACCAATTAACAGGTCAATATAACCACACGTCAAATCATAGGGCTCTAGCTTGAATAGTTTATGGCCATTCAAGGTTTTGCAGATTCTTCCATTTTTGCAAATTTTGGGAAATTATGAAGATTTCTTGTTCTACTTAAAATACCAATAACTCAAAAACAGTACTAGAACTCCTAGACTTGGTATGCTTATTCTCCATAATATGTAGATAGTAACCTCTAACTTGAGAAATGCTCAAGTTATGTATCGGATATTTGCAGAAAATGTACATATATTGGTATATATTGTCTATATTGGTTCATTAAAGCATATTGGTGGTTCATTAAAGCACATTTGAGCGGCCAAGGTGTTAGGACGGATATAGTTTGTACCATAACACATTAATTTATGATAAAAACAATTAGACTGTGTACCACGAATGCTACAATATAGAGCAAAGAACAGACGCACCCAATCCACCAGCTACTATGACCTTGTCACCGATGTAACCGATGCCAAAATCACCTCTTTTAGTTGGCATTGGTTTACCAATGTTCCAGGTCTCTGAAACATAGCACCGCACTAGTGTTTAATATCTCATTAATTAACTAATTTAACTATTTACATAATTAACTGACATAACAAAGAAATGTTCCATGTATAACTTAATTTGACATTTGTAAGTGATGTACATTTGTGTAAGAATGCAATCGTTACCCATTCTATTGTTGATTTGGATATGTTAAACTTACATTAATAATACCAAGGTACACAAAATGAAATCTACTGAAACAACAATATTATAAATATGTAATCACTTCAGATTACTGTTGACTTGGTAACCAAAAAATTATGATATTTAACAACTTACGTGGCATTAAACTTTTAACTGGACATACTCTGTGGTGTTTGAATTTCCCCCAAAATCATGGCATCAGAAGTCAACAATATATGATGACAGTTAATACTGTTATTATAATTTGTTTAACTGATGCAACTACAGCATATCAATGGGAGAATGCCCAGACTCGATTCCATCACGTAATTTCAATTTGTATTCATACGCCTGCCTTGTTATTGCTATTCACTTATTTCAGAAATGTCACAATTACTCTTATTCACATATTTCTCACTGACGTAATTCAGACCAACGCAGCTACTTTTTTTTTAACAAATACTCTAATTTGAGTAAAGCCATAGATAACTTTCAAAATAAGTGACTATTCTGTCATATCTACAGATGTCATGTGTCTTCACTGGCCAGTGTTGCTGAAGTTATATACCTTTCTCAAGATCAAACACTTCTGTGACATCTGAGAATCCTTCACTGGCGTTCTCCTTCAGCCCTCCAAGGCTGTAGATGTGGGTGTCGGAGTGGGTGTACAGGGCAAACACCCGCTTGCTTGGGATGGCAGGCAGCTTCCTCCACTTGCTCTCAGCAAAGTCAAACACCTCGAAGGCTGTCACCGGAACCTTTCCCTGTCTTCCCCCTGTCAACGGAACGGCCAGGAGGGTGTCAACATTGTGCACAAGAACAAGGTGCAAGGTTGGAGAGGTGAGTTCTATCACTGCAGCTCCAGATCTGTAGTGTCACGCTATCTTAATCTACATTTTAACAGTTAAAGTCTTACAGTCGGCTTTAAGCCATATTACTCCTTCTTAGCTGTTTTATGACCTGTTGGTCCTTCAAGACAATTATAATATTTTATTTTAATGAGTTTAACTTTAATGTCATTTAACATTTAATGTTAGTGCATGTGTAATGTAACTGTTAAATTAAAATGTAGTGTAATTATATGTAATTTAATTTCAATGTTATTTAATTATTTAATTGCAATGTAATTTAATGTAAAGCACCTCAAGTAGTTTTTAATTAGATTTGGCCTGACAGAAATAATATAATATCTATTAAACCAAAATCTGCCATAAAGTTATCAGCAACACTGTCATGCTTATATGTATGTCATTTATTTCTTTGGGGATTGTCTCAAAATGATTAAACTTCATTTTTAGTGGCTATTTTTTCACATTTACAAAAATTGTTATCCATTTGAGTACCACAGCCCTGATCTGCTGTGACCACTGAATACTGCATTCCCAGTGAATATGCAAGAAAATCGACTGCATCACTTCAAGTCAAGATTTCAGCAACAAAAATGCATTTTATGAATAGGAATATTATATAGATATTCTGAAAGTATGATAATCAGCAAGTAAAATGAGCCATATCACTTTACTTTTCATCATCATGGTAACCATCAATCCAAGATGGCCACCACGATTTCAACGGTTTTGCAGCTGCTGAACGCAGTTGTATGCCAATCTACATATTTAATGTAAACTACTCATGTTGATCATGCTACAGGAGTGTACTATGATATAAAATACAATATAAAGTACATTTTGTGGAGTATGAGAAAGTGAAAAAAAAGTTATTTATCTGTATTTTAAACATATATGACAGAAGTGTTCATTTATATATTTGCTAACACATTCATCGCTACCTGACCGATTCCAATCAAACTTTGCATGTTGACGGATTCACAGAAACCTTTTTTCTTACAAAAATCAAACTACACATCATCCAGCGTTGATAGTACAGTGCACAGCTCATCCTCAGCACTTACACCGTCACATTCATTATCACTGACGTCCGAGTAGCTATCGAACATACTCCCGCTGTCAGTATCCATTTTGCCCCCAGCTCAGTCGCTAAGTTCACCAACATCATTGTTGTTTCGATTGTCAACATCCAACAAAGATTCGTCGCTAAAACTAGCAAATAATCTGTCCAAAACATATGGCGGTAAATCGTCAGTTGAAGTAATGCCGTCCACCATTGCAGATTTTTTATAATCCATCATTAAAAAACGCGAACATCTCCTTAAAATGATATTGAGTGATAACAAACGATTGCCACTACCGAATTGCTAATTCATTCACCATGACAACAGTATATAACAAGTGGCTCCACATAGTGGATAATTATGAGTAAAAGTGATTTAAATGGTGAACGTAGTTAATGCTGGAATTCCGGCCTGTCGTACTGTAGCGTCACACACCGCAAGGCCGGAATTCTGGCCTGTCGTACTGAAATGGTTAAAAACCTTGTAAAATAACTAAATAAATGAAAAACTCCAGCTTTTTTTATCTGGTATATTATATAGTATTTCAAGTACAATCTGTGAAGAAATGGTTAATTTATCTTTAAAACTTCTACTGAAACTAATCAATTCAAGACAAGCATATAATAGCCACCCCAGCTACCCTAAATGAGTTTTACAGGTAAACGCTTCATATATAGTATATTGGGAAAGTTTACATTTAACTTACCTACGACATAGAGTCTGTTTGTATTAAGAAAGAGAAACTGAACTTACCGAGGACATAGGGTTTGTCGTGTATTAGGAAAGGGAAATTGAACTTACATTATATAAAAATAAGGTTATTATTATTACCTGGGACATAGAATTTGTTGTGAGCTAGGAAAGCTAAACTTACCAAGGACATAGAGTTTGTCGTGTATTAGGAAAGCGAAGCTGGCATATCTAGCCGTTGGCATGGAAGGTAATGACTGCCATCGGTCTGTCTCTGTGTCGTAGCTTAGCATGTGATCCATGGGGTTTGTGTCTGTTGACATTCCTCCTACGACTATCACCTTTCCATCTGCAGACAGACAGGAACAAGGTGCATACAACAGAGGTAATAAACGGGTAACAAGCCACAACAAAGCAATATTGGGGGTCTCGTTTTGGCCCCAAACCTTTGGGTGGGTTGTTTTATAAATAAATATCTGTAATCATTTTATTATGTTGTTAGGCAAGAGGCAGTATTCTCTGTATTTGTTTAAATAAAATATTTCCCAGTCCAATCAGATTATATATATATATACAAATCCTTTAACATGACAGTGTAGGCAGGGATGGCTACATTTTTGGGAAAACAAATTTGAGGAGAGATTGCAAATTAACATCATGAGCAAATGACAACGTTGTACTAAATTAGTCTTAAAATAACTAAGAGCATAACTGGGACCATAAAAAATTATTTAGACTTAGTATCTCACGAAATGACACAAATATGAACTGGTGTGGAAAACCCAGGGCTTCTTGTGGACTGTCATGCAATTCATATTATTCAAAGTATAATTTCTTAGTAACAAGCTATCCCTCATAAATTCATTTTTGGACAAAACATACTGGGTTGATTCCTTATCCATAACACAATTTATCTGCAGGTATTATAGATGTTGCGCAAATCACTATGGAATGGCTGTTCTGCAAGACTCACCCCTAACAACACAGGAAAGTCCAAGAAGTTTATCTTTGAGTGATTCTCCTGAAGTCCATTTCTTCTCCTCAACGTTATACACTTCGACCACGTCAAGCGGTTGCTGATTGGAGCTGACGCCTCCAATGGCAACCAGCTTCTTTCCGACAGCGGCAACGCTCGGTGCAGCTCGTTTCGTTGGCATGTTTGGCAGACCCTTCCACTGCTCCTTGGCACTGATGTAAACCTCCAAACTATCGATGGGCTGACCCATGGCATCGCAGCCACCAACCACGTAGAGGTTATTGTCAAGCTCTACCGCAGAGCAGAACACTCGCTTCGTCGGCATGGCCTTGTGTGGCTTCCACTTGTAGTGTGTTGCCATGGTTACGGTCAGACTACACAAGAAATGTCAAAGCTGAAAAGAAATGCCAAGATCTTAGTGGCTTCACAACAGTTTTATATCATTGGACACATTTTCATAAAGCTCGGAAAGCTCATTCTATGTATTATAAAAACTCATCACTTAAAGCTCCATCATCAGTTAATTTAGCCCACTATGAATCAGGTTCGCTGATTTTCAAATATGTAGTGCATTTACAACTCCTTAATTCCCCAGTAGACGGTACCCACAATGTCATGTTTTGGCAAATACGTTGATTGAATGTTGACAGGACATTCCATCAGGTGCATGAGGTTTGTGTTTCTTTTAATGTTTTAGAAGCTATGACAATACAAGTTTTCATCATATTTAAAACAAAGGCGTCAGCGATTACATGTCGCAGTATATCTAAATCCACAATTCACTGATGTAATTTAATAAAATGAACAATTAAATGAAAATATTGCACGATTATCTTGCTGCGCGTCTAACAATCGCGTACCTATGTCAATGCATGCTCAATAGTGTTTGAAGTTATTCAAATGTCAGATTTGTGTGTGTTATGTTAGTACAATGCATTCTTTGCTGACATAATGATTCGTTAAATATCTGCATTCTTGTCATTGTCATCATTGTCCAGACTAGTTAGCTCGGATTAACTAGCTCGGTACAACTCTGTATACACAAAGTATAGGTCGTGGTCCCAACCGCAGACGACACTGCATGTAGCATGGTATGGGTGGGTCACCTGTTGCCAGCACTGCCACTGGGCGACTGTCAGATCGACTTCTGTTCCCTCTCGATCTCGACGGAAAATGAACACTGTAGTCAACCCAATTTCGAAATTTATGTTGTATTACATATAAATGTGTTGTAGACAATACTACTTACCTTTTATTTATTTACAGATAACTGATATTATGACTTTACATGGATAGTCTGAAGTATCAAACCATAGCGACTGTAACTTCCGGTCAATAAGATGCCGCCCAGCACTTCTAGAAAGGACTAACCTGGCGACGAGTAACTGAAAAACAATAAAGGCATACTACCAGATTCCGTTACCAGATAATGTTTAAATTTCGCTGGTCACCGGCATCAGTTTTCACTACACGTACGAACGAGAGGAAGATGGAGAGAATAATAACAATAATGTAACCAGACATTTAAGGACAGTTGGCAAAAAATATCAGAAAATTTAACGAAAAAAGCTGGGGAGACTGCACAGATTAACTTGGATAACCAGGATGGTTACATAAAAATAAAAACTGAATGAAGACAAGATCTGCTGTGCCAAGAGCCGACTAAAAATAAGTATATGGAAAAAGAACTAGTCTATTTATTAACCTAGCTGTTACTACACCACCAAAGTTGCAGGAAATTGTCTGTATCCAAGCATTGTGCTGGCTTAGTTAATTTGTGTGCACAAGAGCGATTTAAGTCAAAATTTCTGGCTTCATCATTCGTCAGTGATTGTTCTAACAAAACAGTTCTCATTCGAAACTCTCATTGTCATGCGGCATTGCATCAGATTTATGATGCGTAATTAATACACACTTACACGTAGAATGTAAAATAGTGCACAATATTACACATAATTATGATTTAACAAGATTTAACAAATTGGCCAACAAAAGCCACACGCTCCAGATGGCAAGCGGACAAGATAATTACGCCATTGGCTTATCGAGACAATCTATATACGGCCACCCTTATCAGAGAGCTGTCATTGTTTTATATATTCACACTATTCGCAATTCCCCCCCCCCTCCATCCGCCCTTCCTCTCCGTCTCCCTCTCATCCTCATCCCTCTCCTTCTCCATACCTTCCATTGATCTAAACCTCCGAAGGTTGAAAAATCCACCGTCAGGCCATACACGCAATCTCTGAAGACATATTGTAGCACAGCACTGAGGAGTGAACTAAAATGTGTTGGTACAAACACATATCTCTGCTCCACACCATTGGTGACCCGGAACGGATCGAACCAGCTGTCGCAGTGCAGGGATCACAATATCATTGGTGTAGCAAATTAAGCGATTCAGTATGATTCTAGCTAGAAATGTGCCTGCTGTGCAAAGAAAAGAAACACCTGTAATGATCGCAATATAGTTCCTTTTGTCGCCTTTTTTGAACAGATGCACATTGTTTGCATTTTCCCACTCTGGTTTTGTGAACATTACCAAAAGCGTTTAAGAGTTTTATCTCAGGGAGATTGACCACCACATCTAAATATTTCAGCCAGGATTTTTCGCTCACAATACACTTGCCACGTGAAGTTTGTCTCACTGTGTGTAGCAGTTCCTGTTCGCACGGTTCATCCACAAGTTCTGGAACAACCGGGGATTCTTTTATATTTTGTGTTGACATTCAGGAAATATATCAAAAGAATGGCTCCTTGTAGTCGTGTTCTCAGTTCGTTGTAGGCGTGTTCTCAGTTCGTTGTAGCTAGGCGTGTTCTCAGTTCGTTGTAGTCGTGTTCTCGGTTCGTTGTAGGCGTGTTCTCGGTTCGTTGTAGGCGTGTTCTCAGTTCGTTGTAGGCGTGTTCTCAGTTCGTTGTAGGCGTGTTCATGGTTCATTATACGGTCAGTATTTCCTCTAGGCATTTTCATTGTTACTTAATTATAGTCTCCAAACATGTTAAAAGTTCCTTTAAGTATGGCAATGGTTCTTTATAGGCATGTTCATGATTCCTTCTAGGTGTGTTCTGGGTTCTTTGTAGGAGTTTCCTAAATTTATATAGGCGTGTTTGTATAGTTGTCGACCTAGCTGTAGGCGTGTTCATATAGCTGTGTTCGTGTGCGTGCGTGCGTGCGTGTTCAAGGTTCCCTATTACCATGTTAGTGCATCGTTATTTGTTGGCGTGATTGGGTGCTTCATTTCAGGATAAAGGTCAAGTAAGGCTGAAATTGTGTAAGTCTGGGTTCAACAGACATTAGAGTTCAGTAGTATATTCTACCATGCATGCCCTAGCTGACTGTGACTAGATTTGGTTTGTGTGGACAATACTCGAGTATTGTACTATGAGACCATTCAGTTGCAGCAGCAAACTGAAGCCTGAACAACAATAGGCAGCGCGCAGGTAGACTAGGCCTACACATGACCGAGTTAGAGGATGTGGACCCTCTGTATCGCACGGACCCGCGTCCCCGATGTAGTACGGACTCTCGGACCCATGACCTATATATCCGGGAATACGGCCATGTCGTGGTCAACGTCGAGCCGCAATGATGCCGGCTGACGGACGGGTCACTGTGAACCTCACGTATTGGTGTTGCACGCCTATCACAGGTGTCAACATCACTGCTTTCGGTTTGAAATACGGTTTTTCCTCTAGTCCCGCTTTTTTTAAACAAAGAAAATTTACGATAACATCGACCTAATTTGTTGCACACGATGCCATTCTAAGCACATTTATTTTTTTTTCCAGTGAGTTAACATTTTCTCCAGCGTGCGTTCACCGCGACCCATAAAGTAAAAAAAAAACAGCAAAAAAAATTACTAAACTAGGGTGTTTCTCGTTTTTCGTGAACACTTTCCCGCTTTTACACGAACAGTTTTTGACACGTATGGCCTCTACGTAATACTTTTAATGCATAATATTATACATTAACTAGTTAATTTAAATGTTTATAATTTATATTATTACGCAAAGCGCCCATCTAACTACAATCGAGCTTATATTTGTATTATGTTTGTATGTTAACGTTTTCCTCCTAGACGGCTTGCACCTCGGGCGCCAAACTTTCATGGATTAATCTACGACCCCACGAATGAAACGTAACGCCTTTATTTTTTTGAAATACCCCGTATATAAAGGGTTCTTAGTGGTTTTTATTGTAAATCATATGTTAGCGACGTAAAACGTAAACTACCAACAGTCGCAGAAACCACGCGCGCACGGCGAATGTATACTTCGGTACGTAAACCGTTTGAGAGTAGGCCTACGTACGTATAGCTCGATCCATCTGGACGGTTTATGTTAATTATAGTACAAAGCACGCACCCATGTATTGGTCCGAGGTCGCAGACCAATACACAATAAAAATATATTCTACTATTCTACAACCAACACAAGTATCCATGGGTCTAAATTCACGCGACCTCCATCATTTTGAACATGCAACGAGTTCTGCATCACATACGTATACACGTTTGACGTTCCCTTAAAACAATCTCGAACGTATTGTTGGCATATTGGCCTGAGGCATTTGGTAAACATTGCTATCATGACTGTCACGTATGAATTATCAAGTTATACTGTCATGTGGACGGGCATTTTTGCTAGTATAGTCATAATCAACAGAAATGTCTACGCAATATATACATACATTTACACTTATTGTCAATGACACGATGAAGAGCGATCATTTCTTAAAATAATCACATCACGCCTGGTTGGATCGCATCTTATATGAATAGATTCAAGCATATGGACACGTCGCACGTGGTCTGGCGAATTACAGTGGTCGAGTTTGCGGACTAGTGGTAAACATATACAAAAGACCGATCGAACAACAAAGCTTTTGTTGGAAGTGTGTAACTTCGTCAACATCCACAAGTACCTGCGCGCGTGTTTACGATATGTGTCACTCTACTATAGTTAATGTAATTAATCGTGTAGGATGTATAAACACGCTCTACGTCAACATATCAAAGAAAATAACACCGCTCCTACAAACCGTTCTACTGGACAATTAACCTTGATTTGTCATCAGTATAATATGCGTGTGCACGTGCGTGCGTGCCAGAGTGCGTGCGTGCGTGCGTGCACGTTAGTTTGCATGTTACAGAACATTAAGATTGCATGGTGAATATCTTATATTTGCACAATTCACCGTAAGTTAATTTAAGCACTCGCGTATCCCACGTACATCAATCAAAAACAGTGACACGTCGTTCCGAGACAATTATTCTCAAATGATCATCTGTCAATCATTTATCTTGGGTGTCACTTTCGAAACTACTTGATCCACGACGTTTCTGCGGTGTCAAGGTCGCCGCAAATAGTTACCGTCAGCGCGATCAACCGGCTTCGACTAGTGTGGGTCGTCGAAGGTTGTACCAGCGACTCGTAAACATCAGCCGAAGCGGCTTGTTTACTAAACCGTCAAACGTGACGGTCCACCGAACGTCAACCGAACCAGAGCGGTTCGTGTCAGTCAGTGGAAGACGAGACATCGCGGTGAGTAATACTGTCACTAACAACCCGGGTAACTTTCATTAACTTTCTCCAACGCGCAGGTGTTGGCCCAATTATTGGAGGCTCTGAGAGACGTACGTGGCCCCTCGCTCCCACGTGTCCGGTTAAGGTGTGCGATCTCCCGCGAGGGGTCTCCGTAAGTGATTGGCTGACCGGTTGCGTCATCTTGTTTACAGTCGGCGTACCGCCTATCATTAATTGGCGTTCAGCGTAGAACGTGTTATGCTTATGGGAAGGCCGTGTTCGCGGCAGTGACAGTTGTTGATCAGTGAAAGTAACAGGGTGAACGTACTTGCGGCAGGAATATTAAAAAAAAACAGGTAAGTCGGATAGTACTAGTGACGTGTCTTTAATTGTAACGTTGTGTTGTGATTGGTGTAAGCTATAGTCATCCGTTAATAGTGACAGTGTTCATAACATAATTCATATCTGATATAATTAGCTGCAAATCGGTTCCTAGGTACCGTTCTGTCTGTGGCTGGGGGTGGTATATGGGGTATGTAAATGGAGCTATGACACCTCATACATTTATTATTTAATCAATGCATGGCATATATAAAGACATCAAATAAAAAAATAGGGTCGAGAGATTCCTCTAAGTCTAAGACTTTCATAGTCGCGATCGAAGAGCCACCTTATCAACTAAAACTTCACTAAATCAAAACATCATACCATTATTTAAAAAGGGTTCGAGAAATAAGTCAGAGAATTACAGACCAGTGAGTTTAACGTCAGTGATTTGTAAATTATTAGAAAGGTTAATTAAAGACCATATGGTGGACTTCCTCGTTAAGCATAAATTATTAAATTCATCTCAACATGGATTCCTTAAAGCGAGGTCATGCTTAACAAATATGTTATGTTTTTTGGAAGAAATCACTAAGTGGATAGACGTAGGATCGCCAGTAGATATTATCTACTTAGATTTTCAGAAAGCTTTTGACAAAGTGCCACATCAAAGATTGCTACTTAAATTAAAAGCCCATGGTATCGGGGATAGCATAACTGACTGGATAGAACAATGGCTGACTGACAGAAGACAACGAGTTGTAGTAGATGGAGAAGTTTCAAATTGGAAATCGGTTTTGAGTGGGGTACTTCAAGGATCAGTATTAGGACCTATATTATTCTTAATTTATATCAATGACTTGGACGACAGTATAACAAGTAACGTACTGAAATTTGCAGATGACACAAAACTGTTTAGAAAGGTTAATACTGATGGTGATAAACAACATTTACGAAACGATCTAGACAGATTAGTGAAATGGTCTGAGAAATGGCAGATGCTGCTCAATTTTGGGAAATGTAAATGCCTACATACAGGACATGGGAACTTGAATGTAAACTATAAAATGGGAGATACTGTTCTGGGTACTACTGTAAAAGAAAAGGACTTAGGAGTTACAATAAGCGCTGATATGAAAGTTTCAGAGCAGTGTGGTATTGCAGCTTCAAAGGGTAATCAAATTCTTGGATTGATTAGAAGAAACATAACATACAAGGGAAAAAAGTTAATTATACCTCTTTATAAAGCAATAGTTAGACCTCATTTAGAATACTATATACAAGCATGGAGACCATATCGTAAGAAGGATATAGATACGCTTGAACGCATACAAAGGAGAGCAACTAAAATGATTCCAGAACTTAGAGACCTTAGTTATGAAGAACTCCTGAAAGAATGTGGTTTAACAAACCTAGAGACAAGGAGGTTAAGAGGAGATCAGATTGAAGTTTTTAAGATATTGAATGGGTATGAAAATATTGATAGAAATATGTTTTTCTCACTCAAGAAGGATAGCAGAACTAGAGGACATGAGGTAAAATTAGTAAAGGATCAATGTAGATTGGACATCAGGAAGCACTTGTTCTCACAGATGACAATAAATGAATGGAACAAATTGCCTACAGATTGTGTAACTGCTAGCAGCGTGAATATGTTTAAAAACAAGGTTGACACATATCTCAGGAGGCCGGGTTATAAGTAGATGAACATTGTTGGACTCTCGATAAGCCAATGGCTTCCTTGTCCACTTGCCATCTGGGCCTTTGGCTTGGATGGCAAATCTTGTTAAATCTTGTTAAAAATCAGTAGGTTAAGCCATTTACATTCTTCCAAGAAAAGAAAAAACCACAATAGCTCTCTCTGAGTGCGCAGGTGTGTATTGAAAAATATGTGGGGGGGGTGGGGTGGCATGCATGTGTGTAAGTATACGTGCATATATTAGCAATTTGGCCTTGTGCGTGAAACTTGGTAATTTTGTAAAAAAATAATGTACACTATGTGTATTAAACTTTTCTTTGACTAATGCTGGAATGTTTTTCAAGTAAAAATGACATTTCTTTGCCAATTCGTGTTTAGTTCTATATATTTCGTTCTTGATTCGCACATCATAATTATGTATGTCGTAGTTGAAAATTATCCTCTGGAGAACATATCTTATTTTTACAAAATAGGATTGGACATATTTTTTGCTTATCAGGATAATCAACATTTTAAACATGGCTGGAAGTTTTCCAAAACAAGTGCCTCACGAAGATACTGCGAATCTACTGGCCAAACAAAATCTCCAACACGGATCTCCATGAAAGAACAGGTATGCAGCCCATCTCTCTCTCTCTCTCGAGGGTAAACACCGCAGATGGAAATGGATCGGACACGTCTGCAGAATGCCGTTGACATCCATTCCAAGAGTGGCCATGCGCTGGACCCCTGGTGGCAAGAGAGCGAGGGGGAGACCCAGGGAGACGTGGAGGAGATCAGTAGAGCGGGAGATGAAGGCTCCCGGGTGGAGTTGGGGCCAGGTGACGAAGCTTGCAATGGACAGGCAACATTGGTGTTCTTTGGTGTCGGCCTTATGTGTGATCCCGTACGAAGAGGATTAACCTTAACCAATACACAAATAACCTTTTTTCGTTCTTTTCAAATATACCCACCATTATGTTAAGCTGTGGCAAAATAAGGTGAAGGGTTCATTTCCACATGCCTACTCAAATGGAACCCCTTTTTCTATTCCTGTGCTATGATGTGTTGTCCTGGACAGGCTACCTGTTCTGCACAGTAATGAACCCCCCGATCTGCAATAGAAACCCCCTTTCACAAAAACAAAGCAAAATTGTGCCTATTCTAGACAGAAAAAGAAAAGGATTCATTCTGATAAACAGCTTTTCACTGAACCATAGATTGTTCATATTTTTGCAAATACATACAATGCTATATTGGGGTGGCTTGCACAAATAAATTGTTCAAAACTAAAAATAGTTTTGAACAAAACAACCAAGCCTGATTTCAGTATTTAAAAATAAATTAATAAACTTTGTGCATTAGTGTAGAAAAGGCAAGTGAAGATTGCATCATCATCTACCAAACTAGGTTGTTCACATGTTCATTCACCAATGGGCACATCGGGGTTAGCAACATGTTTTACAATGTTGTAAACAAGACATACATCCATACATTACCTTTGTTTACATATGGCTTGTTTACATATTGAGAATAATTGTCAATCACTGGCATTGATTTTCATGTAAATTGATGGGTCCACAGACAAATATGGGAGTCCGCAATTTTTTTACAACAATCAGTCCACACTGTAGTGCCACTGATGTATCAACTTCCTCACCCATAATCTAAGACTGCGTCGAGTCGGCCATGTTGGATCGCATATATGCAAATTTCATAATATATCGCAAGTACTTTGCAGTACTAAAATATGAATATTGCAATACTGAGTTTTATGTCCATCTTTTCTTTACTGATGGCCTAACTGGGTTTCTAATCAGGTTATAAATTTTGGAAGTGTTTCTTCCAGGTGGCCAGGGAAGATGTGGAAAGCAAGGGCAGTGTTGTGTTGTCACAGCAACTACCAGACTGTTTCGAAACAAATATGGCGCCATGCGTCCGGCGGGAAGAAGGTGCTGGCAATACGCCGTGAAGACAATAGTGTGTGGGAGAGGAGGGCGCCACTTGCACCATCACATGTCAAACAGCTCATTGATGGAGGGGTCAAGGTCATTGTACAGCAATCAAACCGAGTGCATATCCCATGCAGGTAATATAATCCACACCTCATGCAAATACTGTACTACACACCCCATGCAGGGTTGTACTACACACCCCTTGGAAATACTGTACTACACATCCCATGCAGGGTTGTACTACACACCCCATGCAGGGTTGTACTATATATCCCTTGGAAATACTGTACTACACACCCCATGCAGGGTCAAGGAATCACACATTATTTTATTTCCAGAGTCTATGCTTGTTACAAACTACATACTTTGCCAGAAACCACTGAAACATCATTATAATATGCTAACAAAACTACCCATCCTCCGGACGAGATAACTTGGTAGTTCGTAAGTGACTGTCATGATAGCAACATTAAAAAAATGTCAGAATACACAACATGATCACGGAAATATCCATCTATGCTCTGTCAATATCTTGATGGCTTCTTGCAATCCAACTCTCAAAATTGCGACGTTATATTGCGTGTCATGGAAGTGTCTAGTGACAGTTTACATAACTTGGAAAAAGACACATAGCATTGCGAACAATTGTATGTAATAACTATGATGAGTAATTTGATTGTTCGTAGAAAGGGTAATAGTATTAGTGGGGTGAATAAAAAATTCCTTGGGTCATACACGATCCCCTGAAAGTTTGGCAGTTGAGATGCATAGCATCTAGGAGGGGTAGCCTAACATACATACATAAAGACAAAACAAATAAACATACATACACACATACATGCACGCATGCACGCATGCATGCATGCACGCATGCACGCACGCACGCACAAGCAAGCTTGGTTATGTTATAGTAAGATTATAATCATATTTGGTTCATGGCATTCCTGTCAAATTAATAACATGAAGACATACACAGACATACCTGTATATACTGGAAAAATAAAAACAATCTGTGAAGTATGTTCTGTCATCTGATACCATGATGCAATTGAAGCCTGGGCTGATGAAACCAACTACAGTGTGCTCCACATGGCTACTGCCGTACACAGTGCAAACTTCTTAGATGTCATCTGAGCATCTTAGGTTGCAGAAACTTACAATGCACTCTCACACAAAAACTACAGTGCACATTCCTTTTTTGCTGGCATTCAGCAGTAAAGTCATCCCCCAGGCATTACGCCTTAGGAAGCCATGAAGGCTTATATGGCCAGTGCTTAAGCCTGGTTTCTGTAGTGCGAAGCAACTTAGAGTGCAGTTATACTGACTCTCCTGTGCGGGACACTAGTCCATCGCAGGTACCTTCCAAACAGTGTTTGTACTCATTTACAGCTGAGTAGACTGAGGCAAAGTAGGGTAAACAAAATTGCCTAAGCTTCGAAAACAAACTGTGCCCAGTGTGGGTCTTGAACTCACAACCCTCGAATTTAGAGTCCAACACCTTAACCACTAGGCCACGGATTCCCCCACAACATTCAGCAGTGAAGGTAGCCTTTTTCTAAGGCATTTCTCACTGACTTGTGAAATTGTCCAGTCATGTCATTGAGTAGGGGAAAGTGAGGCATGTCAACACAGTGGTGTATTTAAGGGGGCATTGAGCTATAGTCCCCACCTTGCAAGATCCTAGTTGCGCACTGTGTCCACATCTTGGGTATTCCATTTTTTATTGTCTGCACACCTCATTATTGACTGCACCATGTAGTTTGTACATGATTTTAGAACTATGTGCTAGTAGGGGGGTGGCTTAGCATGGGTTGGGGGTGGCTTAGTAGGGGTGGCTCAGTGGGGGTGGCTTAGTAAGGGTGGCTTAGTGGGGGTGGCTCAGTGGGGGTGTCTTGGGGATACCCTGGCTTAGTAGGGATAGCTAGCTCAGTGGGGGTGGCTTAGTAGAGGTGGCTCCGGGTGGCTTAGTAAAGCAAGGGTAGCTTAGTGGCTTAACTGGGGTTAATTGTCACAACATGACTAGGAAGGTAAAAGTAGATTTTTGATAAACATTTGTTTAAACCCAATCCATGTCACATACTATTGTCAAACTGGTCCTAATTAAAAGCTGGACAACATTTTTAATAGACATGTTGGATAAAGTTGGATTTGGGGATTTTAGTCCCACAATCCCGTACTTCTTTTTTGTAACACAGTTAATTTTACTGGTACTCTCTTCATGTAGCACAGTTCATTTTATTGGTACTCTCTTCATGTAGGCGTATGCAAGTGTTGGAGCATGCATCCAGGAAGACATAAGTGAAGCGCCCCTCATCCTGGGGGTGAAGTCAATCCCTATTGACCTCCTACAACCCTACAAGACCTATGCCTTCTTCTCCCACACAATCAAGGCTCAGGAAGCCAACATGGCGCTCCTTGATGCTCTTCTTGAGAAGGTATTCATGCCCGTTTGCCTTTTTCTTTTTACAGCACTGACAGATATTGATAAGTTTCTTGTCCATGTGCAATGTAGTAGAGCAACACGCTCCAGATAGCAGTTTTGTCAAACAAATTCAGATTCTTGCATAACGACTGAAAGTAATATTATAATATTTGTTTGACCATCATTTCAACGTAGTTTCTACCTTCCTCACCACTAGAAAATAAATAAAATGCTTTTATGGTCATTCTCAGTTTTATGTTGATTTTACTTACATATCTACAAAACTATCTAAAATCTCCCGACTTATTTTCAAAATGTTCTGAAATTTTCCACAATCAAAGATCATTAGAAATGGTGGCCTTGTTCTTGGACTTAGGTGATGTTAATTTTAAAACTGCAGTATCACATTGTGAAACTAGTTGATGTGCAGTTGCTAATAATGTGGTCCGTTAGTGTATGTAGTTACTAAATAATCATTTTATGATATTGGTTCCATACATTAAATGTGATTGAACAAACACAGTTTCATTTAACGACCATGCTACTTTTGCAATTAGCATTAGCATATTATTAGATTAGCATAAGAAAAGTTATAAATGTGACATTGCATTTTATAATATATATATATTTTTTAACAATATTGTTGCACATACTGAGGAATTAGATTACGAATTAGATAACAGATTTAAAAGTAGAATAATGTTCCCTTGATTGTAGTCGATTATATGGCAGATTGTTTTGAAGTTTTACATGTAACTTTGTGATGTGTGTTTTATTCAAGAATGTTCGACATATCGACTATGAGAAGATGATTGACAGTAATGGGAGAAGAATCGTCGCTTTTGGCAAGATGGCTGGCGTTGCTGGAATGATCAACATCCTTCATGGCCTTGGCATTCGACTCCTGGCTCTAGGGCATCACACTCCATTTATGGTACAACTAGCATTGTCCATCAGTTTTAATTGAAATCACAATTTAAAATTATATTTTATATTAATTTATTTAAATTACTTTTATTTAAATGTTTTTTGTTTAGATAGTTAATTAACAGTTTCTAGACACACACAATTCTTTAACACAAGTAAATGCAGATTTTATTTTATTTAAACAGACAGTTGCAATTGGTTTCATGAAAGAGACATGTTTATCCAACATAACAAACTTAAAACTGCTTCCTCAACTGATTTAGCCTATCACAAATCTGGTTTATTGGTGTCCAAATATGTAGTATGTAAACAGCTTTTGTAACATTCGCAGTCGATTTAATAAAAATGCCTATTTTTTTCAAATCATGGAAAGAATTGACTTTAGTCGTTAGATCTGGTAAGGATCAAAACAGTGGATATCCAAAATGGTAAACACTGTGTGGGTCAATGCTGATCATGGGCGTTACCTCCATCATCTTGCTGATCACATCAAGTTAAAAAATTTCATCAAGGAAGAAAATCGTTATTTTTCAGCATTTCGATTTTCACTTCAGTTAATGCTTGAACAAGCTTGCAAAAAAAAACGAGATAGCAGTTGCAGTGGATACTAGGATACTAGGATACTAGGATACTAGGTAGATTTGGTTTTTCACAAAATTAATTTGAAATGAGACTAAAAAAAATCCATACATTTTAGTCAGAAAAAAATCTAAATTAGCAAAAACATATTGCCATTTCTCGCTGTGGCGCACGGCTGAGTTTACGTTGCAAATCAAATACAAATGCATTAAAACAAAGTGAAATGTTATTATTTGTTACGTACATCCAGGTTTCATATCAGTTTAACCAGCCAATGTAGCATTGATTAAATGTAAAATACCTTTCTCCATTAATCTGGAGCACAAACATTGTTTGTTCACAGCACATTGGGCCCGCCCACAACTACAGGAACACGGGGATGGCTTGCCAGGCGCTCAGAGATGCCGGCTATGAGATCGCTCTTGGCATGATGCCCAAGTCCATTGGACCCCTCACGTTCGTCTTCACCGGCTCTGGCAATGTATCACAGGTACCCTGTTCATGTGTGTTCAACTGGTTCATGAACAGTTCAGTTGGTTCATGAACAGTTCAAGTGGTTCATGAACAGTTATATTGGTACATGAACAGTTCAGGTAGTTCATGTAGTAGTTCAGTTCAGTTGATTCATATACAGAACAGTTGGTTTACATACAGTGCAGTTAGTTCATGAACAGTTATGTTGAGTCATGAACAGCTTAGATGGTTCATGATTGGTTCTTGAACAACTCAGTTGGTTCATGAACAGTGCAATAGGTTCGTAAAAAGTTCAATTGGTTCATGAACAGTTCAATTGATGAAGAACAGTTAAGTCAGTTCATGAACAGTGCAGTTGCTTCAAGAGCAGTACAATTGGTTTATGAATAGTTAAGTTGGTTCATGAACAGTTTAATCAGTTATCAAACAGTTCAGTTGATTCATGAACATAGCCAGTAAGACATCAGGAATACTGTGGAAGTACTATGTTGAATTACTGTAGATTTATACTTAAATTAACAGTGTGTTTAGATGTGCTGGGCACTTATGAGATTGATCTATGTCATTGGTTTTCAAATTGGAACGTTTAGTTGGTTGCATTAGTCTGATATGCACAAAACGTATTTGGAATGTAGATTTCCTACACGGCTGTTATCTCATGTTTTTAGGGAGCCCAGGAAATGTTGCAGAATCTGCCATATGAACTTGTCAGTCCTGAACATCTTGCCAAGGTCGCACAGCATGGGGGTAGGTGGCAGCACTTGTGTGTTTATTTTTTAGAGGTGCTTACATGAATGTTACAGTTGCAGCGGGAGTTATATTAATGTCTTGCAATATTTCAGGATACTGTCAGGATACTGTCATGACATCTAATGAATTGTTTTGGCGATGTTGTGGCTGCATGTTTGTAGTTACAACTACAGTATAAGCTCTCGTTACTATTAGTGAAGTGTCTTTTAGTTCTGCATCGTTACCTTCCAAATCCTGCCTCCCTATTTTCCTAGCCCCACCTCTAAATCTTCCTAACACTGCCTCCCACTCTTTCTAGGCCACCGCCCAATGTTCCTTTATCTTCCTTTCCCCACCTCCCTCTGTTCCTGATCCCACCTCCCTCTGTTCCTGATCCCACCTCCCTCTCTTCCTGATCCCACCTCCCTCTCTTCCTGACCCCAACTCCCTCTCTTCCTGATCCTGCCTCTCACTATTCCTGACTCTGCATTTCACTATTCGTGACTCTGCCTCTCACTATTCCTGACTCTGGCTCTCATTATTGCTGACTCCACCTCTCACTATTGCTGACTCTACCTCTCACTATTCCTGACTCCGCCTCTCACTATTCCTGACTCTGTCTCTCACTACTGCTTACTCTACCTCTCACTATTCCTGACTCCACCTCTCACTATTGCTGACTCTACCTCTCACTATTCCTGACTCCACCTCTCACTATTCCTGACTCTGTCTCTCACTATTGCTGACTCAGCACCTCGCTATTCCTGACTCTGCCTGTCACTATTCCTGACTCTGCCTCTCACTATTGCTGACTCAGCACCTCGCTATTCCTGACACTGCCTCTTACTATACCTCCAGCCACCAATAAGGTGTATGCGTGCGTGGTGGACATGAAGGATCATCTGGTACGCAAGTCAGATGGAGGCTTTGACCCGAACGAGTACTTTGAGTTTCCAGAAAAATATGCATCCACCTTCAGTGTTAAGGTAAGTGTCAACAGAGTCAACTTACAGAGTTAATTGTTAAACAGCTTTATCTAGTTGTACATGCTAACTGTGGTGCCACATAAAGTTTACTTCCAGGAGAATATTTATTTCAGCATTGCTTGTATATGAACAGTTCCGACTCTAAAAGAAAGACTATTTTGCCATGGGTTTTGTTATTCTGACCTTCTTGTTTGCGATTAGTTGCAGTGATGATGGCATCAGTATTTCGACTTTATGATCTAACACAGAGAAGAAATACAGCATTGAGAGATAATTTTATCATACTCAACAAAAAACTTGGCACTTATTAATTAATCCATGGGCATGAGTTTCAATTAGTTCCCAAAGTCATAAGATTTGTTGAACCAGGAATAAATTGGTCAAATTGTTGGACATCTCATATTTTTACAGATATAATGAGTACTTTGGCCAGGCATATAGTAATGTGCATATAGTAATGATGTATATCATCATATATAGTAATGATGTATATCATCATTAATTCCTTAGAATTAATTTCTTATAGTCAACGCAAGATCTGATGTATTGTATTAAGTCTTACACTCTGTGTATCTAAATCAAAATCACATACCGTATTTGACCTATTAAGCATATATGCCCTAGCTAGAGTGGAACAACTGAAGAGTCTCCCATTTGGTGTTAAACAGTTGACACCACTTTTTAGTTGTTCTACATTAGTCACCAGATGACACCACTAGTGTTGAACAGTTACCTTATTGTCTAGAGAAACACATTGTGGTGTTTGCTTATAAAAACAGATTCCTTGACATGGCCCAATTTTTTTAAACTTGCTGTTCGCTTATTAGGTCGAACACGGTAGTTATATTTAGAATTTTGCAAAAAAATATGAAACATCTTTAGAACTGTAATGGCATGGAATGGAAGGAATGTTAAAAACTATCTGATTCCCTGCAGGGATCTACAGCGTTCTATGGCTAGCTTTAGAATCTTAGTTGAACTTGCAGAGGATGCTGTTTAACCCTTAGCCAAAAAATCTATAGAATTCTAAAAAATAAAAAAAAAATTCAATTGAATTCTACATTCTAAAAGAATATTGCATAGAAAACTTTAGAATACTATAGATTCCATAAAAATAGTTAAATTTAATATACTTAAATTTTCTATAGATTTGAAAACAAATTTATAAAATTCAGAATATTGTATAGAAAACAATAGAAGCTACAAATTGTATTGTTATGTCTGCAAATCGAATATTCTATAAAAAAATTCTATAGAATATTCCTTTACTATTCTATACAATATTTTTATGAATTCTATACAGTTGTGTTCATAAAAATCCTATAGAATATTCTATAAAAATTCTATAAATTTAGTGCTAAGGATTACGATATTGTGTTTCCAGTATGCACCTTACACCTCAGTCATCATCAACGGCATCTACTGGGCCCCAGGTGCTCCTCGCTTCATAACAATCCCCGACGCAAAGACGTTGCTACGGCCACACTCATCGCCTTGGGTACCAACTAGCCCTGGGTGTCCGAATCTTCCTCACCGGTTACTTGCGATCTGCGACATCTCGGCCGATCCCTGTGGCTCGATAGAGATAATGAAGGAATGCACCACGATCGACCAGCCTTTCGTTGTTTACGATGCCGAACAAAATGCCAGCTATGACAGGTGCGTGTGTGTGTTTGAGTGTTTGCACGATTTCGTCATGCATTCAAGGGTTTATTCGTTCATGTTTAGTTAAAATTCTGTTGCAGCATAATTGCAAGTCATCCTGACTGGTCAGTGAGGTAATGGGGTACAGCAATCAAATATATTTAATTATGCACATTTGCATTTTTGGGTGCATGCGTGCATTCAAATACAAGCTAATGCCCTGCACAGGCCCGACCTGCAATCCGTGGGCCAGGCCAGGCCTCTACTAAATTTTTCGGGCCGGGCCAGACCTGGGCCTATATTTTGCGGGCCTGGGGTGAAAAAAATTACACAAATCAGGCTTGGACCGGATCTGGGCGTAGTGTGAGTGGGCCTGGCCTGGGCTGGGCCTGGACCTAATAAAAATATTAATGCAAAACTACATAGTACATATAAATGTTACAGATGCATATTTATGCAAAATAACAACACAAGCATAGATTGAAATAGGCCAAAGAATGACATTTAGATTTATTAATTAAGGAGCAGGAAATTAGGCAAGCATCCACCATCAAAACGAGATACATCAAATAATCTCAGCAAGCAGGCCGGCCCCCAAAAGGTGTTTACACATAATTAGTAAATCATGCCTATCAGCTACCCACTACTAGTACTCAAGTCTCAAGTAGTTATACTCCAAACAGCCCAATCTTGAGCTAACGCAGGAGTTTGGACCAACGGCTTTTAGTGTCTCTTCCGAAAGACACGGGCAAAGTGGGGTGAACGAAATTGCCCAAGCTTCGAAACGGCGGAGGTGGAATCGAACCACCGTCCTCTCAATCGACAGGCGGGTGCTCTAACCATTAGACCACCGCTCCCCACATTAGACCACCGCTCCCCACAATCTATCTGTACCACTACTGACTTATATACAATTCACATGGTATCGGTGGGGGTCACTCCGCTATGCATTAACCATACACATACATGTACAAACAGAAGGCTGGGGTGCTCGATCCCCCATCAATGAAAAAAGTAGGCTAACCACCCAACATTCGTGAACAATTCATAATGAAAATTATGGTAACACAACACACAATGTATAAAAGTGTTACGTATCTAGACATTAGTCAATCAATAACTACTAACACATCAGACCAAGAGATAGGGCCAAACAGCCACACAAATATACTCATAAAAAGTACCCGCACTAAAAACCCTGTATTCACTACTGAAAACTCAGTGGAGGGAAAAGCGTTAATGCAGAACCTCGTGTACCAAACTATAACAGGGAAAAGCGTCAAAAAATTCAAAAACTTTGTGAACTACCTCTCTGTCTTCAGTGTTTCACAGTGTATCTACACATAATGCATGACTTGATTTGTTAGCTAACAGCTGGGTAACAACTGTTAACACAATATTAGGGAGGGAGGGTGGGATTTTTCAAATGGAGCTGAATAAACCGAACAACAAAACTGATCTTGCAATAAAATCAACAAATTCAGTGATAACGATTAACCAGTAACAATAGAAATTCAGAAATATTTGCAGTGCAAAGATCTCACAACAACGCAAGCTAACTTGGTAATCGAGAGGCTAGCTCTAGGTCACGTGGTTGGTGTATCCCTTTGCGTGAGCGAGCCATTCCAGATGCATATTTTTGGCATGAATGCATCCTTTTGCATATACCTATGGCCCCATAAGTTCACTTGGCTGGAAGCAGCCAGCCCCAAATGTTTACTTTAGACATATTTGCAGAGGCAATGAAGCCATGATTAGCCATCAACTTATCACCCTTTGACCCTACCAGTGGACATTCTATTGTTTGGGTCTTCCCTCCAAATCTTGCCTGCCTGAATGACCTGCCCACTGCCCAGTGCTCACCCCAGTTGGTATTTTCCAATTGTGTTAACTAGTGTCTCTGTTTAGTGTCTACAATTTCCCCAGTACTGATTCATTCACACTTGTACTAATTCACACATGTCTGAACCTGATCTGTCTCAGGCTAGTGACTGCAGGCCTGCTGGAAATGTCACTGGGTGTCAGTGCCAGTGGGTGACATGGAATTGAAATATCAATATTAATGTTTTTAATATTATTTAATAAAACAACAGTTATGTATTAGAGTTTATTTGTGTTTAGTTGTTATTATAAGATAATAAGTTTATCTTTTCTAAATTTAGCAGGCTGCGGGCCACGGGCTTACCCATCTTAGCCGTCGGGTATTGGCTGAGCCAGGGCCTGAAACGTGCAGGCCGGGTTTGGCCTGGGCCAGACATTAACATTAAAGGGCCTTGGCTGAGACTGGGCCTAAATTCTAGTTTGTGGGCATGGGCTGGGCTTTGCTTAATGAATTTTTGCTGGCCTGGGCCGGGCTTTGATTATAACTGCTAATTGCGGACTGGGCTTGGGCTCAAATTATAGGCCCGTGCAGGGCTCTAATACATGCATGCATGCCTCTGGGCTTGCTTGAGTGTGTGGTCATCTTTCACCATTCTTGTTGCGTTCTTCAAATGTGCCACAAGTGATTTAAATCAATGCATATCTATCTAGTATTAGGGTTAATCAAAAGCTAGACAGATCCTGCTACTTTGTAATAGTAATGTTTCCTGTTTAGAGCAATAAGCTATTCCATATGTTGTCACATTTAAAAAAACAAAATCACTCACTAGATTATTCCTATGAAATGACATTTAAGGTTAATATTCCTCATGCAGCTAAGGTGCCGTTCACAAGTGTCGACATTTAGCTGTTCGTTCAAAGTGTACTAAAGGAGAGGGAGGGGGAGGGGGTCATAGCTCACATACAAATTTTTTTACTCTCGGTCACATATGAAATATGACCATTGTTATGTCATGCAGTGCTGCACGGTGAACAGCTACAGAACTACTGTTGTTTTAATTTGTGTAACCATTTGCAGTGCGGTGCTGTGACACAACACCACAACTTGTAAATTCACAACTTCGTGGAAAACAATCATTAATATGACATCATGGATTTTTTTGGAAAATAAAAAGCTTTAACATAATTATCAGAGATAAATGTTTGTAAATATATTAAGATGGTTATTATTGTATGTTATATACATGCATTGTGTCACAACATATTATGTTTTTCAATCTCTAATATTATCAACATTTAAGATACTAATTAGAGGAGGTGGTCTGAGAATTAGTACACTTTATATGCATGGGTAAATGTTGACAATACTGAGTTGCCTTTAACAAGGCCGGGAATCTCTGCATCATGTGGGTTTATATAAGTAAATTAACTTAAAATAATTGCCAGATATCTGACATGGTAGATGAAAAATTGTGGTATCTCACATGTTCTTTGGATGACAATATTATTATGTGATTTTTTATCTTATTTAAAATGTTTCAGTTTCCGTAGTGATGGTGTTCTTGTGTGCTCTGTGGACAACATGCCAGCTCAGCTGCCTCTCGATGCTACGGACTTCTTTGGCTACCTGCTTCTCCCACATATCAATGACATGGTGAGTGTCACGTGACGGTCATGTGACAATATATCATATATGCCAACCATGAGTGGTGCACACCTGTAAGACTGCTAACAGAAATCTGTATGACACACAAATGAACCCATATGATTATCTGCTTCTGCTACATTTGCTGGATCTAGCAAAACAGCAGAGCTCAAATATCTGTGACAGTTTCTCTTCAGGCGTGTTTGGAATTGATGATCTGTTGTTTGTATTCCATTGGACAAACCCAAACCACATCTTGTAATACAACAAAATCTTGTTCAAAGCTTACAAAACCATAAAGAAAATCTCATATACACATAAACCATCAATAAAATCTGTAAGACTTATGGGTAAATGTTTCTCAGAAACATTGGTTGTTAAAAGTTGAAATATGTTTCTTTGAGTTTCTTTTGCAGGTGTGATAATATGTATTTAATGTATTTAATTTGCCTGCATGTATAATTGAGCCAATTTATCTTTTCCAATAATATATCCACTCAGTGATATTCGTACTTATCACGTAGTTGCAACATGTTTTTTGACATTTTCAGCTCAAATCTGATGCAACAGAACCATTTGAGAAGTTTGATACATCGCTGACTGTGAAAAATGTATGTATTATTTTGATAGTGAGTAACAAGTAACACACGTGACACTCAGTCTGCCTGTGTTATTGTAACAATAACAGGAACAGGTCTGCCAGGGGGTGAAGTGTAATGGAACAGGTCTGCTAGGGGGTGAAGTGTAAAGGAACAGGTCTGCCAGGGGGTGAAGTGTAAAGCAACAGGTCTGCCAGGGGGTGAAGTGTAAAGGAACAGGTCTGCCAGGGGGTGAAGTGTAAAGGAACAGGTCTGCCAGGGGGTGAAGTGTAAAGGAACAGGTCTGCCAGGGGGTGAAGTGTAAAGGAACAGGTCTGCCAGGGGGTGAATTGTAAAGAACAGGTCTGCCAGGGGGTGAAGTGTAAAGGAACAGGTATGCTAGTGGGTGAAGTGTAGTGCACTTCGAGTGGTCGTAGAGACCATGCTATAAATAACACACCTTTACATATCATTTAATAATTCATGATAACAAGATTAGCATATTTATTTTTATCTTCTGAGTTGAGGCTGTAGACATTTTAGTGTCTACTGAGGGCCACTAGATGAAGCGCGTTGTGTTCCTGTGTTTCATATACTCTGAAGAAATGACCTTTCATGTGGAAACTATTTCATGTTCCACAGGCTGTGATCACATCAAATGGCGAACTCACACCCAACTTCAAATATATTGCTGAGCTGAGACGGAAAAACAAGTGGGTATTTAACAGACTTAATGACTCAAGTTGACTTGAACTTGGAGGTCATTGACTTGAGACTTGACTTGACTTGCCAGTTTGTGACTTGCCAACCAGTCTGGTGGCTTGAGATGTACAGAAAACGAGATCATGTTGTTGCGACAGGTGGCACCGAATACAATTATTATTATGTACTTATTATGATTGGCTAATGTTGTGGTTGGGTAGCATCCAACCAAATTTCCCGCTAAACATCACCGCATACAAGCCATGACAATCATGGCAATTGGTGAACCCTGGTCATTTGGGACTTGACATGAAATTCAGAGAGATCACTTGACTCTTCTTGGAATTGAGGTCACTGACATGTGATTTGATTTGACTTGCAGGTCAGTGACTTGGGATTTGACTTGACAAATACATTATTTCTGTGTAGGTTTAACATCATCCAATTTCAACCAGTAGATCTTAGAAGTTTTTTCATGCTAACAACTATTATTTTTATGCTTCATTAATATTGCATGATATTCTTTTACCCTGAAATATTTTTGCTCGTGCACAAAAAGAAAGTTCTTACCTGTTATTGACCTTTTGTTCACCGTATGTGGACTTCAGACTGTATACAAACATCAAAGACTAATAATTTGGATATACATTGATAAATAAGATATAAAATTATATTGCTGACCTTATGAATCTCTATTATAATATTTGTTTGATGTTTTAAATTTAAGCCTAATGTATTAAACTAGTACTGATCCATGGAAAATGTCTAGAAATATATAAACCATTGTGTGCACCAGTGCATACACTAACCCTAACAGTGACATTGGAGTGAAACTGAGAAAATCGTAGTTGATTTTGACAATGATTATGCAAAGAATAGGATTGGAACAATAGTTTTCAATGGACTTCAATACAATAACTTGTGTATTCCTATAAGACATTACCCCTATTTGTGATATCAATGCGGTATGTTTGTGATGTCATTGCAATATGTTTGTGATGTTATTAAAGTATGTTTGTGACATCAGTGTGATATGTTTGACATCATTACGATATGTGTGTGACGTCATTGCAATATGTTTGTGGCATTATTGCGATATGTTTGTGATATCATTGTGATATGTTTGTGACATCATTGCGATATGTTTGTGACATCACTGCCATAAGTTTGTGACATCATTGCCATAAGTTTGTGACATCACTGTCATATGTCTGTGACATCACTGCAGCACCTGTAACTTGTAGATTTCGAAATTGGTCAATAAAATATATTTTTTTTTAAATTATGATTTTCGAAAGGGGTTGTAAATACTTAATTGAATACTTGCTGTCATACAATATATATTATTTATAACATGTACAGCACCTGTTGGCTGAGAATAAAACCACAGTTGTGGGTTGTCAAAAAATCTAGTGCTAATGTGGATGTGGCGCAGATATCATCTTTTGAGTATTTTGTCATTGTGAGGGTGAGTTCAGTATGGTGACATTGCTGTAACAGAGGGAGAGTTCAGTATGGTGACATTGCTCTAACAGATGGTGAGTTCAGTGTGGTGACATTGCTGTGACAGAGGGTGAGTTCAGTATGGTGACACTGCTGTAACAGAGGGAGAGTTCAGTGTGATGACATTGCTGTAACAGAGGGAGAGTTCAGTATGGTGACATTGCTGTAACAGAGGGTGAGTTCAGTGTGGTGACATTGCTGTGACAGAGGGTGAGTTCAGTATGGTGACATTGCTGTAACAGAGGGAGAGTTCAGTATGGTGACATTGCTATAACAGAGGGTGAGTTCAGTATGGTGACATTGCTGTAACAGAGGGTGAGTTCAGTATGGCGACATTGTTGTAACAGAGGGTGAGTTCAGTATGGTGACATTGCTGTGACAGAGGGTGGGTTCAGTGTGATGATATTGCTGTGACAGAGGGTGAGTTCAGTATGGTGACATTGCTGTGACAGAGGGTGAGTTCATTGTGGTGACATTGCTGTGACAGAGGATGAGTTTGGTATGGTGACATTGCTGTGAGTGAGGGTGGTTTATGTATGGTGACATTGCTGTGAGTGAGGGTGAGTTCAGTGTGGCGACATTGCTGTGAGTGAGGGTGAGTTCAGTATGGTGACATTGCTGTGAGTGAGGGTGAATTCAGTGTGGTGAGATTGCTGTGAGAGAGGGTGAGTTCAGTGTGGTGACATTGCTGTAACAGAGGGTGAGTTCAGTGTGGTGACATTTCTGTGAGTGAGGGTGGGTTCTGTATGGTGAGATTGCTGTGAGTGAGGGTGAGTTCAGTATGGTGACATTGCTGTGAGTGAGGGTGAATTCAGTATGGTGACATTGCTGTGAGTGAGGGTGAGTTCAGTGTGGTGACATTGCTTTTAGCGAGGGTGGGTTCTGTATGGTGAGATTGCTGTAACAGAGGGAGAGTTCAGTATGGTGACATTGCTGTAACAGAGGGTGAGTTCAATATGGTGAGATTGCTGTGAATAAGGGTGAGTTCAGTGTAGTGACATTGCTGTGAGTGAGGGTGAGTTCAGTGTGGTGAGATTGCTGTAACAGAGGGTGAGTTCAGTATAGTAACATTGCTGTAACAGAGGGAGAGTTCAGTATGGTGACATTGCTGTGAGTGAGGGTGAGTTCAGTATGGTGACATTGCTGTGAGTGAGGGTGAATTCAGTGTGGTAACATTGCTGTGAGTGAGGGTGAGTTCAGTATGGTGACATTGCTGTGAGTGAGGGTGGGTTCTGTATGGTGAGATTGCTGTGAGTGAGGGTGATTCAGTATGGTGACATTGCTGTGAGTGAGGGTGAGTTCAATGTGGTGACATTGCTGTGAGTGAGGGTGGGTTCTGTATGGTGACATTGCTGTGAGTGAGGGTGAGTTCAGTATGGTGACATTGCTGTGAGTGAGGGTGAGTTTAGTGTGGTGACATTGCTGTGAGTGAGGGTGAACTCAGTGTGGCGACATTGCTTTGAGTGAGGGTGAGTTCAGTGTGGTGACATTGCTGTGAGTGAGGGTGAGTTCAGTGTGGTGACATTGCTGTGAGTGAGGGTGAGTTCAGTGTGGTGACATTGCTGTGAGTGAGGGTGAGTTCAGTGTGGTGACATTGCTGTTACAGGGAGTCAAGAGCTGTTAGAATGGCAGCTCGTGAGGCGGAGAAAAAAGTCCTTGTCCTCGGTGCAGGATTTGTATCGCCACCTGTTGTCGATTATTTGACACGTGACAGCAAGATCGCAGTGACAATTGGTAGATATAATTTTAGAGTAATGTAGATCAAAGTTGAGAAATTATAGCTTTGGTCACATAGTGTTCAAACATCTTTAATTCACAAATCAGTTGAACAGAAACGTTCACACAGGATATCTGCAGTTGAATCATGAGGTTGCTGATTTTTGACATATCACTATTTCTGTTAATAGGTTGCATAAAATAATTAATTAATTTTTTAAATGTTCATTTTAAAATGGACAGTAATGTAATTTACTGAAATTGAAATATCTGTTTATTCCTCTAGAGGTAGTTTTAAGTTTTACTTATTCAATTACGATGTTCAACTATTAAAAATTTATTCTGTATTCTCGACACATTCAGATATTATTTACAATATTCTGACCTTTATAAATGTTGCAACTGGTGAATAATTGTTGGATTACTTTTAACTATGTGTCTATTCAGTAGAAATTAACCTGTGAAAGCCAAGTTTAAAACTTTGTAAAATAACAAATTAAACATTAATTAAAAAACGTTTTGCTGTAACCTTGTTGATAAAGCTTTCTGCCTTTATATTGGAATGAAACATTTGCATTTCAGCCGCACAGGTGAAGACAGAAATCGACAGATTGGCAAAGAGTTTCCCCAATACAACTCCAGTTCTACTCGATATCGATCGCAATATGGAGGAGCTCGAGAAACTGGTCAAGGGTCATGATCTGATCATAAGGTCAGTCAGTGACTTTTTAATTTCAAAATAATACAAGTGCCAACCATGAGTGGTGCACATGAGTAAGACTGCTAACAGAAATCTGTAAGACTACAAATGGACCCATATGATTACCTACATCTTTTGGTTTGCAGTTTGCTTAAAAGGAGCTCATTGTGTAAACTGGGATATATTGATTAGATTAGACTTTGGCACATCTGACTGCTTTAGATGTGTTTTCAACTGATGATGTGTTACTTGTGACATTGATGTGACAAACACAGGCAGTATTCTGTAATAGAAAAAGTCTTGTTCAAAATGTATATAACCATAAGGAATATCTCCTGCACATGTAAAACCGTTAGATTTATGAAAATCCATAAGTGTTACAAGTAAACTATAAGAATTGATACCAACTCAATAAAATGGCTTTTGTCAACAGAATTTTTAGTAAATTAAAAATTTTGTTTTGTGTTCTTTCAGTCTGTTGCCATATGCTCTGCATCCTGAGGTCGCCAAACTGTGCATCAAGCACAAGTGCGACATGGTGACAGCCAGCTACCGGTCACCGGCCATGTATGAGCTTCATGACGCGTAAGTTACACTGACTGGGTCTGTCGATGGTCAGTTAGGCCACTGTCCAGTTGGCTTTTATGTTCCATAAAAATATCACAGTTAGTTGATATATATTTTATGCCACAGACTGTTGACATGTCTAATAATCGCTGTTGGCATGTCAGTTTTATGTCACTGATGTGTGTCACTAATTGTTGACATGACTGTTTGTTCCACTTTCTATTGACAGGTCTTTTTATATCACTGCCAGTTGAGCTGTCCATTTGTGTGAATGTTTTTGTGTCACTGACAGTTGACGTGTCAGTTTTGTCTCACTGATTGTTGATATTTCTGTTTGGTGTCTCTGACTGTTGACGTGTCAGTTTTATGTCACCAAATGTTGACATATCTATTTGTGTGACTGTTTTGTGTCACTGACTGTTGATGTGTCCATTTTGTGTCACTAACAGTTAACATGATTATTCTGTATCACTGATTTTTGGCATGTCTGGTTTGTGTCAATGACTGTTGACATGTCTGTTTTGGTGTAACTGACTGTTTGCATGTCTGGTTTGTGTCAATGACTGTTGACATGTCTGGTTTGTGTCAATGACTGTTGACATGTCTGTTTTGGCGTTACTGACTGTTCACATGTCTGTTTTGGTGCCACTAACTGTTGATATATCTGTTTTGGTGTCATTGTCTCTTGACATGTCTTTTTTGTCAACAGATGTTGACATCTTTGTTTTGTGTCACAGACAGTTGACATATCTTTTTGGTGTCACTGACTGTCTACATGTCTGACTATTGACATGTCTGTTTTGGTGTCACTGATTATTGACATATCTGTTTGGTGTTACTGACTGTTGACATGTCTTTTTTGTGTCACTGCCAGTTGACATGTCAGTTTTGTGTAACCAAATGTCTGTTTTGTGTCACATACTGTTCACGTGTCTGTTTTGGTGTCACTAACTGCTGACATGTCTGCTTTGGTGTCATTGAGTGTTGACATGTCTGTTGTCAGTGCCATTGATGCTGGCATCACCATCATGAACGAAGTGGGTGTTGACCCGGGAATTGACCACATGCTCGCCATGGAGTGCTTCGATGATGTCAAGGAGCACGGTGGCAAGGTGACACAATCATCTTCAATCTCATTTGATTTGTCACGTATTTCTCACGACATTAGGGATAATGTCAAAACAATGATGTTTGTTTGATACTACGCAAAAATTTTATTTAACCTCAGACTCCATCCCCTCCCTCTATATGAAACTTTTGAAAATGTCCTCGTCCTTCATGCTGTAACCATCACATGTCATTCATATTCAGCTATTATAACCCAGAACTGCCTGCACGTTTGAAAAGTCACCGCCCTGATGAACTACAACCAGAAAATAAACAATGTATTTTTGAGGAAAAAAACACTCTGATTTGTGCCACTAAATGGAACAACTACTAAACCTCTCCATGAAACCAATTCTGTGCAGTGTCACACAGTTATATTTTTAGATCATCTCTTGTTGGCTGTAGCATCGACTGGCAGTAAATGGTAATTTCACTTACAGTCAAAGAAACCTTGGTTATGTAAAGATAAAGATTAGCTTTATTTATTTAAAGATAAAGATTAGCTTTATTCTGAAGTTGTCAATATGGTTCCAATGAGTTCTTGGGCTGCTGCTGCCTGGGGAATTGGGCTTTGTGAGAGAACATCATTCTGGATGTAGATAAAATTGTGTCATGCTTCAGGTTTATATTAACACTATGATATTTGCTGTTCCAGTGACTGTTTATGCTTCAGGTTTATATTAACACTATGATATTCGCTGTTCCAGTGACTGTTTATGCTTCAGGTTTATATTAACACTATGATATTTCCCTGTTCCAGTGACTGTTTATGCTTCAGGTTTATATTAACACTATGATATTTCCCTGTTCCAGTGACTGTTTATGCTTCAGGTTTATATTAACACTATGATATTTCCCTGTTCCAGTGACTGTTTATGCTTCAGGTTTATATTAACACTATGATATTCGCTGTTCCAGTGACTGTTTATGCTTCAGGTTTATATTAACACTATGATATTTCCCTGTTCTAGTGACTGTTTATGCTTCAGGTTTATATTAACACTATGATATTTCCCTGTTCCAGTGACTGTTTATGCTTCAGGTTTATATTAACACTATGATATTCGCTGTTCCAGTGACTACTTATCATTACATGATGAAACAATTTAAATATAGACACAACTATGGTTTCTGATAATTAGCTTTCGGTCTGTTTTTCTTTCCAGATTTCATCATTTGTTTCATGGTGTGGGGGTTTGCCTGCTCCGGAGAACTCCGCCAACCCGCTGAGATACAAGTTCAGGTGAACTTTACCTTTTTCTGTCAAATCTATTATGCGTGTAATGTAACTTAGCCATTTGTTTCTGTGGACAGATATGCACATACTGCTGCAAATGTACACATGCATGTACGCACGCACGCATGCACGCATGCACCCACAAACACACAGTTATAAAGTTACGCATTCTTGGCTTTCTAAACTCAACTGCATCTAACGTCCACTGTCCACTCATGTGTATAGGGCGATGATGCCGACTCAGTAGTTTCTTGTCCTGAAATAAAACTTGTTGAGTTTAGCAGTTGCTTTAACAAGTTTAGGAGTTTCCTCTCTCCCCTCTTTTAAGAGTAGACCACTCCCTGTCTCCTGTAGCCTTCTGGAACTGTGACAGACCCATACTGTGAATGAATGGTTAATGAGAACTGTATCCATGACAGCATTATCCTGGGTAATAAATGGTTAATGAGAACTGTATCCATGACAGCATTATCCTGGGTAATAGTTATTAAGCTGACCTGACCCGTGTGCTGTGGTTTCAGCTGGAGTCCCCGGGGCGTTCTGCTCACCCTCCTCAACAGTGCCAAGTACCTGCAAGACTACAAGGTGAGTGACACTCAGGACTAGCTCCAGACTCTGGGATGTGGATATAGTTTATAGTTGAGTTTACAGTCAGGCAAATTTCCTATATGTTATGCAAGATACGGTGAGAATAGATTCAGTCCAGCAGATCTTAATTATCTGATACCTACCTATGAAGATTCTACATTAGAGTATTGGCACAGGGTACTCTGCTTAACAGAATCACTTTGAGCCCGAGCAGTTTCATTCTAGTAAACGGTTCATTCACTTAAAAGAATTCCCTGGAAAAAAATAGACTCAGAATTATGTTGAAGTGATTGTATGTTAAATGATTGAGTTTTGTCCATACCAGATTACTGCATAGTAGCTACACAATTTTGTAAACTGATATTCTTGAACAACACACTTTCTTAGATAGACAAAAGTCACAACTCTTGTTCACGTTGCAACAGCTACAGTCAATAATATTTCAGTTTACATAATGTTTTACCATTTTCCTGTACAATGTGTACTTCTCATCAAAAACACTGATCTGCAATCAAAAAGCCTTGTAGTTTTCCAGAAAAACCTGTTATTTTGTGCTGTAATGTAATTTTTCATATCAGATTCTACTAACCGGACATGATTCTGTTAAGCAAAGCATTTAATACAGCGGGAATAGTGAATAATTCTATGCCAGCCATTTTTATTCTACAGAATGGCAGATTTTATTATCCATGATTCTGTTAAGCAGAGTCCACTGTAACAAGGTTCATATACATGATGGTTATTATTCAGTCATGATTCTGTTAAGCAGAGCCCACTGTAACAAGGTTTATATACATGGTGGTTATTATTCAATCATGATTCTGTTAAGCAGAGCCTACTGTAACAAGGTTCATAGACATGATGGTTGTTATTCAGTCATGATTATGTTAAGCAGAGTCCACTGTAACAAGGTTCATAGACATGATGGTTATTATTCAATCATGATTCTGTTAAGCAGAGCCTACTGTAACAAGGTTCATAGACATGATGGTTGTTATTCAGTCATGATTATGTTAAGCAGAGTCCACTGTAACAAGGTTCATAGACATGATGGTTATTATTCATTCGTGATTATGTTAAGCAGAGTCCGCTGTAACAAGGTTGATATACATGATGGTTATTATTCAGTCATGATTCTGTTAAGCAGAGTCCACTGTAACAAGGTTGATATACATGATGGTTATTATTCAATCATGATCATGTTAAGCAGAGTCCACTGTAACAAGGTTCATAGACATGATGGTTATTATTCGGTCATGATTATGTTAAGCAGAGTCCACTGTAACAAGGTTCATAGACATGATGGTTATTATTCATTCATGATTACGTTAAGCAGAGTCCGCTGTAACAAGGTTGATATACATGATGGTTATTATTCAATCATGATTCTGTTAAGCAGAGTCCACTGTAACAAGGTTGATATACATGATGGTTATTATTCAATCATGATCATGTTAAGCAGAGTCCACTGTAACAAGGTTCATAGACATGATGGTTATTATTCGGTCATGATTATGTTAAGCAGAGTCCACTGTAATAAGGTTCATAGACATGATGGTTATTATTCATTCGTGATTATGTTAAGCAGAGTCTGCTGTAGCAAGGTTGATATACATGATGGTTATTATTCAATCATGATTCTGTTAAGCAGAGTCCACTGTAACAAGGTTGATATACATGATGGTTATTATTCAATCATGATTCTGTTAAGCAGAGTCCACTGTAACAAGATTCATAGACATGGTGTTTATTATTATTCATGATTATGTTAAGCAGAGTCCACTGTAACAAGGTTGATATACATGATGGTTATTATTCAATCATGATTCTGTTAAGCAGAGTCCATTGTAACAAGGTTCATAGACATGATGGTTATTATTCATTCATGATTACTTTACGCAGAGTCCACTGTAACAAGGTTGATATACATGATGGTTATTATTCAATCATGATTCTGTTAAGCAGAGTCCACTGTAACAAGGTTCATAGACATGGTGGTTATTATTCTGTCATGACTATGTTAAGCAGAGTCCACTGTAACAAGGTTCATAGACATGATGGTTATTATTCATTCATGATTCTGTTAAGCAGAGTCCACTGTAACAAGGTTCATATACATGATGGTTATTATTCAGTCACGAGTGGGATAGACCATTAGGATAGGCAATTTCTTTACCCTTATTTAACAAATTATTGGGTCAGCAAAGAATACATTGTACCAACAATAATACTTCCTGATAATTAATACCAATCACTCAATCTAATATAAATAAATATGAATGAGATTGAGCATGCATTCGAATCGATTTGCAATTGTTTTGTCGCATAACAAAACAATCACTGCAATTTTTTAGGTGTCTAATATTTCAGGTAGCTTCCACTGCATATTTCTCCCCACTCTTCCCCACCTTGCTGTCCTTAGGTGATCGAAGTCCCTGGCAATGGAGGACTACTCGAGTCAACGCGTGAACTTGACTTCCTGCCCGGCTTCCACATCGAGGGCTATCCAAACCGTGACTCAACGGAGTATGCCAGCATGTATGGCATTGAGACGGCACATACCATCCTGCGTGGTACCATCCGGTACCATGGCTTCAAACAGGCTGCAACAGGGCTCCTGATGATGGGGTTGATTGACCTGTCGCCCCACCCCCTGCTCCATCCTGGTGGTCCAGACATCACCTGGGTAAGTTGTGTAGATTTTGCTTAAATTAAGACTCTTGACAGTATTCTATTAAGTTCATCTACGTTGTAGTTTGTATAAAGGATGAAAACTGGATCAAATCTGATTCATGAGAAAGACGTCTAGTAATTGTAAAATTTTATTGATTATTTTTTAGCGTTTATCTTTCTTCCTTTATTTGGAAAACAATGGGTGAAAAGTCATCTTTATAATCATGTTTGCTCGTTTTCCCACCGCTATGTGTTTAATGTAATAATTAGAATAGTTATTTCGGTAATGAGCTATCTCTTTATAGTAACACTGGCCAAGTTGCCCAGCGGTGCATGAGAGAAAAGGCAGCCTCGCAAAAATCATATACAACTGCCGGTTTCATGAAGTATTTGTATCGTATGAAGGAACCTATGTGGAATTGTGTGACGTACAAAATGTCAGCCCCATACAAGCTAAACCAACAGATATGGTAACTCATTGTCCATATGCTAGTCTCCTTGGGTCTACTGTCTTCATTCTTGTCTGGTTGCCTAAAGCCATTTTAAATTATATGGATTAATGTTTTTTAAAGTTGAGTCAGAGTGTTGCATTAGTGACCAACAAAACAGATTTACTCTGCTACCTGCTGTCTGTTTATATTTCTGCATGTGTCTTGTTTGTGTTGTAGCAGGAGTTGATGTGTTGTAGCAGTAGTTGATGTGTTGTAGCAGGAGTTAATGTGTTGTAGCAGGAGTTGATGTGTTGTAGCAGTAGTTGATGTGTTGTAATGGGGGTTGATGTGTTGTAGCAGGAGTTGATGTGTTGTAGCGGGAGTTGATGTGTTGTAGCAGTAGTTGATGTGTTGTAGCAGGAGTTAATGTGTTGTAGCAGGAGTTGATGTGTTGTAGCAGTAGTTGATGTGTTGTAATGGGGGTTGATGTGTTGTAGCAGGAGTTGATGTGTTGTAGCGGGAGTTGATGTGTTGTAGCAGGAGTTGATTTGTTGTGGCAGTAGTTGATGTGCTGTAGTGGGAGTTGATGTGTTGTAGCAGGAGTTGATGTGCTGTAGTGGGAGTTGATGTGTTGTAGCAGGAGTTGATGTGTTGTAGTGGGAGTTGATGTGTGTTGTAGCGGGAGTTGATATGTTGTAGCGGGAGTTGATGTGTTGTAGCGGGAGTTGATGTGTTGTAGCGGGAGTTGATGTGTTGTAGCTGGAGTTGATGTGTTGTAGTGGGAGTTGATGTATTGTAGCGGGAGTTGATGTGTTGTAGCGGGAGTTGATGTGTTGTAGCGGGAGTTGATGTGTGAGTTACTGGGACAAAAGAAGGATATTTGGCTTCACTCACTCAAGGATCTCATTTATGACAGAGTGGGGAAAGATGACATCCGTCTGCAGTGTATCATGGAGTAAGTATATTGTGGAGTAAGTGTATCATGGAGTAAATGTGTCAGGCTGTAAATGTATGATGCAGTAAGTGACTATGGCAGTAAGTGTATCAAGCAGTAAGTGTATCAAGCAGTAATTGTATCTATGGCATACAGTACATGTATCATGCAGCAATTGCATCAGGCAGTAATTATATGATGCAGTAAGTATGTCTGTGTCATGCAGTAAGCGTATCAGGCAGTAAGTGTATTAGACAGTAAGTGTATCAGGCAGTGAATGTATCAGTTGGTAAATGTATCAGGCAGTAAGTGTATTAGACTCTAAGTGTACCATCTTCAGACTGAATACCAGATGGCCCTGGGACCATGAGAGTTGTATCTTTAGTGATAACGTTATCTTGTTTGACATCACTGTATTGTGCATGGCTTATAGAAAATTTCAACATTTTACCTTCAATTGATACATGTTTGAATGATGTTTGCAGCCTGGGTCTGCTGAGTGACACTCTGATTGACAAGAAAGGGTCATTACTTGACTCCCTTTCTGTCCATCTCGCACAGAAACTAGCCTATGGTCAGTGGAGTTGAAATCCTTATTTCATTTCTGACATGCACATTTAGTTAACTGCCGGAGTGTGTAGAAATAATCAAATATTTCAGTAATGCTTACACAGTTGTACAGTTACATAATGAAGATTGTTACTTACACTAGACACCCATGGCATAGGTAATAATGTAATCAACCGGATAGTAAAGTGGCTTACCACAGAAGACAGAGTGTAATAGTAGATGGTGAGATTTCAGACTGGAAATCTGTTTTGAGTGGGGTACCACATCTAGTGCTGACATGAAAGTTTCAGAGCAATGTGGGATTGCTGCTGTAAAAGAAAATCAAATTCTAAGGCTAATTATGACAACTTTCACATATAAGGAGAAACAGCTAATTGTACCCCTGTAATAAGCAATAGTTAGACCACATTTGGAATATTGCTTACAAGCATGGAGGCCATATCATAAGAAGGACATAGACAATCTAGAAAGAATACAACAAAGAGCAGCTAAAATGATAATTGAGAGACCTTAGTTATGAAAGATGCTTATTAGAATGTGGTTTGACAACACTAGAGACCAGGAGACTAAGAGGAGACCAAATAGAAGTGTTTAAAATAGTGAACGGATATGAGAATATTGATAGGAATATGTTCTTCAAACTTAAAGAAGGCAGTAGAACAAGAGGACACAAAGCAGCATTAGTTAAGGAACAGTGTAAGTTGGACATGATGAAGTACTTATTCTCAGAGGGTGATAAATGAATGGAACAAACTATCAAATGATTGTGTCAGTAGTGTGAATATGTTTAAAATAGAATTGACAGATATTTGATAAGGGAGGGCTACGCATAGATGATAAAATTGTTGGACTCTTGATAAGCCAATGGCTTCCTTGTCCACTTGCCATCAGGAACTTGTTGTTTTTGATGGCGATCTTGTTAAATCTTATAATGTATGTTTTATTATCTAGTCTGAGTCATGAAACAAATTGTTTGATAAATTGCTATCAATCATGTTTGATAAATTGCTATCAATCATACTTACACAGAATATTCAGTATGTTGTAGCAATATGTTGACATTCTATTTGCCAATGTATGATGTAGCAACGTATTTTGTTCCACTTATGCCAATGACCAGTGCATTTTTACCAACAAAGTGCCTTGTGGTTGTGCACTGTTCATCAAATTGCCAAACACCAACATGTTATGTACCAACCAACGGTCTCATGCACAATTAATTGCTGATCCCGGGATTGTGTCTGACTTGTTGTAACCCAAGTTTAATTGTACTTGATCAATCAGACAAGTCAACTATCAAAATACTTTTTCTATCAATATGAATAGTGAGGTGACTGTATTAGTGGGACTAAATGTGCTATACTTTACTGTTATGGAAATAATTTTCTATCAATATGAATAGTGAGGTGTCTGTATTATTGGGACTAAATGTCCTATACTTTAATGTTATGGAAATTATTTTCTATCAATATGAATAGTGAGGTGTCCGTATTATTGGGACTAAATGTCCTATACCTTACTGTTATGGAAATAATTGGGGACTGTCCCAGTGTGAGCACAGTGGTGAGGTGGCTGTATTACTGAGGTGACCGTTAAGTGAGGTTCGATAGTACAATAAAGCTTATCACAGTACTGCACATTTACGAGTGCTGAAACCATATTGTATTTCGTCCTTGTTTGACCAGCTCCGGGTGAACGAGACATGATTGTCCTGAGACATGACGTGGGCATCGAGTGGTCAAACCAGAGCAGCGAGATGCGCCACATTGATCTCATCGTCTACGGCAACCCAGACAAATACTCTGCCATGACAGCCACTGTCGGCTTCCCAACAGGCATTGCAGCAAAGATGATCCTTGAGAGTAAGTCTTACTGTATTTTTACCACACAAAAACTGTAAATCTTGTCTGCTATTTGTCTCATGCCCAAATGAAGTCTTTTTGTTGTGTTCTCTGATATGGCAAAATTAAACTCTTGTTCATTATTATGGTGTCATGCCAAAAGGAAAGTCTTGTCCACTATTTTGTCTCATGTCAAAAAAAGTCTTGTTCATAATGTTGTCTCATGCCAAAAGGAAAGTCTTGTTCTCTATGTTGTCTCTTGCCAAAATTACAGTCTTGTTTACTATGTTGTCTCATGCAAAAATGAAAGTCTTGTTCACTATAATAATTATTATCTTATTGAAAAATAAAGTATTGTTCACTCTGTTGTCTCATGCCAAAATCTTTTTCACTATGCAGTGCATGGGCTCAAGTCAAATGAGTCTTGTTCAATACATTGTCTCATGCCAAAATTACAGTCTTGCATTGTCTCATGCCAAAATTACAGTCTTACATTGTCTCATGTCAAAATTAAAGGGAAACAAAAGTCATGGTTTTCGGCCTATGCACCTATAGGAGTTACTAAAACATAACCATTTGTAAATACAATTAAGAATATCATGCCAGTGGTTTACTAGGAAAACCTCGTAGAACACACAACATCTGATTTCATGGGCCGCACCATACTGTTAGAAAACCCTACAACATGAGTGTGGTATTCTGGCAATATTCGCTCGCCAAATGAAAATATATTTGTATGCACCAATTCCTATACTTGCCAACAGGATATGGCCATGCTATTTGCTCACTCAACTTATGTAACATATTTTGGCCTTTGTTTACTAAACTAGTCCTCTATCTGGCAAAATAACACGTTTGTTTAAGACTTTACATTGGTTCGTGTATGCCGGCCTCCCTTAACATATTACTTGTAGTCTAGATTACCCCAATTTCATAGAACTGTGCACGCCCTTATCAGTTGCACTGGTTAACATGTCAGCCCTCAGTCATTCAGAGTAATGACCAGAATTGTCCACTTTTTGAACACATTCTGAGTAAACCACTGGTGTGATATTCTTAATTTTAGTTGCACGTGGTTAGTTTTTATTATCTCTTTTAGGTGCATAGCCCACAAACCATAACATTTGTTTTGCTTTAAAGTCTTGCATTGTCAAAATTTTTTTGTTTCAACTTAAACATTGTAAAATTGCTTGAAATTATGTTTTTTTTGTAGAGACTGCAATGTAGCAGTATAAAATATTTAACAAGATTACCACCCCACGCAACACGCTAGTAAAAAAAGTAAAAAGTGGACAAAGAAACCACCGGCTTATCAAGAGTCCAACAAATTTTCTTCCATATGTGGCCTGTCCTCATCCACTAAAAACAGCATTGACATTTAATCATGTGTATGTTATTAAGCTGTATGTTTAATTTTAAGCTAGTCCCAGAAATGTATTTCACGACAGGCATATCATTGTATTATCACAGATGGAACTCATTTCAAATTTCACTAGAAAAACTTGACACACATTATCAGACAATGATGCCTGTCATCGTAATATAATCCAGCTGGTGTACAATTGTTCACAACATCATGCATCTATTCTACGATTGTCCCAAGTTACATAATACAAGGGCAAGGCAATGCTAGACGTTACTGTAGCTGCCAATAGTACATTATAATTTCAAGAGTTGGATAAATTTTTCTGTAATAATATTGTGTACCCTGAAATATTATTAAATACTGTTGTCATGACAGTCACTTACAAACTACCAAGTTATTCAATCCGGAAGATGGGCATTTTGGCTGGTAAATGTAATGTGCTGCTATTTTGTTGTAGGAGAGATCCAGTCCAAGGGGACAGTGTTGCCATTCACTCAAGACATCTACCGGCCAATGCTGAAACGTCTGAAGAATGAAGGCATTACCGCACGAGAGAGCAAGACACAATTCTTATCACGCAACGACGCTGTAGGCGAGGAAGCGATTGCCTACTGAACAGTGGTGCCATCTGCAAACTCCCACAATGATCTTAAAGGTTCCTCCTTGATTAAATTGTTTTGCTTATCTCGTTTCAGAGCCGTGAGAGATAGTATCCATCGACTATGATATAAACTATAGTATCCATCGACTGTGACATAAACTATTGTACCCATCCACTGTGACATAAACTATACTATCCATCGACTGTGACATAAACTATAGTATCCATCAACTGTGACATAAAGTATAGTATCCATCGACTGTGGCATAAACCATAGTATCCATCGACTGTGACATAAACTATAGTATCTATCAATTGTGACATAAACTATAGTATCTATGTGACATAAACAATAAACCACAACTTTCTGACTGGCGTAATAGCGACTCACAGATCCTCCCTGAATTAGATTTTTTACTCATTTTGCAAAAAAATCCACTCTAGCTCTTTTGTATAAATTTGTAATTTAGTTTCATTTAAATAAGTAGACTATCCATGAAATTAATTTTAACACAGTCCAGGCAAAATTCTGTGAAAACCGGCAAAAGTAGCCCAGCTACTATGCTATTATGACACGAGACTTTCCACACTTTCGCAAGTTGTCTGATCTAACGATGAAAGTCAATTCTTTCGATGATTTTAACAAAAGTCTGCTCTCTTTAGTTTGACCAACTGTCCATATAAACTATTCACACACTACAGATTTGAACTTCAATGAATCTGTTTCGCGATGGAATACATCAGTTGAGGATGGAGTTTAGAAATATGGCTGTGTGAAGCTTCATTTACATTGTGTCTTGCATGATGCACTAAATGACTGTAATCGTCAGAGATACTCTTAGCCATGTTTAGATGTTCAGTATTACATTTGTCAACTTATCTTCATTGCATAATATCCTTCTGCCAAATGTTGCTAACAACAGAAGCCGTAAAATTGTTGAAACAACTGAAAATAGCCTAAAATGTTTAATAGATAGAACAATCTGTGTAATCACTTTAACAATGAAACTTATACATTGTAAACTTATAAAAAAAATAATAAATTGTTTTGGGACCTTTTTGGACAAAACCATGTAGAATATCAGGTTTTGTTATCATAATATATATAATATAAAATTACTGTATACCATATTCGACCTAATAAGCGTACAGTACACTTTAAAAGAAATTGGGCCAAGGAAAAATGTCAAGGAATCTGTTCTTATAAATGTACACCAAAATTTGTTTCTCTAGAGAATAAGGTTTAACACCTACCTCGGTAGTGGTGTCACTTGGTGACTAGTGTAGAACAAAGGAGAAGTGGTGCCAACTGTTTAACACCAGATGGCGACACTTCAGTTGTTTCACACTAGTCAAATTACAATAATTATGGATCCTGCTGATTAAAAAGGGGTGTACGCTTAATAGGTTCAATAAGGTATATATATAAATATATTAAAAATTCATAATAGGTCGAATAAGGTATATATACATATATATATATACCTTAGTCGACCTATTATGATTTTTTAATCAGTTTACAATGTATAAGCTTCATTGTTAGTTATTACACACATTGTACTATCTGTCAGACATTATATATATATATATATATATATATAGAGCTTGTTTACATACTAATCACCCTATGATATTCGCTGATGTTTTGCTTGTTTACTTTGCAAGTTAGCTATGTTAATCTATATTTAGATATTACAACTACAGTGTATTTACCTACTTTATTGTGATATTTCGCCTATACATATCTGGTCAGCTGTGCTGTTGAAGTTTTGATACAGTTCTGTGCTGGTGACGTGCTGTTACAAATCACAATACATATCAAGTTGTTGCATTTATTTCATGAACTTAGCGTATTCTATTTTAATTAAACACTATTGATATTAATATGTTATATGTTGAATGTAATGATCTTGCTCATAAGTAACATTCCAATCACCAGATTCAAATTATATACATTGTCACTATTTTGTTTCCATATTTATTGACATTTCAAATTCCATACTATTCTCAGTGAATAGAAACACATTTTTTTATTTTGGGTACCGATAGTTTTATTATATTGGTTAATAAACTCCATTCCCAAGCACAAAACCACTAGAATCCTCTACAAAATGAAGGAAATATTATATTCAGCTTATTAGCATTTGGGATAGATTTGCCATCTTTGGAAATATTTCTTATTGTAGTGCTAACAGTAATTATTATATTCACTACCACAAGATCAGGTATTTACCTATTTCATAGTTTTTGTGATGTATTTTATGAACAACGAATATTTTTCTGAAGGGTATCTTTGTTACAATATGCTACAAGAAGGCATACATTTCCAAGACAGCCAAGCGCACAGAAACCTGCATAGTACTTACTACTTAGTACATAACAGTGCATATACTGCAGGAGCCAGAGGTGCATGATGGGGGCATGTTTATATTATATTTTACCAATTGTGGTTTTTGAGTTTTACCTGTGTCAAATGTTTGGGTTAAAATTTAGCATAGATTTGGCAGCGTGTTACCGGTTGAGAGGATATTGTTACAGTGTCAATATAGACAGTGTTATGTTGTCATAAAGTACTTAAAATACTCGGAAGGTGCGATAAATACATCAGAATCTGTTTATGCAGAACCACTATTAAATGAGTATTTATATATATGGTGTAAAAAATAAAGGATATTTTAAAACTTGTTGTCTGTCTAATGTTAGACTTTCAGATTGACACTTCTCGGCAAAGTACAAATCACATGGGTCAAATCATGCATGTCAATGTGGTATATGTTGGTAACCAACATGAAATGATGTATGTATGTATATAATTTATATAGATATATATATATATGTTACAGTCAATATGTGTAATCAGTCATTTCACATAATGACTGACATGTTTAGGCATTATGCGAAATGACTGTTTCACTCAGGCATTTTGCGAAATGACTGAAAATTTCAGTCATTTTGTGAAATGAATGGAAAAGAGGTGCAGGTGTGTATATATATGACATTGCACGAGAAAACCTAGCTTAAGTCAGAAATATCCAGTATTATCTGAAAGTGTGTTAATTTCTGTATAACATACAAGAATGAATTAACTGAAATGGCTTTGATTTAAGTCAGTTTGACAAACCACTTTGGTAGGAAATAAACCAAACTGAAGGCACAAAAAAATGCTGATATCCTGATTTTCCTGCTTAAGCTGGGCTATTTTATGCACTGTCACATGTTATATGTGCATTTTAAATAATGCAATATATATGCACAAACACACACCCATGTGCGTGCACAAACACAAAGATGCACACACACACATGAACAAGATGTAATGTTTAAAACAATTTTTATTTCTCTAAAATATAACCTCAATATACAGTAATACATAATTGCAAGTTTGATTTTCATAAAAATCATTTACGGTAATACTGGCAAGGACTACAAATGCAAATTTATGTATGTTCAGGAACATTGTACAGCATCAAATCTGGACAAGGCAAGGTGGCCACAAGTATTATACTAGGAAGTAAAAAAACAAACAGATCGCTGAATTCAACATTTGGGTAAAACCCTGCATAGCACAAAACTAAATTCATCCAAGTTCAGTGCAGGTAATTTCCAGAATATCTGAGTGACTTTGGTCACAAATAATCAGACTAAGAGAACCGTATATAATAATAATCACAGTATTTATAAGTCTACATCAACAAGATCACAGTAAGATAACATCATCCTTGGCACATCTAAGAACCCCCCAAACAATACCATCATAAAACAATCATTCAAGTAACAATTTCAGGTATCACATTTCTTTCACCAGGAATATATTAGTTACGTAGAACCCAATTAGAACCCGGAGGATTCTTGACAAAATCAGCAACCCTCACACTACATAATCCTACACCTTATGAAAACCCACAACCTTCTTTGGCAATTCATGAAGCAACTATAGCGCCTATAAATATACCCTGTATATCAGTAAAACAGTAAGATAGATTTATTTCACTTCCCGAACCAAGCATGATAAATGGGCAGGAACGTTTGCTGGAACTATTTGCTGCTGGAACTATTTGCCCGAGTAATACTGAGTAGGAACAAATGGCATTTTTACGACAACTCCGTCAACCATTTTCTTTCTCACTTCAAACATGACCTTGGTTCCGACCTTTGCATGTTCTCGTGTAACGTAACCCATGGAGATGTTCTTTTTCAGCACGGGCGATGGACATCCACTCGTCACGCTGCCAATGTTGGTGGCTCCACCTTCGTCAAAGATGAGAGTGTCACCTACAGACAAAAACATTTGGTCGAATTCATTTCGATTAAAAAATTGTACATCGCTATAAACCACAATTCTGTCACTGGCATAAAACCAAAACAAAATCTTCAGTTAGATTTTTTCGTTTCAGCCTCATTTTAGTGAAAAACAACGATGACATGCTAGTTAATTTTTTTTAATGTGTTGTTTTATTTTGATGAAATCATCGAACAAACAAATTATTGTCGACTGGACCCAACTGAAATTTGGTGAAAAATGGCAAAAGCCCCAGAATACAGCACTTTTATAATTTTCCATTCCTATCAGGTCATTATTTTATACACAATAATGAGAAAGTCCTTAAATGAGCAAATGCTGAGCCAATCAAGTCAACAATACTGAAAAGAAGATGGAGATATTTGGGCCATATCCTTAGAATGCCCAAACAAGAACCCCAAAACAGGCGTGGGTACTGGAAAGTTGAAACCATGTGGAAAAAGGAAACAAGGACACCCAAAAGAAACGTACCAACGAAAAAATTGCATGAAAAAAACTTGAAATCTAAGAATGACAAAACTGTCCGGACATGACATGAACATAGACACGATGACACATACTTCTGGCAGGGGGTCCAGAAGACAAAAAGCCGACCCTTCTCACGGCCGGCTTGTCTTTCAACTGCTGCAGAATAATGTGGGCACCTGGAAAGTCGGCAGTTTCACGACGGCGCTTAGCTGAAATTAACCACGAATATTTAAATTAATAAATTATATTTTTAATATTTCATGCTGCACATGAGGGGATCCTATGCCTATACGGACACTTTATAGCAGATGAAACAATTCTATTTGCTCTCAGAGGGTGCATTTTTAAAACAATTTTCTAAAAAAAAATTTCTACAAGCAAAAAAGGTAGATTTGTGGGTGTACAAAAAAAGCTCAGCATAGGTTTGATAGAAATAGATTATATCGAATGAACCTGTAACAATGCCCAGTTGCACAGAATAACACTGTGCAATACAAAACTAGTTAAACTATTCCAATACGCAATTTATCAATCATTTAAGAATTTCAAACAGAAAACATTAAACCAAATATCCATCCCAGTTGAAACAACTGTCACTTTACCATTTGAATGTATATTACATAAATGCTGCACAAATTCTTAACCATTAACAGTATTATCAGCCCCGCCTCAGCCCTCAAATCCAATAAGATGTACTCACTGAATTTTTTCTAAAGATTCTAAATGTCATAGCAACTCAATTTATTTTAATAAATTTCTTAAAATCTGATTATAATACTAAAATAAAAATTTTCAGAAATGGTTATATATCTGGCATGATATTATTGCAATAACTTATACATATTCTACTTTGCAATCAGTAATGCTTTATGATGGACACAGCTCATACCTATGGTCCAAGCCAGACTTGCTTCAACCGGAGTAATCCTCTCATCAATGTCGTTGCCATAGAGACACATGCCTGCCTCCAATCGCAGACTGTCCCGTGCACCGAGACCTGCTAGCTTCACACTGCCATCTGGTGAGGCAAGCAGGCGTTCAACCACCTCAACGGTTCGGTCCACTGGTATCGAGATCTGACGGAATGAAGATAGGTTTACTTTCTGTCGGATTTGATGATATCCTGCATATTTATCAACTGATTTCATTAATATACCTAGGCACCTGTCTGAAGTATAGTTTGGCATATATTACACATGATTACCACACCAGTTGTGAACATGCCTATAATTAACATAGACAATTTCAAATTTTTTTAAAACTAAATATGGCACACCTCTAAAAAATGCAATCATTACAAAACTGTTGAACTACACAGATCACATGAATTTATCATAAGATCTCAAATCTTTAGCCCTTACAATCAACCAACCTTACTTTATTTATTCAGCCTGAATGTTGTTTATTGGCACAAACACAAAACATACATGTATGTTACATTGTAATAAAATATAATTTACAATTTTCCCAAAGGGGTAGAAATGCCCACCTCCACCCCATCCTCCCCTGTGTAGCCGCAGCGGGAAACCCGGCAGTTGGGCACCCCAAACACCACTGCCATGGTGCTGTGCATGAATGTGAGGCTGCTAAGGTCAACGTCCACGGCTGGCTGCAGGACTCGGGTCATCTCAGGACCTGGACAACACACCAAGACTGACGGGTCAATATAGTAATAATGTATTTCATTTGCAATCATAAGATTGACTAAAAGTACTAAAGATAAAAAATATGCGTTTGTTAAAATGATGTGTGCATTTCTAGGTTAGGAAACATCTTAAAGAAATTATTGTATGTAACATAAAATGATTAATAGAGCAATGGTACACATTAAACAGTTATTACAATGTATAATGATTAAATATAATATTTTTACATTATAAAATAATGTATCGGTAAGTGCACACGATAAACTTCTACTGATTAAACAAGCACGTGTTGATAAAACAGTTCTTTGCCCATATGTTTTCACTTTTAGTAAAGGGTAACTGATCAAACATTATGTTATCTGCTGCAACCCTAACAGTTGGAAGCAGTTTGTGTAGTTTATGAAGCGGTTGTTCGATTTGTTGAAAGAAGTTCTCACAGAACTGTAGATATCTATCTTTCAGGGTGACCAACTGCATCTGTACTAGTGCTTCAATATCTTTCTGACCAGATCACAATAATTATTCTCTAAATAAACATCAAAGAGAATTCCCCATTAAGATCATACGTCATTATAATAGAAGTTACCTGACACAAAAACAGAACCGCATTAATTATACTGCAACACAGCCAACACTGCTAGGACATAAAGTCAGTTGTGCAATAAAAAATGTAGAAATGATCTTACAAAGCTCAAAGTAAATAAAACTATGTAAACATGAAATGAAGAACCAGTATTGATGGACTCTGGGACAACAGGAGAGAAAGAAAACATGAAATACATGTTCCATTTACTCTTTACTGGTGTTTATGAAGTTTCAACTTTCATTTATTCACATATACCCAATCCACAAGGCTTTTACAAACCAAACAATATTGATTTAGTAATTTAAATTAGTTAATTAATACTTGCGTCACCCTTCAAGTAAATCACAGGGCGTGCTAATGGTTACTCACCCTGTAACGCGATAAGTCCATTATCAATTTTCTCCACTTTGACGTCCAGTCCTTTGTCTCTCATCTCTGCTGCCTTGGTCTGTATGAGAGGTACATATCATACTTAGTTCATTTCTTTGTCTGTATGAGAGGTACATATCATACTTAGTTCATTTCTTTGTCTGTATGAGAGGTACATATCATACTTAGTTCCATTTCTTTGTCTGTATGAGAGGTACATATCATATTTAGTTCATTCTTTGGTCTGTATGAGAGGTACATATCATACTTAGTTCATTCCTTGGTCTGTATGAGAGGTACATATCATACTTAGTTCATTCCTTGGTCTGTATGAGAGGTACACATCATATTTACTTTGTTTAACCCATGTTACGCTGTTCAAAATGAAAGGGTTTTGGGATGTTGTCTGAGACAACTGTCACGAGAATCAGCAAGACCACCATAATCAGAGACCCTCTGTGTCATTACTTTTACCCAGGGACCTTGCTTATGAATATTGTCACTGGGAACTTTACTTGGGAACCTTGTTACCAGGGACCTTAGGACCACTGTCACTGGGGGACCGTGCTTAAGACCATTATCACAAGGGACCTTGCTTAGGACCATTATCACCAGGGGCCTTGTTTAGGACCCTTGTCACTAGGGACCTTGCTAAGGACCACTGTCAACAGCGACCATGTTTGGGACCTCTGTCCTATGGCACTAAACAACACCAACCTGCATATGACTGAGATCTTTCTCTGCACAGCCTGCATTGGACACAACGAACAGGTAGTCAAGAGACGTCTTGGTGACGATAAGGTCATCTTGTATTCCACCCATGTCATTAGTGAATACTGTGAGTGCGGCTTGGTTGTCATGGAGACCCTGTATGTCACCCACAATGAGGCTCTCGATGAACTTAATGCGGTCGGCCCCATAAACCTTCGTTTGAACCATGTGCGTCACATCAAATATTGATGCATGTTTTCTGAAAAATGTACATCATTCAATATTTATAAATGTTTTTATAAATGTACAGAGTTACAGATAAAGAGATGCATGTTTACCCATATGCATGCAGATTGTCTCAATGTAGCAACTGCGTGGTAGCTGTATGTAATGTAGCCATGGACATAGAGAAACATTACGTTGAAAATGTCACTTATGATCCAATATTTGACAATTGGTTGCCCATTGTTTTAGCTCCAACTTCTCTAACTTGCAAGCTGTACTATCTTACTTAACAAGTTACTAAGACAAAATTAGCACATTGTCTGACTGTACGTATGTACATGTAATTACAATACACATGCATGCACGCACAAACAGTATTTGCTGTACTGGTAGAGTAGACACATCTATCAAATGTTAAGCTGTCAATGAATGTGTGTTACTTTAGTATTTTCAACACCACATATACAGTATATTCAGATTAGTAAACAGACACACAAACCTCCTTCTTTAAAAAAAATCTGCTCACATCAAACATACAAATGCAACAAACACATACCTGGTGTGCATGTGTGACAGAATCAGACTCTGGTCAGTGTAGTACACAGGCATTGACCAATCTGCGAAGGGCACCATCTTGCCCCCCTTCGCCACATGAAAGTCGTGCAGACATGTCTTCTTCAGGCTCCCAGCCTTCAAGATTGTGCAAGAATTAGTCCACCTCCCACCTCTCATTTCCTGCCACTCCCCTCCCCCAACAGACGGTACAGGCCAGGCCAGGAGGATATGTGCAATATAGTTTATTTTTTCCACTGACTTATTGAGATGTCAGATTTTTTTTAATGGACATGGGTAGTTATCCACAAAACAGAATCATACCCTCTTCAAATGTTGTTTATTTTGAATGTTTTAATTCATCATGAACAGTGGCATATCTAGGATCTCACAAAGGAGGAGGACAAGACTAGCTAGTCACCTATGCTACCATGCAGCAGGGCAAAAAAATATGGTAAAAAAATAAGCCAAAGGGGGCCATGGCCTAATGCCCCCTAAATATGCCACCTGATTGCAAGTATACAACTATCTCTTTGAGGGGCGTACGTGGGACAGGGGTCTCCACACACCTCCCACCTGTGGGGGACAACTTCCCACCAATTTTGAGAGTCCACCTCTTATCAATCCTACCTCCCACATATTTTTGAAGCCCACCTCCCACTTCCCGCCACACCCCCTCAACTATGATATGAAACCGTGTGCAAGGTTTTTTGTTGAATAGTTGCGTAAAGCATGAGATAAAAACACGGCAAAGACGAAGGCAGGGGAAAGTCTGATAAACGTGTGCTAATTATAACATTAGTAGTACATTTTTAGAACAACACATTGATTTATTGTTTATTTTCATTGTCCGTTCACTGACCGTTAACTTAGTAATTACTTTTCCTTCTTAAAAAACACAAAGCAGTATGAATGGTAGTGTTTAACTGTGCTTGAGATGGTATGTTCAAAGGCTAAACTCTGAGACGTATGCTTGCTGTACCGACGCATGCTTGCTGTTAGACTGTGGACCCAGACAAGGTCCAGGGACTGCTCGCGTTCAACGCTGAGACTGCGTACAGCCGTACACGTAACTGTTGAGACTAAGTCGGCAAGATGAAGATTCATCACATCCTTACATTTTGTAAACTATATAATTTATTATTGTGTCAACTTTACCTCTGATGAAAATACGTTACATTGTCCTTTTCCAAGTAGTCTTCGATTAATGCAAGGAAAAATTACTCGTGCAACAGTCACTTTATTACTGCACAAATTCATCATCACGAATCTGCTCTAATCTGTGGTCACACTGCCTCTGTGTCCACTGCTTTAGTGGCTCGTTTTGATGTGCCGCGCTTATTATCTAGTGATGCATTTGTTTGGCCTATATAGAAACTCTACTAACAGTCGTTTGCAAAACGTTTTTTGATTGGCTTATTTTTCAAATGGCCTGTGCGTGGGAAAATACATTTTCAACAATATTCTAGCTTACATACTAATTTTATCCCACTGATACATATTTTATCCGAAACATTATGTTACAATACTGGTCTACGTATAATTTTCTTTCACTTGAATTATCATATATATTGTTTAGAAGACATTTAGTCTCGCACAGTTCCAAAAACTGTCGTCCAACCAGAACGTTTCATACACGGGACCAACCCGTCAAAATTGGTGTTTATGGTACGCGAAGAAACATCTCCAAAATGCTGTATTTGGAGGATTACCTGGAAAGTACGTACACAGTATGGTGTATAATTCAAAACTCAATTGCTGCATTTTAGAAAAATTACATGTTTAGTCTTTTCTTGAACACAAACAAGCTTCTATTATATCGAAATGTTTCTGTGTTTTCAGTGATCGAGAATCTCCCGATGGAGATGCGAGATCGATTCACAGAGATGCGTGAAATGGATTTACAAGTGCAAAGTATGTATTGACTGCGAGGAATTATAGCACGGGTTGTCGTATCGCTGCCAAATCAGATTAGATTTTAATTTTTGTATTTTACATAGATCGAGGTTCTCACTTAAACTTGCTTAATGGTCGGCAGGTGACGACACAATCTTGTTTTTAATTCGCCAGGTGGCGCAAATATTCACCTGTTCTGACAGTGACATGAGTTTATAACCATAAAGTTTCACGTGTCAAATTTCATATCCCTAATAATTTAGACACATTGGAATTACTAGAGATTTAAAATAAAACATTTACTGGGGTGGTGAAGGCAAAACCATTCTTCTTGCATATAATTGGTAGGATCCATTTGTCTGGATATTTACGCCAATGGCAATGGTAGGTATGTGACAAAAAAATTCAACCTACATGGATAGACATCAATTGAGTATCATTGTACAGAGCCTGAAAGAAACTTTAAAATGCCTTTGATATATTTGTTCTAGATTGAATATTAGACAAGTTATGACATTTTAAAGATTAGGTGCACCACCCGTTTTTCGGCCTTGTTTTACTAGAAAAACAAAAGAAAAGTTGTGACCTTTTGGGCCAATTATGGTTCACTTTGAGAATACAAAGTGTCATAACTTTTTTAATACTGCTGAGATTCTAATGAAACTTTAGGGGAGATAGCACCTTTAAAACACAAACTGTTGATGCAATCTTCACTTAATTCATGATTTAACTAAATCATCAATTAATGATCTTAATTACTTTGATTGATAAACAATACGCATTTATTGATAAATGAAAATATCAGAATGCAAAATTCCCCCCAATTTTTATTATAGTATTTTTTTCATTGCATCTATACCAAGAAATAACAAATGTGATCATAACACACTGTTTCTTTAGCTTTTTTCTATCTTTTTGGTAATAACTTGATGTTATTATTAATTAATAATTGCCTAAATTAGTGAATATCAACCGTTTCAGGGCAGACCTGAATTCAATAAACCTCTGAAGTAAAAATCATGCAAAGTAAAGACGTGTAAGGTTCTGCATATAAAAATATTATAATTAGGTCACCCTTAATTAACTGTCTGCCGTAATCGACCGACTCACTGGCCCATATGTGACGACACAGACGTTTTGTAGTTTTTCAAAACTTTACTCGATAACTACCCAGCCTAAAAACCTTGGGTAGGGTTACTATTAATATCATGAATAAGGTAGAAACAAATGTTTAGAAAGTTCAAGTAAATGTATGAAGTAATGATACATTGTTTTAGCAGAATCAACAATCCACAAAATTAACTTAAATTCATAAAATAGAAGGTGCTAAATAATACAGCAATAAAAGCACATGGTCCCTTGTGTTTGTAAACAACAGCATCAGCCAATCACATTGCAAGAATAGGGTCACGTGACCTAAATGCCAGGAATAGCTCTATTTTTAGCATGAATAGTATCCTTCAAAATCTTCGGTCATCAGCGTTACTAAGGCATTATTTTCGTGAAATTCATTGGGAAACTATTAAATACACCAAAAAGAATTATTTTAGTATGATCCTGGTGGGCCACGGTCATTTAAACGATGACAAACAGAGGGAATTGTCGCTGTGAAATTTAACCCGATCAACGATTTGTCGGTTTGAAATTTTTCTTGAAAACAATGTGCTAATAGTTTAATTTGCCTCAGATTTGGCACACACATAGACAAGTATATGAAAATACAAATTATAAAGGTTTGAAAGAAAAATTTAGCTAAATGGTAAATGGTAAATGGTCGATGACTTTGACAGTCAAAAACTTTAACGTAAATATTTTTTGACTTCTACAAATTGGATTGGAAAATTTCGAAAACGACACGTCAGCGGAACATGTTAACTACATCATCACAATGAGTGTTCTCCTGGAGCTCCTAAAATACGCCAGCAAAACGCACAACAAAAACACGGTCACCGGGCGAACGAGCGAGCATGGAGATCGACGTCACGGCCAAGGCGATTAGCACGTATGTAGGCCGATTGTCGCGTACCTAGCAACGGCAATGGTAGTTTAGAGGATGAGATCACCAGCTCTTTGAGTGCACAACAGTTTTTTTTCATTTCCCTTTGTGGGGTCTTATTTACCCTGGCATAGACTCCAGATAGAATGGACCAACAGCTTTTACAGTCTCTTCCGAAAGATGCAGGCAAAGTGGGGTGAACAAAGCTGTTTATAAGTCCATGCAGTAAACAGCAGTAGCAGTGTTGAATGAGTTTTGTCTGTGTGTGTAGATGCCATGGACAGTTTGGAGGAACAAGTGAAGACATTCTTTGGCAAGTGTGGCACATCAAGCAGCAGTCCCAAACAGGAATGGAAAGACGAACAGTTTGATAACATCAAAAAAGTAAGTGATTAATAATAAACTAATTATTTAGAAAGTTCTTGAAAATGAGGTGACGAATTATTTCTAACTGGATAATATTAGAGTGAGTGGATGAATGCTACTTTGCATAGTAAAAATTCACAAATTTATACAACAAATTAATACTGAATGTTGATTTATTTGCAAGTGCATCTGGTACATAGAGCAACCAAAGAATTACCAGGTATGAGTAACCTAATTTATTTAGAAAGATTAAACTTACTGAAACTACCCTCATTAGCACATAGACATTTACAAAGAGATATGATTGAAGTTTTTTTAAATTATGCACAATTTCTACAACAATGAACACTCACCTAGCCTTTTAAAATGGGATGAAGCAGCTTTGAGGACAATGAATTGAGGTCGCACGTAGTCGTACAAGCAAAATCCATAAATTCAATTAAAAATCAGCTGGACAAATTTTGGTCCAACCAAGGCAATTCTATAAAATGTTGAAATACCATTAAAATTGGAACCAGAACTCTTAAGTTATTGATGGATGATGATGAAGATTTGAGGAGCCACAATAATTCTACGACCAGAACCATCTTAAGGTATACATTTATGCTAGTAGTAACCCAGTTACTTGAAAAAATATCACTCCAAACTTCATAATGCTATCATAATCCTCAATCATATTCAACATTTCATATGTTTAGATGGAAATGCAATTAAATATGTCTTTATATGGTTACAAGCTTCAAACAAAACAATTTGTAACCTGATATTGTGGATGGATATGGACTGGAATGCAGACAACTCAATAATTGTATTTACTTGCCAGTGGAATTCAATTTGTTTGAATATTTATAAGACATGATTGTTATGTCTCATTATCTATTCAAGTGTTTAAAACATTCCTAACAGCCCATAGTGTATTGTAATCATTACTCTTGTCATTTTATTGTAAGTTAGGCCTAAAAAAAATTTTGTGTTTCAGGTAACGGGCCCAAAAAACTTAGGTAGGGTAGGTAGGGAAATTATTTTTTTAACACTACAGTTAATTTATGGACACACTTTATTACACCAAAATAAAAATAAAGCGTCTGCACCCACCAATAGCAATAGTTAGTGCTGTATGTAGATGTCACGTAATAAAGTCGGTTAAATTAAAACAAAGAATACTGTTAAACTAAATCTTTAAAAATTACAATGTGATGCAACACCCTTTCGCCAGAAATGTTCCAACTGCGATTCTCAGCTTTCACATAGCCATCCCTGCTGCACCCAGCACAGATGGGAAACACTGTTTTGAAACTTTGTTTCAGCTTCACGTCTCTTTCAGCCCCGTCTGCACCACAATAATGAGTAAAATCATATGTTCCCTCGTCCCAGGGCAGAGCTGTAGAATGGGGCTTCTATTGGGCTTGAACAGTTGATGTCCATCCTAACTATGATGACGCCATGCAGTGAGTGACTCGGCTGTGTAATGTGGCTACCACAAGTGTAGTCAAACTGTGACAGTAGCATAGCAAACGTAGTTTTCTGCCGTTCTGACAGTTGTCTTCTGCCATGCACAACTCTTATTTTCCGACATTCAACACACTCTATGAGCAGTTGGGCTGTTTGCGCAGTGAGGTTTGCCTGACGTGTCGTCCTCATGGCTCATCATGTTACTTGACGTTAGAAGCAGGAGCTTTTGCAAAGTGTTTTGGTAGCATCTTGGCAGAAGTTTTGTCCCTGTCCTTGCCGGCTTGTTCCTTAACAGTTGATGCCACTTTGAAGGGCTGGTATTGGCAGGATCCAGCGTGCATGAGATCATGATGAATTTACATCTAAGTGCCATAGCCACGTTTATGACTGGCGTCGGTGAGGTAAACAACGCATCCGTGCATGGCACGGTCGTCCAAGGTCCTTCTTCTGGTTCCGCCATGGCGATTTCACACGATCCATCGCTGCAGCCATACTCTTTGGCAATGCTGTCAAACGTTTCGTTTGACAGTATAACACATTTCCGTGTAGGATTTTCATGTGGAATAAGCACTGGAATTTTATTACGCAGACTAGAGACACAAGTACCATCTTGCCATCCTTAGGCAATGTGATTCAGCATGTAACAAGACCGCTTATTGGGTGAAATATTAACGATCCCGCCAATCATGCGTGCAGGCCCAAATAAGTTCGGAAGTGCACACATGTAATTGAATACGCAGGTTGAATTTTACTCGTGGGTTGTTTTATTAGTTTTAGCTAAATGTAACAAAACAAACATTGATTGAAATATCAAATACAAAGATTAGGGTAAGCCCGTTTTTCTAGGTAAGATCGGGTTACTGGAAACATACCTTTTTTTTCGCCTACGCCTTATGCCATTTTGTATGGTGTGTAAGTACTGTAAAAGTTGTGTTTTACCTAATGCTGACTGAGGCACATACAGCCTTCAAGCTCTGAGTCAGAAATGATATGATTACCATTGATATTAGATCAGGGTAGTTTTGACTGTAATCATAATTTTGTTTTTAGGAATATGGCAAAGCTCTGGAAGATGCAGATGAGAAAGTACAGTTGACCAATCAGATTTATGAACTTGTAAGTATCAAGTGGACAGTGATGTCAACTTAGTAGACAGTTACTTCTGGTCTTCTTTCAACAGCCATTTTTAATATTAATTACATTTTTAACCCAAGATTATTCTGACATATGGAAGGTTTTGAACTTTTGTAAATGTGTGAGGCGCATTGGTTAGAATATCAGACTCTCAGTGAAGAGAACCTCGGTTTTGAATCCTCTTGCTGCCAAAGCTTGGGCAATTTCGTTCACTCCAAAGTTCACTTAGCTGTATAAATTAGTACCTGTCTATGGACACTGATGGATATGTGAACAAATAGTCTTTGCACAGTAATTGCAGGGTGGCTGAATGCTTCCCAGATAGGTCGAATTGGTGTTGGAATGAACACATCGACCATGGGGTAAAGTGTTTTGAGTGGTCCTACAGACTGGATAGCGCGATATATAAGAATGTACCTTTAAATCAATTTGATAAAAATGCCTGTTCAATTAGGCAATTCATTAGGTATTCTTCCTGTATACAAAACAACTGTGTAGCTCCATGTCGGAGTAGGATCCTGTCAGTGAGTTACGTGTGTCACGTATGTCAGGTGGAGCGACACCTGCGCAAGTTGGACCAGGAAGTGTCCAAGTTCAAGATGGAGTTGGAGGCTGACAACGCTGGCATCACAGAGATGCTAGAGAAACGTAGGTTCGGCATCGCTGGTTCGCTTGTCTGACCTCATCATGTGTCCTGGCCATGTTCATACTCCTACCCTTTAGTCCTTATGTTCAGGCTCCTATCCATGCATTCATCCTCACATACTCATGCCCATATGTTCAGGCTCCTATCCAATCATTCATCCCAACATACTCATGCCCATATGTTCAGGCTCCTATCCATGCATTCATCCCAACATACTCATGCCCATAATTTCAGGCTCATATCCATGCATTCATCCCAACATACTCATGCCCATATGTTCAGGCTCCTATCCATGCATTCATCCTCACATACTCGTGCCCATATGTTCAGGCTCCTATCCATGCATTCATCCTCACATACTCATGCCCATATGTTCAGGCTCCTATCCATGCATTCATCCCAACTTACTCATGCCCATATGTTCAGGCTCATATCTATGCATTCATCCCCAAATACTCATGCCCATAATTTCAGGCTCCTATCCATGCATTCATCCCAACATACTCATGCCCATAATTTCAGGCTCCTATCCATGCATTCATCCTCACATACTCATGCCCATATGTTCAGGCTCCTATCCATGCATTCATCCTCACATACTCGTGCCCATATGTTCAGGCTCCTATCCATGCATTCATCCCAACTTACTCATGCCCATATGTTCAGGCTCATATCTATGCATTCATCCCCAAATACTCATGCCCATAATTTCAGGCTCCTATCCATGCATTCATCCTCACATACTCGTGCCCATATGTTCAGGCTCCTATCCATGCATTCATCCCAACATACTCATGCCCATATGTTCAGGCTCCTATCCATGCATTCATCCCCACATACTCATGCCCATAATTTCAGGCTCCTATCCATGCATTCATCCTCACATACTCATGCCCATATGTTCAGGCTCCTATCCATGCATTCATCCCAACATACTCATGCCCATATGTTCAGGCTCCTATCCATGCATTCATCCCCAAATACTCATGCCCATAATTTCAGGCTCCTATCCATGCATTCATCCTCACATACTCATGCCCATATGTTCAGGCTCCTATCCATGCATTCATCCTCACATACTCATGCCCATATGTTCAGGCTCCTATCCAATCATTCATCCCAACATACTCATGCCCATATGTCCAGGCTCCTATCCATGCATTCATCCTCACATACTCATGCCCATATGTTCAGGCTCCTATCCATGCATTCATCCTCACATACTCATGCCCATATGTTCAGGCTCCTATCCAATCATTCATCCCCACATACTCATGCCCATATGTTCAGGCTCCTATCCATGCATTCATCCCCACATACTCATGCCCATAATTTCAGGCTCCTATCCATGCATTCATCCTCACATACTCATGCCCATATGTTCAAGCTCCTATCCATGCATTCATCCCAACATACTCATGCCCATATGTTCAGGCTCATATCCATGCATTCATCCCAACATACTCATGCCCATAATTTCAGGCTCCTATCCATGCATTCATCCTCACATACTTGTGCCCATATGTTCAGGCTCATATCCATGCATTCATCCCCAAATACTCATGCCCATAATTTCAGGCTCCTATCCATACATTCATCCCAACATACTCATGCCCATATGTTCAGGCTCCTATCCATGCATTCATCCTCACATACTCATGCCCATATGTTCAGGCTCATATCCATGCATTCATCCCCAAATACTCATGCCCATAATTTCAGGCTCCTATCCAATTATTCATCCCCACATACTCATGCCCATATGTTCAGGCTCCTATCCATGCATTCATCCCAACATACTCATGCCCATATGTTCAGGCTCCTATCAAATCATTCATCCCCACATACTCATGCCCATATGTTCAGGATCCTATCCATGCATTCATCCCCACATACTCGTGCCCATATGTTCAGGATCCTATCCAATCATTCATTCCCATATACTCATGCCCATATGTTCAGGATCCTATCCATGCATTATCCCCACATACTCGTGCCCATATGTTCAGGATCCTATTAATACAATGCTTAGGTTAAAAAATATGAAGAGTATCAGTCTAAGTTTGTTAGAGCATATAGTCTTAAAAGTCATTGTCTGCTACTTTGTTACAGTGCTCACTGAAACTGTAAACATTGTAAACACTGTCAACTCATTGGTTTGTAACCATGTACACAATAGTCACCCTATTATAAGACCTCCCTTCTGCAAAGGTACAATGGCCGTTATAAGAGGGGTAGGGTGGCCTCTCATTTAGGAGAATAATCATGAGAAAGCCTTATTTGCCGCATGGAAAGGTGGCCACTGGTGAGACAAGCCTTATAAGAGGGGGCTCACTGTATATGCCACCAGTGAAGTGATTCAGTTGATGCCATTTTGCAGCTGTTATTTGCCAAACATTCTGCAAAAAGGTCTTGCAAAGTTTGACAAATTGAATTCAGGATCTTCAGAAGCACACGCACATGAGACATTCATGCCAACATATACCAGCTCTTATCTGTTCTATCTCATTAGTAATAATTATACGTTATGAGGTGAACTTAGTGGTCTGATGTTTGGGTCTAACGAATCACACGTCATTTCAGGTTCACTGGAGTTGGATGCTCCACCACATATGAACCATCACAGGGCAGAAAGTAAGTTCTCGTTGCAACACACCTGGTGCCACAAAACTAGACTTCAGTTACAAAACAAAGTTAAACTTTAGTTATAATGTACAAGTAACATTTTGAAGTCAGTAAACTTTGTCACAAGATAATGAAACACCTGTAAAACATGCTTTTTTGTAACAGTAAGTGGAAAAGCAGGCTTACTCGGTCATATTTGGAGCTATTCATTTATACCATGGTTCTCAACAAAAGAGGAGTTTTTAAATTAGAATTGGAGCATTTTGTGGCTTGCTAGCTATGTCCAAAAATACAGAACTGTTGGATTATTCATTATTCTTGCTTCATTTAACAAGACAAAAACTGCAATAGTGGACGACACACAAAGTTACGTTGTGTGACAGAAATATTGTTGTTTCAACAGTATGGAGACAAGTTAGATATTATTCAGTGTCAACAACTCAAAATAGATTTCTCTTAACTAAAGTTTTGTCAGTTATATTTGCATATTTTCTGATCTCTACTATTTGTTTTGTTTTCCCAGAGAGGAAGTACACATCTAGTCTGACTAACCACACGGAGAAACGGACAACGACCGACAAAGTACTGTCATCGCTAGCCAATGAGGCAGTCCGGGAGTCACTTGGTGGTCACCGTAGCAACAGCACCACGCCGTCACCAGCTGGCGTCATGTTCAGTTCAACCAGCAGTTCAACACCTGCTATTAGCTACAGTCTCGGTAGGAACAAACCTTCAGTTGGCTTAAATCTTGGGTTGTTGAATATACCAGGCCTCAGCATTTACACCATTCCATTGGTCCAGCAGTGCTTTAAACACCGTTGGAATAGTTTGGGCCAGAAAACTGCATTTTACTAGCCCAGTGTGCGAATACAAGATCGCCCAGTTTAATCGCATTTTTTCATTGTACATCTTCAGAAAATGACAAAGATGTGCAATAAAACCTGATCAGTCCGCACAAAAACACTAGGTTTACTTGGTAACTTCAGGTTTAGCTTCGGCCATGTTAGGAAATTTTATCATTAAAACCTAATTAATTATTCGCTAATTTGCTGTGGTCCACTACACTTGCAAAGTTGCGATTATCTTTGTTATTGAAATGGTATATCAGTGAATCTGCAGGTTGAAAAGGTACACTCAGCATTAGGACGTCTTTGACTAAATAGTTTTCTGTATGTGTAGCAATATTTATTGGGTCCCTGTGCCCTGTTACATGGCATGGACGCTCTTGATAGAAATTAGGCAGTTTCGATAAATCCATTTATAGGTCATATTAACTCGGTCGAGTGGAGACATTGTTTTCTTGAATAGCATTGTGCTGTTTGTGACATCATCGCCAGTGTTGATGTCTCATTATACTGCGCCTGTATTTGCAGGTCACATGGGAGCTGGATCAAATGCTGCAATAGCAGCAGCAGCTTCTAGGGCCATAGGAGCTACATTGGAGGTTTGTTACCTGCACAGTCTCACAAGTGTTGTATCAGCTCCTCGTATGTTCAACAAAAAATAACATCTCTGCATGTACCTACTACAGATAGGACATTTTTGTCTGTAACATAGAAGATGGTGATTCTTCAAATAAATAACTGTTCATACTATTCCTGTAAACTGACTGTCCTCATTATGCCTATAATTACAGGATAGTGTAATACAAGAATTTTTTTTAAATGACATTAATTTAACAATTACATGTATTACAATGTTCACTTACAATTATGCAACTATTTCAGTTATAATTACGAATATAATTGTAATAAATTATACTTGTTATAATAAACTTCTATTGCATCTAAATCTTCAAAAACCCAGGTACAGAGGCGCATCAAAATGAAAGGGTTAGACAATTTCATAAACACTATACAATGTTAACAAAGGATAAAATTGGTGGGAATCGAACTTAGATCCCACCAGTGATGCAGAAACTACTTCTAGAATGCTTGTTACTCTGGTGAGGAAGTGCATGGTGACAGAACTGAAGCCACTGTTATCTATCAGATGCAGCAGGGTCGACGGACAGCGAGTCTCAAGGCGAGCTACGAGGCCGTGTCTCGCAGCACAGACCTGGCTAAGGACCTCCAGTTGACAAAGGAGTACAACAATCCAAGCACACCGTCCAGCAGCACTGCCGAGACTACGAAGACTTCACGCACAAAGAAGTAGGTGTCAATAAACCAACGTCTGCCTTCAAGCAACCAGTGTAAATATGAATTGCACTGACTGCGGATAATGTTGAATTGTGCACCAGTTAATATGTTAAGGCAACTTGAGCACTACTTTTATAGTGTTGGTAGTTCACTTCACGTTATCCACCATTCTATATATCTAAAATTTTAGCAGGTCCCACCACTCGCCACACCCTGATTACAGCGTTGTGTTGACTTTAAATGGTAGTCATGATCATGGCTTATGTTTCCTGACTAGACATCCTGTGTTTGTTTTGCAGGCAGACTTCTGGGCAATAACATTATATCGATTCCAGTTACACACCAATTACAAATACCAATTCCAGTTACACCTCAAAAATACCAATTTCAGTTATTAATTCCATATCGAGATAAAATCTGTGTCAATATTGTAACCATAAACATACTCGATGCCAAAAAAAATCTCTTAGATTTTTTTAATTTCTGCATGTTATTGTACATAATGGCAAACAAATATGATAGTATATTTGATTGATTATCTGTAGTGAATAATTTAAGTCAAAAACTTACGCAATGTAACTGAAAAGGTAATTGAAAATACCAATTACATTATCACCAGTTCCAATTACTTTTAAAAACAAAACATCAATTACAATTCGAGAATTGGAATTGGCGTTTAGATTGCAGTGTAATTGATGCCACATCTGGTTGCAAGTTCTACTGTTATCTTACCCTTTCACAGAGCCACAGCCCGAGCGCAGCAGCAGCAGCAACAGCAGCAGCAACAACAGCAACAGCAGCAGCCAGCCCAGCTACCTGCCTCTCTTCCACCATCGATCGAGCTGCCAACCATCGTGCCGGAAGCCGAAGTTGTCACGGAGGAAGTCATTGGCGCCACCCCGTGGCAGTATGATCCCAATGAACCCCGCTACTGTGTGTGCAACGATGTCTCCTACGGTGACATGGTCGGCTGTGACAATGAGGACGTAAGTCAGCTGTGTTCGATTCTCCTATGTGTTGGTGTTGCTCTCCTCTATCCCTGAAGTCTGCGGTGACGCTGGCATTGACACCGGTTGTCGATTTCTTTTTTCCTTCTGATCCCATTTCACTGCCGTCTCCACCACCTGTCTCCACTCCCATCCCTCATTCTCCACTCCCCTCCCAATCCCACCAAACCTCTGTTTACACAGTCCTCCATCTCAGCCATGATCTTCCTCTTCTCCTTTCCTCCACACCGAGCACACCCAGTCTTTGTCAACCGTTCCCATTCCATTCTTTCCACGTGTCCAGCCCACTGTCTATTCAATTGTAATGTTATATTTTTATTTATTTATTGTAAATATTATTTTAATGCTTTAACCAGCTTACCATTTACTTAAGTAAAATTCATGTATGTTTTAGTATTGTAATTCTGCTATGAATGATCAAAACGGCCAGATTGGTGGACACAATGCTGTATTATCATTTATTAGAGTTTCATCAGGTCGAAATAGACAACCTATGTTAATTTTTACATAATCTCGTCTGTGATATAAACTTGATTGAATGCGTACATTTCGTTGTGACTATAATCGATGGTAATTGTAGACTGGTCAAATTGTGATGTCTGTTCCGATATATTTTGGGGCGTGTTGGTTTGGTAATGTGATATGTCTGGTGTGTTGTGTTGGTTGGACAGCATGATCTGATGTGTTTGACTTAGACCGTGTTGGTTTAGCTGCATGATGGTATGTTGTTTTTGGTGTTGGTTGTTTTGGCAGCATAGCAAGTTTGATTGTGAACATGTTGGTTTGATAATTTGGTATGAAATGTCTTGTTGGGTGTGTGCACTGTGTTGGTTTGGCAGTGTGTCAAGTTTGATTTGGAGCGCGTTGGTTTAGCAGCGTGGTATGAAATGTCTGGTGTGTGTTGGATAGGCAGTGTGTCAATTTTGATTTGGTGCGTGTTAGGTGTGGTGATGATATGTTGCTTCTAGGTGTGTATGTTTGGCAACAAGTTTGTCCTGGAGCCTGATGGTTTGATGAGATATACATGTTTGATTGTAGTGCCCCATCGAGTGGTTCCACTATGGCTGTGTGGGGTTGTCTCAAGCGCCCAAGGGCAAGTGGTATTGCCCTCAGTGTACCGCAGCCATGCGTCGCCGTGGACGCAAGTGAATCAATACTGACAATGTCATTATGCGTCACCAGAGAGTCAACATCTCTAATGTCACCCAAGTCTTGTGGTGTCATGCACAAAGTGACATGTCAGGGGTGCTATGACGAGTCGGACAGTGTCGTGTTGGACTGTTGTCTTTGGACTGTGTCTAACGATGCCATGCCAGTTGGTGTCATGCTGGACAACGCCATGCAGAGCCATGTATGTACGAATGTTTTGAAACTGCACAACTGTAAACAATTCTGTGTGTAAAAGTTCAGTGTCCTTACCACAGTCACATAGCCAAAGTACACAAAGGTGTACACTGTGTTGTGAACTACTGGTGGATATCCACAGTCCATGAACCTGTTTAAGAATTTCACTTGCATGATCTGTGATATGTTCAACCATGCCTGTAGTAATATGATTCCACGAGATTGCCATGAAGCCAGAATGGCAAGCTCATGTTGTGGACATATCAAGAGTCCAAACTTGTTCTTCCATGTGTGGCTCGTCTGTGTCAGATTTCTTCACATTCTGTTACTAAAATGGCAATAACAATAGATGTTGTTGGCAGGTTTATCTGTAAAAAAATTGTAGGGTAGAGATGTTAATATCGAGAAATATGATCTGCTGGTGAATTAATATCGTCCACTGTTTGGTGGTGTTATAAACAGGGTGTGTGAATGTACTATAATCATTAAAACAAGTTTTATATTAATTGGATTCTTCCTCGGTAGTGTCTTGTTTGTACAGCTAGAATCAAGGAAAAGTAAAATCACATCATCTCACACTCATTGTAATAAATCTCTGTCACATGTTTTTTTGTGAAATGTTGCTCACATCAAAAAGAGATAGATTGTCCATATTACAGATGTTGGTTTAAATAATCTTTATCCTGTGTGCCGTCAGTTTATTGGTGCTAGCCAGTAAGGTAAGTTTGATGAGTGTTCCACATTTGCAGCAATGTGTTACAAACACACCTCCACTTTGTCGGAGATGTGTTAAGCGGGTAGCATGCTTCCATCATCTGCTCTAGGCATACGTAGTACGTCGTCCATCGTTACAACACAGGCGAGCCGCAAAGTTGTCTGCATCCTCACAAATTGGTCTGGGAGCAGACAATGTTGCGGCGATGCATGGGGTAATAGTAGTATGTAATAGATGTTTTTTCTATAATAGTAACAGATGAGATTTCTTCAAAAGTAATAGTAATAAATCCTAAAGTAATAGATAATAGTCTATTATTATTAATTATTCTTCTGCTGGAAACTTACTACAAAATATCAGGTTTGTTTGCCTGTTACTCCAACTGCTAGTAATTGTAACCAATGTACAGACAATGGCTGAGCCGTTATTCAAACATGAAAAGACCAGTAAGCTGATAATTTTATGCATTCAGAAATACTTGCTCAATGAAACAATGCAGGAGAAGCAAGCCAATTACTAATTGTTGAGATGCCCCATTGGGGTAGCTATGGCTTCACACATTCCTAGCACACACAAACGGCATGGTTTCAGATGTGCAGGCAGACAACAAGTGTTATCTTAGAGCAGGAGCTGCAATCTGTATTGAATTTTAACAAGATTTGCCATCCAAGCCAAAGGCCCAGATGGCAAGTGGACAAGGAAGCCATTGGCTTATCGAGAGTCCAACAATGTTCACCTACTTATAACCCGCCCTCCTGATATAATTATGTGTCAACCTTGTTTTTAAACATGTTCACGCTGCTAGCAGTTACACAATCTGTAGACAGTTTGTTCCATTCATTTATTGTCCTCTGTGAGAACGAGTGCTTCCTGATGTCCAATCTACATTGATCCTTTACTAATTTTACCTCATGTCCTCTAGTTCTGCTATCCTTCTTGAGTGAGAAAAACATATTTCTATCAATATTTTCATACCCATTCAATATCTTAAAAACTTCAATCTGATCTCCTCTTAACCTCCTTGTCTCTAGAGTTGTTAAACCACATTCTTTCAGGCGTTCTTCATAACTAAGGTCTCTCAGTTCTGGAATTATTTTGGTTGCTCTCCTTTGTATGCGTTCAAGCGTATCTATATCCTTCTTACGATATGGTCTCCATGCTTGTATACAGTATTCTAAATGAGGTCTAACTATTGCTTTATAAAGAGGTATAATTAACTTTTTTCCCTTGTATGTTATGTTTCTTCTAATCAATCCAAGAATTTGATTACCCTTTGAAGCTGCAATACCACACTGCTCTGAAACTTTCATATCAGCGCTTATTGTAACTCCTAAGTCCTTTTCTTTTACAGTAGTACCCAGAACAGTATCTCCCATTTTATAGTTTACATTCAAGTTCCCATGTCCTGTGTGTAGGCATTTACATTTCCCAAAATTGAACAGCATCTGCCATTTCTCAGACCATTTCACTAATCTGTCTAGATCGTTTTGTAAATGTTGTTTATCACCATCAGTATTAACCTTTCTAAACAGTTTTGTGTCATCTGCAAATTTCAGTACGTTACTTGTTATACTGTCGTCCAAGTCATTGATATAAATTAAGAATAATATAGGTCCTAATACTGATCCTTGAGGTACCCCACTCAAAACCGATTTCCAATTTGAAACTTCTCCATCTACTACAACTCGTTGTCTTTTGTCAGTCAGCCATTGTTCTATCCAGTCAGTTATGCTATCCCCGATACCATGGGCTTTTAATTTAAGTAGCAATCTTTGATGTGGCACTTTGTCAAAAGCTTTCTAAAAATCTAAGTAGATAATATCTACTGGCGATCCCACATCTATCCACTTAGTGATTTCTTCCAAAAAACATAACATATTTGTTAAGCATGACCTCGCTTTAAGGAATCCATGTTGAGATGAATTTAATAATTTATGCTTAACAAGGAAGTCCACCATATGGTCTTTAATTAACCTTTCTAATAATTTACAAATCACTGACGTTAAACTCACTGGTCTGTAATTCTCTGACTTATTTCTCGAACCCTTTTTAAATAATGGTATGATGTTTGCTTCTTTCCATTCAAACGGAACAACTCCCTCTTTTAATGACAAGTTGAATACTCTTGCAAGTGGTATACTGATTTGATCTACTGTTTCCATTAGTAATTTTGGAGGAATCCCATCCACTCCCGGTGATTTGTTATCCTTCACTGCCTTTATTTTCTTAGCTACCAATTCTGGAGTTACAACTAACGGTCCTAAATAGTCAGATTTAGCCCCCTGAAATTTAGCATCAGCAACTGGTAATGAACTAATATCTTCTTTGGTAAACACTGAACTGAAGTAACCATTTAGGTTTTCCGCCATTAAAAACCCCTGTGATATTATATTTCCAGCACTGTCTTCTAGAGGTCCAACCTTGTCTTGTACGTTTTGTTTACTCCTGACATATGCATAAAAACTCTTGCTGTCATTTTTTATGTTACATGCCAGTTTTTGCTCATAGCTTCTTTTAGATTGTCTGATTTCAGTTGTAGCTGCATTAAGTGCCTCTTTGTATTTTGCAGTCTTCTTCCTTTCTGGTACGCCTATAAACCCTCCACATAGTTTGTTTTAGCATTATTTTTCTAATTGCCTCTTTTGACAAGTGTTTCTTTCTACACCGTTTTCCTTGTTTTCAGAAGGGAACAAATTTATCAATGATACTCTCTATTTCATATTTTAGAATATTCCAACATTCAATTGCGGTCTTATTCATCAGCATGTTATTCCAATCTAGCTGTGCTAAGTATTTTCTCATATCTTTGTAGTTACCTTTGTGGAAGTTTCTCTTGTACGTTTTCTTATTTTTACTTTCTGATTTTACATTGATGTCAAAATGTATTTGATTATGGTCACTATTACCCAATGGTTCAAATATTTTTACATTGTCCACTAATTCTTTTTGTGATGACAAAACCATATCTAATACATTTTCTCCCCTGGTTGGTTCTAGTACGTGCTGAGTAAGAAAGCTATCCTGGATTAAACATAGAAATTGTTGATCCTCAATCCCTGTGCTCTCTAGAGAATTCCATTGTATGTGTCCATGGTTAAAATCTCCCATTATGATACATTCCCCTTTACTAACTTCCTTTATAGCGTTTTTTATTTTTGTGTTGTCCTCTTCGTTTATGTTTGGACTTCGGTAAATTAATCTAATAGTTAATTTTGAATTTCCTGAAACAATTTTGCACCAAACAGCTTCAACGCAATCTGCTTCCCTTTCTAGTTTTATTTCATAAGCCTGAATAGATTCTTTAACATATAAAATAACTCCCCCGCCCCTTCTTCCTATTTGATCTTTCCTAAACATTACGTATCCTGTCAGTCCTAATTCAGCATCTGTTATATCTATGTTGGCCCATGATTCAGTTATATTCAAAGTAAGCATTGATCTGAACCAAACTTCTGAGTTCTCTTTTCAAATTGCCAATTGCCACATGGTAACATTGCCACACAGACCCTTTGTTCAAATTTGGACAAAATGTTCTCGCCTCAGATCCTCAAATGGTGTACAAATGTATGTTTAGCTACTACTACAGACTGAGCAAGAAACAGTAAGAAGTAATAGTAAAGGTAATAGATTGCCTGTAATAGAACCCATGCCTGGACTTGCAGCTTGTCTGTGTTAAAATAATGTAGAGCAGCAGATGACGGAAGCTGAAAGGTGTGTTCACACCTTTGGGGCCATTTACCATTGTCGATACTTAGCTATTAGTACAAAGTGAACTTATTTTTGGACCCCCCTCTCCTTGAATAGGTACTTTAAAATGTTTATAATTTTCCAGAATGAAAAACATTAATGTGTTACAGTGCTGCACGGTGAACGCTTACGCAGTTTAAAACAAGTAGTTCCATAGCAGTTCACCACACAGCGCTGCATGATACAATGGTTGTCATATTTTGCATGCGACCGACATTAAATTAGTATGCAGGCCTCAATCGCTGTCCCCTTAGTACGCTTAGTACGAATGAGTAAATGTCAACAATTGTGAATGGCCCCTTACACCCTCTAAATTTGCAGCAACATTTTTATTTTGTATTACCCCCTTCCACATAATGTGTTACACACCTCCACATTGCCAGTACCGGTAATGTGTTACACCCCTCCGCATTGCCAGTAATGTGTTACACCCCTCCACATTGCCAGTAATGTGTTACACCCCTCCACATTGCCAGTAATGTGTTACACCCCTCCACATTGCCAGTAATGTGTTACACACCTCCACATTGCCAGTAATGTGTTACACCCCTCCACATTGCCAGTAATGTGTTACACACCTCCACATTGCCAGTAATGTGTTACACACCTCCCCATTGCCAGTAATGTGTTACACACCTCCACATTGTGAGTAATGTGTTACACCCCTCCGCACTGCCAGTAATGTGGTACACCCCTCCGCATTGCCAGTAATGTGTTACACACCTCCCCATTGCCAGTAATGTGTTACACCCCTCCACATTGCCAGTAATGTGTTACACCCCTCCACATTGCCAGTAATGTGTTACGCACCTCCACATTGCCAGTAATGTGTTACACACCTCCACATTGCCAGTAATGTGTTACACCCCTCCACATTGCCAGTAATGTGTTACACACCTCCACAATGCCAGTAATGTGGTACACACCTCCACATTGCCAGTAATGTGTTACACCCCTCCACACTACCAATAATGTGTTACACACCTCCACATATCAGCAGTAATGTGTTACACATATCCACATCCGCAGTACTGTGCAACACTTCATGTGCACACATGCAATGAAACGACCACAAGTCAGTTCAGTTTATGTTTTATTAAGAAATGGAAGCCTTTTGGTGGAATACAGTTGCCACTGTTGACCAAATTGCAGTATCTGTGCACACAACCCATAACAGCTTTAGCAACAAATATATCAAAGTCACTGGAAACCAGTTACAGATGACAAATATTAGTTGCTGAGCTATTGAACAACATGTTATCTTGCATACCAGATGTCTCCACAAATAATACACAAATAAGCAATGACTGTGAAATTCAAAATTGACCAATATTTTGCTAACACACCTACCACAGAACCCCCTGAATAGGCCACCCAAGCAGCTGAGTTAAAGTTACCAGAGATTCCCTGATTAAAGAGGCTGGTCAGGCTAAAAACAGACTGGTCATTTTCAAGGGGTGACCGACCATTTAGTGGGGTGGCCGCTTCCAGGGGTTCTAATGTAGAACAGCATTCTTTTCAAAAAACCTTTAGAGACAGATAGATTTCATGAGACAACATGTTCTAATAAGATACTTAGTGAACCACTTCTCTGTGAAAATTGTTGGGATTAATGTCGGCAACTGTAGCCGCATGACTGACCATGTTAGTCTACATAGTGTGTTACCAAAAGTGTGTTATTACCATTGCTACCAAACCTTCATTGCATAGGCAGTTACAAAATACCTGCAGAACCAACACCAATATATTAACATGAGACAACACTGTTAAGTTACATGTAAAATTGTTAGATTTATTTTTAATATACACATTATAGTATAAAATTACTATACTACGTATATGTTCCATATAGCAAATACATGCACACACACACACACGGGAAAGACATTAAACCCTGGAACCTGGCCCTTTCGTCCCAAAATGTACTTCATAAAAAAGCTGGTAGGTGAAAGGTCAATGCCCCACCTGACAAGCTGTTATCTTGTAGCGATATCACAAGAGCTTTTCAAAGAAAACATTCCCAGTAACAATGATAAACCACGCCTGGACTACCCATAGAAAGAGTTGCTGAAATAACCTGCTGTCTGTCGCAATAAACAAACGCCCTTAAAGAAAGATTGAGTTTAGCTAAATGTGTTAACAAAGCATGTTTTTGTGCTGTATTGTCTTTGCAATATTAGAGATTAACATTTTCACTACTAAATAATATTAAGTAAAACTCATGCTGACACTTGACAACAAACATATGATATATTGTGCATAATTCTCGTAGTATTTCACTGCATGTATACTCACGTTTGATGTCATCAAAGTTTTGTCATACATGCTACAACTACAGAAATTCTGTGGTAAACACCATCAACCAAGACTTCACCTCTGTGACACATCCATTACACTAACAACAATGTCATAAGTGTTCACCGGAATGCTAAACCATGTCAATAAGTGTCCACGTTACAAAACCACAGTTTATAGGACCAAACAATATTAATCGAAGATTCTTAAACTAACAGCAACACAGATGCACGTATGCCCATGCATTCTGTAACTTTGTTGACATGCAGAAAAACGTGCTAATACTACTACACACATGCAAAGAAAGAACACACATGCAGCACGCCTATAAAAGTTAAACTGTGGCAACACACCAGAGGGCAGACCCACGACCCACAAAGAATTGGACCAGTACAATGTATTATGAACAATCTAAACTCAACTGTCAACAGATGGCCTTCACAATAATGCATGTCAAACAAAATGTGGCAAGTCTCGAGAAGAGAAATCCACACATTTGCGGCATGTCAGAAAAAACAGTTGACACACGGAGTGAACCATTCTAACCTGACCCTCGATCATCTTAATACAATCATGCACTTGTTGATCTTCCCTCTTGGTATAATGACAACATAAATATGGTATGCAAATATAATTAGTTATTTAATAAATAACAATAGTTTAAACTCTCCCTGATCAGTTACACATGAAAACAACTTGTGAATTGATTCATCATTTAGGAGGAATAAGTCTTTACAGTTAATTTGACATGCACACCCACATGCACATCTTAAATATACTCAATACATATGGATTGCACAGACATGCATGCACATATGTGCTGCACACATGCTCACAAACATGCATGCATGCATGCACGCATGCATGCATACATGCATGCACACACGCACGCACACACACACACACACACACACACTCTTTACAACACATCTCAATAGTGCTTCAATGTGCTCACGAGGCTATATATCACACAACATATTTAATATTGTGCCACAAACAAAAAGAATAATATATGACAATTTGTAGACGCAATCTATGACATTGCACAGTGCCAATAAGACAATCATTATTAATCACACCTGTAATTAAGTAATCATACCACTGGGTATGAGTTTCTGCCACTGATTGTTTCTAGAGAAAGCAATCAGAAATGTGTCTGCAATTTGCTAGTTTAATTTATCAATAATTCATTTAAAACTAAATTATGCTTTCGGGACGAGCCAAAATTAGCCAATAAATGTCACACTATTACTGACAAACTGTTAAAATGTTACTTGAAAGTTTACAAACTGCATTACAAATTTACTACGCCAGCAACAAAGGAGATAATATGTTGACAGATCTAATGAAACCCCAGTTTGCATAGACCACATGCACGTGGCACGTTTTTATACGAAATTCAGACATTTTAATTTTAACCCACCATTTAACCCAATCTAAGGCAAGGCCTTAGAAAACTATCCAACCCAAAAGGCAATCTTGTTCATTATTGTTTGATGAATCAATCAACAAGTCTTCACCAAATTCTAACCAATGTAAACGTTTGGTGGAACCTCTCAGACAAGCTTCTGTTCAATGCTTTGGTGCTTGAAACGAAAACAAATAATGTAGCTTAAAATAAACTTAAAAGCTGCGAAACATCATAATGTTCTGCTAAAACAATGCTAACCTGTTTTGTTAGCAACTAGATAAAGGCACTGTGGCCTTATGCACCAACTTGGACACGAAGACGTATGTACTCAAAGACACTGAATCATTACACAGCTCCCTCTTTCAAATTCACAAATCAACCCCTGTGCAATCAACCCTGCCATACTAGTAGCCTTGTAAGTCATCTTTGTAAGTCAGGATGGTTAATTAATCCAATCCTAATAATCCTGTCTGCGAAATTACATGCTACAGTACTAATATTCAACAGTATATAACTCAGCTTTCCTGTTAATATTGCAATACATATACTGTATATATTCTTTGGTTCATAACATCTTTGCAGAATTTATGTTAACTCTTGTTTTCAGTTTTTAAACTTCTGCAAAAACAGCCCAAGTTCCTTGATGAACTGCTGATGTGTCGTCAGTTTAACTGATGTGTGGTCAGTTTAACTGATGTGTGGTCAGTTTAACTGGTCATAACCACAATTATCACTAGTAATTAACTGCAAAACAATCCATACACAATTTTTATAAATAGATATAATTGTGCATCCACAGTCCATATTGAACAGTACGTATTTTACAAGGATCGTGCATCAATTTGTCTCCAGCTATGTGCAATTTTGGTTAAGTTCAACTCCAGCAAGCAATAATGAAACTTGTTAAAAAATATGCTGAAAAACCGTGTGCAAATTTTCACTCAATCATTCATTCATTCACATGAACTTTCAAAATAATGCTGTGTATATTGGTGTGATGAATAAATGTTAGACCATAAAATCTGTTAAGTTACATGCTTCATTGATCTACTTACTGGCAAGGGGTACCAAACCACTAAAGAAGTTCCAAGAAGAATCATCATTGGCACTTTCAATGAAACAACCCACCACTTACACCAAGTAGAACTTGTTACTTCTTAGTTCTATCTGGGCGGCCACATTCGTCCACGGATATAAACTCATTAACATTCACCAGCAATCATCAACGCTAGAAACGGCATCCCAGAAATAACATTCCCAACATATGCCTTCCTAGAAACTGGCTCATGATCCATGGAACATATCAATATTCTGACAATGGGCCTTACCACATCCCATACTGCAAGTGTACTGGCCCACAGACGCTATACTCAATACAGTGCTTCCAACGTTTTACCAAACAACCACACAGAATGTAACAGAGGTGGCAGTTTCCTAACAATATATCTTATGTCATAGACACATTTTAGTGCTCTTCATATAGCTGTGTTGCTATAATGTCCCCAGTTGAAACGGTTTGGCACGCGACCTCTGCGTATTTCTGTGGCTTGCCAACAACCCCATTCGTGGTTGGTTTCTCAGCGTTCTGCTTCTGAAGGTCGCTCAGCGACGAGGCCGACATGTAGTAGCTTTCCGGGACCATCGTGGGCTTGTCGGCGCAGTCCGACTTGCCTTGGACCTTGAAGTTCCAGACAGGCACAGCACCGGCCCCACTCGGTGGTGCATCTGAGAACTTGCCATTGTCGGTCTTCACGTTGTCGTCGCCATCAAAGAACTGGTTCATTTCTTCTTCAACAACGCTTCCGGCTGGGCTCATAGGATCGCCCGTCGACGAAAGGTTCGAGTCGCTCTTCGATGAAGACATCGACCCAGGCGAGGTCTGTTGCTCGCCGCACTTCCACACGCGAATCGCCTTCCACTTGGCTCGGCTCGCTTTCGGTGCGAGCACAGCATTGAAGAACAGAACCTCGCCGATCTTGTACACTTTCTGAAGGTCATCCATCGGCTTGACCATGATGGAGCGGTCGAAGAAGACGTGCTCGTGTTTGCCCAGGTCGATGATACCCCACAGTTTGGCAACGTGATACACACACCCGCTGCGCCCGGTCAGCGTACGTACGCTTGATCCACCGTGCTGCGACAGTGGTCGGCTCCCAGTGATGACGACATTCAGTTTGGCGTTCTTCACGACGTCAACGAACTCGTCTTTCGACACGGTGAACACATATGCGTTCTTCTTCAGGAATGACTGTACTTCTGACATTGTCCAGCCGATTGTGTTGCGGACCCCCTCGCTGGCCTGACTGAAGAATTCTGTGATTCCCTGCATGGGAATGTGCCCCTTCTTCTCAATGACATCCTTGAGAAACATCACTGCCTTGTATTCGTTGGCAGTCATCGTAATGGGCGCCTCACGTTTGCGTGTCGGTGCCGCAACTGACCTTAAGAACCCTTGACCTTCACCTTGCTGTGCTTGTAAGGCAAGGGCACGCTTTTCGCTGAAGGAATGCGAGCGTCGAAGTGAACTGGAGGTGGTGAGCGAAGACTTCCGCACATTTGTTGATGCAGTCGCACTGGGCGTGCTGCCGTTGAGTATATCGAATGTGGCGCGTCGCGAAGAGGCGCCAACCTCTGGCGTGATGGCAGCAATGCCATCTCGCAGTCCAACCAGCTCCCCCTGAACCTCAAATATGTGTGGGTGCTTCAGCAGCCAATCCCTGAAGCTGAGTTGCGGGCCAACCACGTTGCGGATGTGAAATGGTGCCTGCGACAGATGACCGGCGACGCGCTTGATCTGCAGCCACTTCTCGTCCCGTTTCAACAGCCGACTCTGGAAGTACTTCACCGCATCCATCTCGGCAGAAATGTCCGGCAAGGGGCGCACAGGTCTTGTGCTCTCGGGCGACAAACTTATATCTCCGTCCGATATATCACCGCCCTTGTCGCTGGCGTTGAATAGAGATACGAGGTTGCCTCTGACGGTCAACAATGACGGGAATTTTTGCAAGAACTTCTTCAGACCTGCCTCGTTGCCTCCACAGGCAGTTCGCATGTCCATTGTGAAGTTGCGACTGCCGAAGCGGCCAGCCAGCTGACTGATGGTCAGCGGCCCATTACTATTCATCAACACCTCGAGGAAGAACAGCATCGCTTTGTGGCTCGGGTCATCAGACATCTTGGATGGTCCGAGTCGTGTCTTGGTTAGTTTCTTTTTCGGTGGGTTACTGAAAACGCTGCTTGCGTTTTGCGAAAGGTTTATGCAGGTGAAATGTCCTGCATTATCTGCAAATAATGATTGTTTACGTCACATGACATTGAAACTTATAGTAAAATTGAAAGTTTCTCATAAACCAATTAGATGACATAAACAATTATGCAACATTTATTTGTATATATTATACATTTAAGCAACTTTATCTGGAATGCATGGAACTAAAGCTAATCTTAATGGCAGAAACCTAAAATTCAATATATCAACAAGCATTTATAAAGTGCAATGTATCCAGAAGAGTCCAACAACATAATCAAATATGTCTGTCTACAGGTATATTTCTACGTCTGTAACCATAACAATAAAATGTATAATAACGTTGCACACTTAAAATCTATTTTAGTAGTAGTAGCAGTGGCAAAAACTTTATTCTAAGGTGGCCACCATGTCATGTTAATCTTTTGATTTTCATTGAGCCATCAAATACATGCTTATATACAGTTACATAAAATGTTACACATGGTAAAATAGCAACATAATAATTAACTAATGATTTTTTTCCACACTTAAGATAAAATTTATTTCCAATACTAATACTAACAACATATAATAATAAAAATACAATATTATACTAATACAATATAATAATACATTATAATATGTCTTGTTATTAGTTGCTATTGGAAAAGGAGTAAATTCTTGTAAATATTTACCACATTTGGAATATTGTATTCAAGCATGGAGGCCATATCGTAAAAAAGACATAGATAAGCTAGAACGAATACAACGAAGAGCAACTAAGATGATTCCAGAATTAAGAGACCTTAGTTACGAAAGTCGCTTATTACAATGTGGTTTGACAACACTAGAGACCAGGAGACTAAGAGGATACCAAATAGAAGTGTTTAAAATAGTGAACGGTTATGAGGATGTTGATAGGAATATGTTCTTCAAACTTAAAGAAGGCAGTAGAACCAGAGGACACAAAGCAGCATTAGTTAAGGAGCAGTGTAGGTTGGACATGAGAAAGTACTCATTCTCACAGAGGGTGATAAATGAATGGAACAAACTGCCAAACGATTGTGTTAATGCTAGTAGTGTGAATATGTTTAAAAATAGAATTGACAGATATCTGATAAGGGCGGGCTACACATAGATGAGAAAATTGTTGGACTCTCGATAAGCCAATGGCTTCCTTGTCCACTTGCCATCTGGAACTTGTTGTTCGAGATGGCAATCTTGTTAAATCTTAAATCTTGTTAAATCCTTTCTCTCACTATCATATTACATAACTTTTGAAATATACAAACATGGTATGTTGGTGGTCAAGTAAACTTTCCTCATTTATTATATATAGTTAAAGTCTAATCATTAATAATTTGACACTCAACCTTGTTATTACATTAATATACATTATCATTATTAATCTTATAATTATCTAGTAATTTAGCAGTGTATAGTGTTTTTTGTCAACATGGAATGTTTGGTGATACTCACTTTTCTCACCTTGGTTGCATTCTGGGTAATGTTCCGAGTGCGTGGGGCAGAGCCGAAATTGAATGCGACTTCATCAAGTGTGCGATGGAGACAGCAGTGACGACCGGCGGCTTTGTGGATGCTGACAGTGGGGACCTCTTGTGGTGGAACAGCAAGTTAAACCACTACAAAATGGAACAGAAAATGTAAAGGAAAATTCTTACATAGCACAGTATCCAGTCCTTAGGACTGCTCAAAGCACTTTACACTTCACCCTTGGCAGACCTGTTCATTCCAATACCAACTCGACTTCTCTGGTAAGCATCTGTGCTGCGACACTTATCCACAATCTCTTGCCAGGTACTCATTTATACTGGCTAGTGAACTAGGGCAACACGGAGTGAACAAAATGGAAGTGGAATCTAACCCAGTCCTCGACTGAGAGTCCAACATGGTTATCACTGTGCGACTGTGCATAAGATTATGTAGTACCAGTCTATGTAAAAAGCTAGTAAAATGTAGGTCCGTGCATAAATAATATGATTAAAAAAAATAATAATTTAACTTATATTTTTAGCATAAACTTTTTAATGCATATTTGTATGTGCATGCGTTTTTACCTGATACAGAAATATTCGTATCCATAAGTAACAAAACATCATATAAAAACAACACAAGGAATGGCAAAATCATCCACAGCTACAGGTTGTGAAAAAGCTAATTTATAGAAATGCGTCTCTGATTGCCTTAAAAAATAAGACAACATCCTAAATGACTTGACATGTGCGACTGTCTGTGACATCAGTGCAACAGGTGGAAGAAATGCACATTTCTCACAGGCAATTTTATTTCATCAGTTAGCCATTCACAGCTGTCAACATTTATCATACATTCTACAGAGCATACTATGGGGGGGGAACGGTGGTCAAAGCCTGCATGCTAGTATAAACTAATGTCAGCCCATGCGTAATATGACCACTATTATGTCAGGCAAAGCCACAAGGTTAACTGTTGCTAAACTACTATTGTTTTAAAATGTGTAACTGTAATACACTGTGTGGCGCTGTAATACATTGAAATTGCCTCTTAAATCATCCAGCAGGTGGCAGCACAGCCAAAGCCATAAGTAACTGTCTGTGACACAGGAACAGAGCACCATCATTCATCTGCTATTAACTACACTAAAACTCCATCCGCAATGGATTTAGCCTATCACAAATCTGGTTAATTGATGTCCAAATATGTAGTGTGTGACTAGTTTATGTCTGCAGTCAATTTAATTTTTAAAATGCCTATTTTTTTCAAATCATTGAAAGAATTGACTGTAGTCATTAGATCTGTAACAGTGAAAGACTCAAAATAATGGATATGCAAAATGGTAAACACATTGTGGGTCAATGCCGAACATGGACATGACTTCCATCCTCTCGTCATCAAATGACAAAGTTAAAAAATGTCAAGCATATTACAGTGGATACTACGTAGATTTTATCTTTTTAAAAATTAATTTGAAATGAGACTAGCGAAAAATTTAAGAGGAACTATTAAGAGTCCCTAGGAAAATGCGGATTGCGAGTGATGTGTGAATTTTTTTTTTGAGCACTTTTAAATCGGCTAAGTGAGTAAAGTTAATGTTATCTGTACTGCTGCATCAGATCTTTCAACTGATGGCAATGAACTGACGCTGACCACTCAACATACTGTGGATATTAGGCCAAACTGTTTGTGCTCTGAAAGCTTAAACAACATCATTGGAAATACCCTGTACTTCAACTGGCACAGACAGCTATTACCATACGTCCGTTATTACCCACATGAAGATTACCTGTGTAAATCGTGTTATGTGTCAATGATATGTCTTTCCAGGTGACTCTAAACAATGTTAAAAATTTATGTTTTAAAGGAATTCTTCATTGATTATTTCACTTTTTCAGTGACCCTCAGGGCAAACCTCTCTAGTTGAGCATCAATAAAGGGAAAGCACCTATCTCTAGAGAGTAACTGTGGATGCAGGAGGGTCATTTTATTGTAAACATCACTGGAAACAACACAAATTACCACATGTCCACCGCAACCATTCACACACCACTGGCCACATAGCACAAGTTTAACCTGCCAAGGACATATATCTGACTGAGCACTGAGGAATGGTCAACTCTATACATAAATTAGTATAAACCATCAGGGATAAGACCACTGTTGACCTTCCTGTTTATTGTTTCACACGAATGTAGAGCGTATTAAATTGTGATATATAAATTTAGACAACTCACATGACGTGACATAAATGCAATTTAGCAGGCATATTCACAGGTTTGTTTATAGAAGCTATTGGCTGTGAAATAGTGCATTTTTTTAGAGTTTAGCAGGCAAGGGATTTATAGGAATACATGGCTATTTTTGTTAAAATTTACGGGTATGGCACTTTGGGGCATTTTAAAACAGCTGGAGGTATGTAATTTTGACAAAACCTGGTCAGCATATCAATGAGATGATGGCAGTTGCTGTAAAATTTTATGGTCACGTTTTCTTATAATCAGACAAAACGTTAACATGGCCCCCAATGCAATTCTCTACTGTGATCTTCCCCCTAGAAACAGCTGTCTTGCCTGGGCTGCCAGACCTAGGAAGTGCAAGCCTTCAGGACGACATATCATTCAGGGAGATCAATTACCCCAAGGAGTTCAGTCACTGGGACACCTGCCTGGGCTTGCCTGAAGACCATGCTCAGTCCAATACTCCTCCTACATCTGTCAATCTAACAAAGCCTACAAGCAGACATATGTTTGGTCCATTGACCTGATTGAGAAAGTTATTCCCTAATATTTAGGACAGGGCAGGTCAACACTACCTGGTGGGAGTTGGCATGTTAAACACAGCTGGCATTTAACAAATTGAGCATTAGAGACAGCTTGGTTAACAGTTCAGTACATGTATACAGTGAAACCTCAGAAATAAGACCACCTATTGGACCAGTTAGTCACTTCAACAGCTAAATACATGCAATTGAACCTCATGCACTATTAAGGTTACCCTCAGGCCTGGGTCAAAGTGACCTAAATAGTGAGGTGACTGTATTAGTGGGGCAAAATGTACTATACTTTATTAAAAGGAAATAATTTGGGACTGTTCCAGGGTGACCATAACTGCACTGCATTTTACTGAGGTGACCGTAAAGCGAGGTTTGACTATAGTGGAACCTCATAAATACGACCACTGACAGGACAAGGTAGAGTCAATTCAACATTTCAAAATTTATAGTGGAACCTCATAAATAAGACTACCTATGTGACAAGTAAAGTAGTCTTTACACTCTAAATCTGATGTGTTGCAATTATGAGTTGTCTGTTTGGCATTAAAACCAACATTTTAGAATGTGAACTGGAGAATGTGGTCACATTACTGAGGTGGCCCTAATGTTCAGTGGTCTTCTGTATTAGATTCAAGTTTCACTATATTTTGGAAGATGTACTGAGATTGCACAGCCCCACTTGTTCATACTGGATGCCTGCGTAAATACTTTGCCATTCACATTATTTGTTAGATGTCTATGCTAATTTATGTTTAACAGCCAAAGCCGAACTTCAGTGTCCTGCAACTGGCAGTACGAATGACTACTTGAAACTGTACCACAAAGTCATGGTTCTAGTTTGGCTAGCTACAAAATAAACTGCATGCCTACCATTTTTAATATCATTATTATCAGAGCACACGCATGCATCCAAACACGAATGCATGCACACATGAACGCACGCACGACTGCACGCACACACATGCACACACACACATACCATCTCATGTAGCCTCACGTCATTAGTGTTAAGACTTTCACTAACTGTACACTAACTATACGATATTCTTATGAGTCCGTCACATCTGCGTTGGAAGGATAATCCATTTCCCTGCAATAACTTTCAGCTTCAAAACATGTTGCAAGGCCCCTGGCCCTGTAACAATGTACATAACCTTCTTGCATGTTTAATCAGGCTCTGGCTAATGCATTGTTAAATCGTTCAGCATTAATCACATTAGCTGCAAACAATCCTTCAGCAGAGTCTCTGTGAAACACTCAACCTGAACACCTGGTGGTTTATTCCTCACAGACTCAGCTCATGCACGGGTATTAAACATTTACAAATATGAATTCAATCAACTGATATGAGTTAAAAATAGACTAGTAAACAAGGCAGTTTAACTAAAAAGGGCTCTAAAAGTCACATGATCAGGGGTACCTAAATGTTACAAGTTGTCATCCATGCCAGGGTTTTTCCATAACCTTTACCTGTCACAACCAGCCCAGATGACACTTTCTATTGTGATTTGTTATTGTGTACAGTAGTGAGCTACATACTTAAATTCTGTTTTTTGTCTTAATGTAGGTAGGTAGATGGCTGTTATATGGTTGTCTTGAATTGATTAGATTCAGTAGAAGTTTCTTGTTTTGAACTGATTACTTTCAGTAGAAGTTTCTAAGATAAATAAATCTTGGCTATTATGCTTGTTTTGAACTGATTACTTTCAGTAGAAGTTTCTAAGATAAATAAATCTTGGCTATTATGCTTGTTTTGAACTGATTACTTTCAGTAGAAGTTTCTAAGATAAATTAACCATTTCTTCACATATTGTCGTTGAACTACTATATAATATACAAGATAAAAAATTGCATTTTTCATTTATTTGGTTATGTTACAAGGATTTTAAAACATTTTTGTAAATGTGATATAGTCCTTGGATCTGTAATTGTAATTTGTTGTCATCTACTTCAGGTTACGACAGCCATCTAACAAACATGTGGCAGGGCGTGTTTACAGTCATTTTGATTTGCCCAGTATCCTGCGGGGTCACCAGGTCACATATGCGCTGGCATTTCCGTTAGTGTCAAAGGAACGATAAACTGTTATGCTGATATTTGCTGGTTTAAGTATATGATTTATTTAGGTAGATATAATACTGATGTGTAGTAGCATTACAGTAACCAGACAATGTGTTCCGCTTTCACGGCGAACAAACATAGCTGGTTTGAACACTGTGGCACATGGGGACGGAAACTTTGTTGCTTTTCCGGGAACTCAAGGGGATATCCAAAAGGACTTCATTTTTAAAGGATGGATTTGCAAGTGCTGGGTATTTTTCTGTGGTGTCGACATTTAGTTCAGTATATCATAGCATGTTATGAAGAAAAAAAAAATCAACTTACACGCTAGCCGCCCCAGCCACCTTAAGTCAAACTATGTCATAATTGTTCAGAATCAATTATATTAGACTAGCTTGTACAACAATTATGACAACACAATTCCTTTGATTCAAATAAAAACACAGTGCATAGTTTGGGCTAAGAATGTATGCATCGCAACTGGATGAAAATGAAATAGGAAACTGTTAAAAATGGGAACAGATTTTGGGGTTTTGTTGCCAGATGTAGTTCTACTCTCACAGCTGCTGTGTCTGCCAGTCAGCTAGCGGCATGGAGGATTGAGTCTGTGATGACAGCTGTCAGCCTGGCCCAGTTGCCTCATGACATCTGTCAGCCTGGCCCAGTTGCCTCATGACATCTGCAATCACTGGCAGACTGGCTCATCCCAGGAATAGCTGTCTATCAGCAGACTGGATGGTAGTGAATCAGCAGGATGGGGGTGGAAGGCCAGGGAGTGGGAATAGTTAGGGCAGGGTTTCCCAAACATTCTTATCAGCTTAAAAGCCCCCTACAAGTTCTGCCTTCTGGCTGAGGCCATTATGGCTCCCTGGGGTTAGATCACTCTTTCACTTTTTGGTCTATGGCATAGGAATGGTTTTTGCTTCTGAACAGGGAAAACGGCACATTTGTAGACTACTTCAGCTGCGCACCGGATAACAAAATCTTCTTGTTTTTGTTGACGTGTGACAGGGAGCACCTGCTACGTTGGTTTTCTCAGGAAAAAATTGTAGCATTTGACAAAAACTCTACAGCAAGTCAAAGACAATCACAGGCAACAACGGGTGCCTTTGTGATAAAATCTGAATCATTATTTTGCGCACAGGACTAAAAACATTAACACGGTCACCTATAAAAAATAAATAATGATCTGTTTCCCCTGTTTGGGAACCCAGAGCTAGTGGACAAGTTCCAATCTTGTTCAGCTTCTGGGAAAGCATTACGGTGGAGGTACGTACAGGGCCATGTAACAATTATTATACAGAAAACCATTTTCATATTACAATAACGACAATGGCATGAACATAAACAGGTTAAATAATGCATCTAGCATACAGGACACATTCTGAAGTCACACCAGTAGCCTAATTGTCAGTCATCGATATTTTAGAAACATTCTGAGAAGTAATAACCAGGTGAACTTCTGTACCAAGGCTGTGCACGTTTGAATACATTTCTGTTATTATAATAGAACCAGTTATTACATAATTTTATTATATTAATTTATTACTTTTGTTATACTAAATATTGATATATCATTACTGAAGGGTAATAAATGAAGGGTATTAAATGGTAATGATTGGTGTTCAGCTCAATTAGTGTCTATTTCCAGAGACAGAATGTTGATCTCACTTACTGGTAATACATCTCACATGTCTACAACAGTGACATTTTGTTGACCGCTACTTTTAAGTTTGAAGTATATATATTTGCAATACGATATTGCTGTAATAAATTAGGTAGGTTGATTACAGGTGATGGTAATTATCTTGATAGCGATTTTGTGATACTGTGATACTGCAGTTGAAAAATATTTAATTCAGTCCTATTTGCTTAAGTTGCCCCAAAATTAAGTATTACAATGTGCAATACTCCTTGCAAGTACTGTGCCCATCCCTGACAGTTACTCTATCTAGCAGTCAGTTTGAACATGTTCACAGAGTCACAGACGAAACATCAAAAATGTTAGAACAAAATGTTGACACTACTTACTTACCCTACTTGCACCCTAGTCGGTGCACAAGGCCACTTAGTCATGTTACTTACTTACCCTACTTGCACCCTAGTGGTGCACAAGGCCACTTAGTCATGTCACTTACTTACCCTATTTGCACCCTAGTCAGTGCACAAGGCCACTTAGTCATGTCACTTACTTACCCTACTTGCACCCTAGTCGGTGCACAAGGCCACTTAGTCATGTCACTTACCCTACTTGCACCCTAGTCGGTGCACAAGGCCACTTAGTCATGTCACTTACTTATCCTCCTTGCACCCTAGTCGGTGCACAAGGCCACTTAGTCATGTCACTTACTTATCCTCCTTGCACCCTAGCCACTTAGTCATGCATTAATATAAAATTATAGAATTTACCTACCTTACATATTGATGTAATGGTGTAATAATTAAAATGCATTTGTTAGTGTATAGGGACATATCAAAATCAATTATGATATAACATTAACTTATGCTACATATCAGCAGTAAAATATATTTTCAATGTGTTAATACCATAATAGTATTAATAAATTAAATTAAATCACCCATAAATCCTCTCTTCAATCTCAATCGCTCTGTTTTGAAATGATCCCTTACCAGTCCAAGGATGGATCAATGCTCCCAGACAATGTCTGTCCACTAAAGGTTAATGTTCATTACAGCCACAGCAATGTGCATTGTGTGGTCTGTGGGTATTAGATTGTGGGGCATTGGATTCCTTGCATAGTTTCACTGTGTACTCTGTCCACAGTTGCAAGATGTTCAGTGAATCGTAACTGTTAAGTGCATTCCATCAAAGGATCTCAACATATTCTGGGCCTGTGAACTATTAAGGCAGTGAAGAGTCAACCACTATGATTTTGCAATGTGACATCTAGGTCATGATATTGACACTGTGCCACATGTGATCAATTATTATGTTTTCCCATATGCCAGGTTAATTTTTCTACATTCTTCTACAATAGAATTTTGTAATATGATTTCATATTTGCCACATCTTGAATATGGGAATGATACTAAAACATCGCAAATCAGGTTCATTGATATTAAAATTTGTAGTGAGTGAATAATAAGTGAAGTATTATGCGCAGTTTGTTTAATAAATACTTCAGTAAAAATCGTAAAAATAATTGAAAGTGAATGTTAGATTGAGCTACTTGCAACATTTTACTGAATCCAGTCAAAAATATTTGAATAGTTTGTCTGATGATTTCACCAAAACTACAGAATTTTAACGTGTACAAACGTCCTAGCCTGTCATGGTGGGCAGTAGACAGGTTCAATTTTGTGTGAACTTAATCTGAAACGAGACAAGCAAAACAATGGAATTGAGGAGGAACCCATTATAGCCAGTAACAATTCCTTAAACAACTGACAAGTACTATAACAATTATATCCATTTCTTAAAGATGAACTACAAACTCATATTGCTAATAGATCATAAATCAATTTGCTGAAGTGTTTGGAAAATGAAAATGAAATATATTCAAAAACTTTCTTAGGAAATATTACATACAATTCCCATATGGACAGAACTGGATTTCACGCATGGAAATTGCCCATATGAAAGGCTGGTGTCATGATAATAATAACTTAATTATAAAATAAAACACCAGCATATTTAGTTCACCTTCTATTTGCCCTGATCTGCCAACTCCTGTCAGGTTGAACCATGAACAGCCACAAGTACTGCAATACCATGCATGCTCATGAAGCAACATGCACGCTCATGAAGCAACATGCACACTCATGAAGCAACATGCACGCCCATGAAGCAACATGCACGCCCATGAACCAACATGCACGCCCATGAAGCAACATGCATGCCCATGAAGCAACATGCACGCCCATGAAGCAACATGCACGCCCATGAAGCAACATGCACGCCCATGAAGCAACATGCACGCTCATGAAGCAACATGCACGCTCATGAAGCAACATGCACGCCCATGAAGCAACATGCACGCTCATGAAGCAACATGCACGCTCATGAAGCAACATGCACGCCCATGAAGCAACATGCACGCTCATGAAGCAACATGCACGCTCATGAAGCAACATGCACACCCATGAAGCAGCCCAATCAATGAACTTTTGTTTCATAAAAACCTCTGATATGTACTTATCTGTACACTGTATGTGTACAGATAAGGTACAACACATACAGATAAAGGTATGGTAACTATGGTTCCTATACAGTGCATTGTCTCGTTCTTATGGGAAAATCTAAGTGCTTTACAAGTCATCTAAATTATCTTGGAAGAATTCAGCAATGCCACAATTACTGCAGTGCTCAAAAGATATTCATTCAGTTTTACAATTATATTGCTGGAATTTGACCACAGCCAGACACTGTGATTACCCAGTATTGAAGACAGCCAGGCACTGTGATTACCCAGTATTGACCACAGCCAGGCACTGAGATTACTCAGTATTGCGTATTGCAAATCAGTGAACTGAGGCCATCACACCTGAATGAAATAGTTCAAGTTTCTAACAGCAACAAAAACTGTACAGGTAAGAGTATAATAAAAGTATATATATATATATATATATATATATATATATATATATATATATATATATATATATATATATATATATATATCTATATATGTATATATATATATATACATATATATATATATATATATATATATATATATATATATATATATATATATATATATATATATATATATATATATATGTATATATATATATATACACACACATATATATATATATATATATATATATATATATATATATATATATATATATATATATATATATATATATATATATATATATGACACTTAGTATACTCTTACCTGTACAGTTTTTTTACTATGAAATTATCATATCCTGTAATCTAATTTATTACAAAATAATTATGTAAATTATGTAAAGCTTTTAATATTGTCACAGTAAGTAACAGCTTGCATTTCTGGTAACACCAGTGTTCCTCTGGTATATGAGAAGTGGGCCGGGCCGGGCCACCTTGCTGTTTAAATAGTACACAAAAGTACACTTATTTCCACTGTGGTCCCCAAATTGTTGTCATTTACCCAGGGGAAACACTGAGTTTAGAGTTAATCTGTTCAGTGGCTGTCTCATACCAATAGACTACTGGCCAGAGATCAGCCTTCCTGTCTGGCTCTAACACAGCCATGAGTCAATTAATGTAGTTTACTGATCTTGTCTATAAATAGTCCTGCCTTATTCATGTGATACCCTGAATGAATGCCAAATGACACAGTAGGCCTGGCCCAATGACCATTGGCTGTACTTCATCAGCTGTAGATCCTAACACAGAGTTGCAGTCAACAAGGCCAAGTACTCTTACCAACTGTGATAGACACAACTGCGTAATCCACAAAAAAATATGGACAAAAAATTACATTGTCCTTATTATCCAGTTTCAATTTTCAAACACCATAATTAGCTTCAGTAGGTTGAGGGTTGGTTATACTGGTGGATCACCCAGACAGTGCCCCAGACTCTACACACTAGTTATAATGGTACTTTTTGGTAATTATGAACTGAATAGTTGGAGTTTAGTAATCATGCTATAAATGTGTCAATGACTTGTAATGTTTTGTTATTATTGGAATGATATAATGTCAAGGTGGCCGATTACCCTGAAACAAAAGTACTAAAACTTTAAAGGTTGTTTGAAATCCATTAGACCCCAAAAAAGCAAAAACAGTTGGGAGGTCCCTTGCACTTTTTTGAAATATCTGACACATTAACAGCTAAGCTACATGACCAACAGAACACTGTACTCTGATCATAATGAGTAATAACACAAGATTTAACTACTATTCAAATATAAAACTTGCAGGAATATTGCAATTTTACATGTCTGCATTATATAAAGCATAATATGTCAAACTCGCATAACAAAAATGATAAAATTAATGATTCTACGTAATTTATTAAGTCATGGAAAAAAACACAATTTAGGTCAATTTCGACAATATTCAATATTTGACCCACATTTATCTCTGTAAAAAGGCAAAACAAATTGAGGGTCCCGTACAATTTCTTTAAATATCTAACATAGTAACCACCTCGTCAGCAGCAAAAATAATAGTAAAATTTTTATCAAACCCTATATTTGACCACAATGAGTAATAGCATTTCAATAAAAGTTGGTCAAAATGTTCCTTTATTATTTATCTCTACACACACACAGAAAAAGTCATGACATGCCAGACAGAAATTTTTATTTGCTGTCTTGAAACCACACTCCGAACAAAATATTATTCCACTTATCCGTCAGAGGTGCCACATGTAGCGCATTTAATTTATAATGGTTTCAGTTCCTATTAATGTTGTTTTACCGATAAATGTATCATTTGTGTTTACTGTTGGCATCATGGACATCGACATTCAATCAATAATATTTTTTGTGTTGATTTAGTCGTTGTTCTAACAATGGTATACCGACCGATGTGCAGGTAGCATGATTTCAGAGTAGTCAGCCACGTTAACTTCAAGGCACCATTAGATCTGTCAGGCATATGAACAGAGTTTTGTACAGGTATAGCTTTTAAGAATAAACTGAGGTCTACATCCTTCTTGTTCTACCAGGTACGAGTCAACCCTCTCTCAAAGGCTTATAGACTCGGTGTGTGTGCACAGTGCATACGTGCTAAAGTGTTGTAAGAGAAAAGTACTAAAATATTTATAATTGCGAGAAAGAGAAAAGATGATTGTGTGCATACAGTATTGCAATTTAAGGAGAGGAAAAGTTGATAGCGTGAAAATTGCAATAAGAATTAATGTTGCTAGCTGGAGATCCTGTCTGAAGATCTCCAAACTTAGCACTGTAACTGCGTTAGCTGTAAGGTCGTTCCAGTTGGATATTGTACAGGGTAGGAAGCTGAACTGGATGAATTGTTTAGTGACTAGGGAGAGTTGAAAAGATTTGGAATGCATGTGCCAAGGCAAGAGGGTCTTGCAACGGGTGTGAGTTGGTATATCCTCGCAAGATTTTAAGTTATAACTTGATGGTTGAAATATTCAATGGCAATGGCATGCTAGGGTTTAGCCTAAGTGACTGATTCTAAAATTAAGTCTAAGATAGTCTATGTCTCACGCTCAACTTAGGCCTAGCTAGGCTAAGCCTCATCTACAGCGTCAGCGACAGTGTCAGTGTGTCACTGACACCGTACGTCACTGACAGCTTATGACACAGGTCAGTGTCACTGACTTATGACGCAATGTTGACTTTGACATATGGTGTACATGTTAAAAATGGATGAAATCAGGGACCACACGGCGTTTGGATCCTATGACGAGCCTTACACGCACCGCCTTGCCCGGGGCGAATGACAGCTACCGGCTCTATCGTGGCTTCTGAATGCAGCAGATCCGAGCTGTCACTACAACGCTACTTCAAAATAATCTAAAACGCCTAATCTAATGTACGCAATGTTATTACAAGGCAGTCACGTCCGAACGAATATATAAACTTGTCAAATGTGTACTAAAAAATTCTCACCTTCAAATGAAACGATTTAAAATGCCACAAGAATGTCAAGCATCTCACAACTTCGAAAGAACTTCTGCCATCTTGCCCCGAGCTCCTGCTTCGCGGAGGTGTGCCGATCCCAGCGTGCGTCACGTCGCGCACGCGCACAAAATCGACCGCCATTTTTAACCCCGAATTTTGAACACAGGAGAATTTAGGATGCCAAACAATATAGCCGATTATTGGCATTGTATACACCGTTTCCGGAGCGACACTCATGCTTCAGTTTGTATACATCATCACAATAATGTGTGCTTATGTTTGGTGTAACAAACTTATTTGACAATGCTTTGAAATACACGCTTTGAAGGGTGTGCATTCGACGGTCTCCGGCTTCTTGCCTGTACCACGCTGAGTTGAACAAATGACACATTTCATCCAATCTTTTGTCGCAATTCGAGCTTAAAACTATGGGTCTAGCGGTATCAATATGTGAACATGTGTTGTACGGGGCGTTGGAGTTCGCCCTTTACATGTTGGTTGATGTCGTTGCTAAGACGTCGCTTCGGGAAGCTGGGTGAGTGTTTGTGTAAGGCTTCGTTTGTGTAATGCCCAATGGCTAATCACGACACTAGTAAAATTAATGCCACTAGTACTACTCCACTGCACTGCCACTGGGCCGGCACAGTCCACTGGCACTGTTTTATGCCTATGGACTATTCTATTGAACTTGGACGGCGGCGTCGTCACACTTCGTCAAATTACTTGTGTATTCGTTAGCGGCTTAAGTTAGGCTTATCTGTCAGACATTACTAATAACATGGTTATGGGTCATGGCAGCAGTGCCAGTGGGACACATCTGACAATTCAAAACTTTGTATATCATATTTATAGCATCTGTGATCTGACGAAACGTTTCTTAATTTTCTTGGAAGCATACATAACAATTCCTTAGTCTTAGATATTATACTAGAATCAGATAGAAGCGATACTAATGAGTTTAATATATAACATCCTAATTATGATTTTTGCAATTTTACTAAAATATGTGATACCAATAAAAATTATTTTAGCCTATTTAGTTGTAGTATTGAATCTATAAAAACGAAATTCAGTGACCTTGAAGTATTTATTGAAGAACTAAAAAGCATAAACTAAGTTCACCATTATTTGTTTACAAGAATGCTGGATAGCAGACAATTATGACTTATCACAGATTTGGCTAAATGGATATAACTGTATTGTCCCAGGTAAAACATCTAGCAGCAAAGGCGGTTTAATTAATTTTGTTAATAACAAATTTGATTATAAAATAGAAGCAAAATTAAATACAGTGAAACCTGTAAACATGTCCATAGCGGACGCTGCCTGGAAGATGCATTATGTCTGTTATGGACAGTTGTCCATTATGGAGATACAAAGCTACAGTTAACAAAACAATACATGTATATACAATATATGTAAATTTAGTTGGTAAAAATGTCATTAGTTACACAGCGTCTTCCCTTCCCACAATGAGAAATTTGTCAATGTTACCTCCCCCCTGCCCCGACAGCAGTGGACATCTACAATTCATTTCAGTTGCATTACTTAGCAGATTAATTATTTATTCACAGAGGTGTCAAAGAAATTGTGATTACACGGGACCGATCACGGGCCCCATATGCCACCTGGTTTCCATGCAATTGAATGCAGTAACACTGACTAATGACATTTTCACCAACTATGTATATATACTATACACATGTATTGTTTTAATAATCATAGCTTTGTACCGTTCACAACAGTACCAACTAGTGACCGTAGCAAATTATAATGGCACCACCTAGTGAGTGTCCACTTAATCAAATTCTTCATAATGGACACCTGTCCATAACGGACATAATGCATGGTCCCAGCGGTGTCCAGCTTTCACTGTATATCAGCAAAGTTACTTAACCCTTTTGTGGCCAAATTAATACCAATGTGTACCTGCTACTGAGTTTGTTTATTATTTTGATGCATTGTCTCCTAAAGAATCCTGTTAAATCATGAAATGATGTGAACAAATCCTATAATTGGCTCAGGATGCATGAATGCAAATAAATATTAAATCTTTCATCAGATAAAAAATGCACAGTATTTGAAGAACTAACTGCTGAAGTAAATAGCAGAAAACTTTAGAGTTATGTGAATTTACTTACAAGATATGCTTTGCTAAAGGTTGAAGAAAAATAATATTTTCAAAATTATTCATATATGAAATGTAGGTAAATTAATATGCTGTAAGATGCAAAAAGAATTTCAAAACTGAAATCAAAGTATTTTTCTTTGTTTCTTTTCATGATTTCCGTTAAAATATACCGAAACATATCACTCATAATGATCAGCGTTGCCAGAAATATCTTCATCAAGGCTGATGTCACTGTCACAAAAATACTGTTGTACAAAACAATAGAACACTCAAAACTTATCATTTAATTGTAGACATCGCCAATTTTTCGTGTTTTGAAAGTGCAAACAATCTACATGATACTAGCTTGCAGCAAATGACAACCTTTTATTTGATTGGCTGAAATTATGTGACCAAAATTGTAGTTTAAAAGTGGTTTCATTTTTAGTATTTAACGTTGAACCCAGAACAAGTTTTCCTATAGCTGATTTTACTAACTATTCCATCGATAGTAAGAAAATGATGTAATTGTTGTCAAATGCAGAAAAACCTTCTGAATATATATATATTATAAAACATTATGTACCTGGGTCACTCCATGTGAAATCAACCAATGGTCAAAAAGTTGACGTCCCTTTATAGTTGACAACTTGTGCAAAAGAACCTAGCATTTACATACGAATCGTCTCTGTAATGCCCTGGTAAAATGTAAACAATGGGTAAGCACCCACAATTATTTTTGCAAGTTTTTATGTGCCTCTAACAGGAGAAGTTTTCAAGCCATGTATCATAAATTTGTTGAAGATGCAGATATATATAGGCACAGATTGTGAATGCAAAATTCTAAAATGAGAGGGTGGAGAACAATGGGTGTACTAGGCCCAAAAAAATTGTTTCTTAAAATTATTTCAGCAGTGTTTTTCATTGTTGTGCTGTAGTACAACATCCAAATTGGAACCCTCTGTTGGCATAGATACTGGCAATAATCTGTTAGTTTAGTAAGAATCTACTTACTATATTTTCAGAATAATTCAATCTTAAACTTTAACTTTTTATATATTTTGCGACTTTCAGCACCCAAAATGAGAATTTGGGACAAGTCCTATGACCACCATTTTTTCACTGCGCATAGTCTTTTATTAGGTAAGCAACATATTTAAATTTAAGGATGGTGTTCTGTCACATTTATTTTGGATATTGTTTTGCCAATTTGGGAGAAATTTAGGAGAAAACGCCATTATGTAGAACAGTGATTTTCAGCTTCAATATAACAACAATGAAATGCATACTGCTGAAATAATTTTCAGAAAAAAATTCACCATTTTTGCGCATCCAGTGAGTAATAATGAGTACGATTTTGGACGCTTACCCCTTATTCATATTACACTAGGGCATTACAGAGACAATTTACATGTAAATGCTAAGTTCATTTGCACAAGCGCTCAAGTATAGCCACTTAGTCATTGATTACAATTTAAGTAAATTCTGTGACATAAATTTTTTTTCATTTCACATGGAATGACCCAGGTACATATAAAGGTACATATTATCTAGAAATATGTATTTGGAAGTTTTTTGCACGTTGATTTGACAACAGTATATGCAATAAAGATAGAAACTTCTCAGATACCTACATATCAGGGGTGGGTTCAATTACACATAATTATATCAATTACAATTACATTTAAATTTTTAGTTCAATTACAATTACACCCATAATTTTTCAATTACAATTACACTGTTTCAATTTTAATTACAATTACATTATGCGGAACCAAATATATTCAGCATTTGTTAATTATATAGTTTTGCACTTTTGCTGAATTTCAATATTTTGTACACAATTGATAAACAAATATAACGGTAATGATTGTAAATTGTTGAAGGATTGTGGCTTGAATTTTGAATTGTACTAAATAAAAAGACAGCCGTTTAAACATATTTTTATTATATAAATATATATTTTAAATCTGGTATATAGACATTGATAAATTATATATATATATATAATATATATATATATATATATATATATATATATATATATATATATATATATATATATATATATATATATATATATATGTTGATGTATTTATAAACTCTTTCAAATCAATCTAAGTACTTGTCTTAACAGAGGGTACATGATTTGTGCTTATATAAAGACATTAGACAATGTCCACAAGGCTTCACCTCCTGTAGTTGCATAATCTGTCTTGGAGAAGGAAAGCATGCTGTGTGTCTGTGGCTGTAGCAGTGCTAATTATTGTTTGCTGAGAGGGTGGATTAGCACCTGTCCATGGCCCTGTGTACTCTAAGGGTCTCTAACCAGACTGCAAACTGGTACAGTATTAAACAATGGTAGCCCAGACTGTCTCACTTGAGTCAACATACTGAATTGAGAACAACTAGCACTTCTGACTTGAAAAGATACTTCCTCTGGAAGACAACTTTGTGTAGCTTCACTGCAGTCAAAAAGGGAATAGCTCAGACATACACAATGTCATAAAATATTTGACTGTCAGGCTATCTGTTGTCAATACAGCTACACAAGTGTGCACACTTTGTGCTTTTGTATTAAAAGACATACAAAACTCTGTTGATCTCAATGCTTGTAAACAATTATTTGTGCTAAATTCATATAAATTAGGGATTACAAAAATTGGAAGTAAAAAAAATCATAAATCAATGATTTTTTTGGAGTGATTTAAATCATGATTTAAATCAATGATTTAAATAAAACAACCCTGAACCTGTATGAGACTTAAATTATATTTTATTGACAGTTTGTTCAGGTAGTTTGTGATATGAAACGTACTGTAATTGATTGTAATTGAAATAAATTTTCAATTATACAAAATATAACAATTACAGCACAAATTTGAAATCATAATCAATTACAATTATACAATTTTGCTGTAATCAATTACGTAATTGGACCCAGCCCTGCTACATATGTAGATGTACTATTGATCTACACATGTAAGTATACTATTGATCAGAATAAAATTCACTTGTGTTCTAACATGTTGTATTGTTGAAATATGGGTTTAAAATCATTCGTTGGCTCAATAAAAACACACAATTCAATGGCAGATTGTGGCATAACTAATATCAGGGCTGGGTCCAATTACACAAAATTATATCAATTACAATTACATAAATTTTTTATTTCAATTACAATTACAGTCATAATTTTCTAAATCAATTACAATTACACTGTTTCAATTACAATTACATTATGCGGAACCAAATATATTCAGCATTTGTTAATATGTATTTTTGCGCGTTTTGCTGAATTTCAATATTTTGTACACAATTGATAAACAAATATAACGGTAATGTTTGTACATTTTGTTGAATTGTGACTTTGAATTATACTAAATAAAAAGATAGCCGTTTAAAACATATTTTTATTATATAAAAATACAATGCAATATCCAGACATAATCCTACAGGACATATTCCAATGCAGACATTTATCCGTGCGCATTTCTTAAATTATTCTTTGGAAAATACTAATAATAGGGTTTGATGTGTTTACTTTGAGGTTGTAGCTCCTGCTCTAAGCTGACATTCTTAACTGGTCTGCCCTTTGCTTTGTGTGAGTTGGGAATGGGAAGAGAGGCCATATAAATGGTCCTTGCCACCTGACCTGTCTCCAACCCACCACAACACAAGGGGTGTAATTGGCTTGCTAACTCTGCAATGTTTCACTGAATGTCTGTGCATTGTTTATTGCTTCCTGGCTGTTACCAACTTACTGAAAAGGCTAATTGCTAAGGCTACCCACCACTAGCACCACTGACCAGTACCCACCAGACAGTGAATACTGAGACTTAAATGTAAATATATAAGCAGGTGTTATTATTAGTCTTGATTTTCAACTCATGTGAGACTTAAATTATATTTTTATTGACAATTCGTTCAGGTAGTTTGTGATATGAAACGTACTGTAATTGATTGTAATTGAAATAAAATTTCAGTTATACAAAATATAACAATTACAATTACAGCAACATTTTGAAATATAAGGATTTATAGCGTTATGTTACTATCTACATAAAATTATATAATGGAGAATAAGCTGGTCAAATCTCAGGGTTCTAGCACAAGTAGTTTTTGAGTTATTGGTATTTTAAGTAGAACAAGAAATCTTCATGATTTCTGAAAAGTGGCAACAACGACAGAATCCGCTAAATTTTAAATGGTCATAACTCATAAACCATCCGAGCTATAGTTGACCTGTGTGGTTATATTGACCTGTGGATTAATAGGTAAAAAAAAATTATTCAAAAATATTTGTAGAACATGCTTTGGTAGATCTGAAATGGAATGCCCGTATTAATTAATAAATAACAGGACAGGACAATTTCCAGATAAACTTAAAATAGCTAAAGTTGTATCTATATATAAAAAAGACAAGACACAATTTTCTAACTACAGACCTATCTCACTTTTGCCAGCCATATCCAAGGTTGTAGAAAAAGTTATTTCGAATCGGTCATTGTTTTTAAAACAAATCGAACTTGCTTTATGATCACCAATATGGTTTTAGAGATGCACAATCCACTGAACGTGCTCTTCTCGAATTAGTAAATAAAATAATTGAAAAAATGGACAATAACGAAATTCCAATCCGTATATTCGTAGACAGCTCTAAAGCTTTTGACACGATAGGTCATGACATTATCCTGGGTAAATTAAACCACTGGGCTGGAAGGGGTAACTTTGGCCTTGTACGAAGATTACCTGACAAATTGAAAACAATGCGTTGAATTTAATGATGTAATACCTGAAACATTAGAACATAGATATGACTACAGGATTCCCACAAGGCTCCATTTTAGTACAGGTTCATCCCAACTCAACAATTTGTCTTATCAAGAAATATAATGGTTCTACAAAAAGTATGTTTTGAAGTAAGCTGATGACTTACTTGTGTTATTGTGCAGCACACGCAAATTCCTACATACTACAACATCCAACAAACTCATAGACTTTGTCACAACATAATGCAATGGAATTCAGTATTACTGCTCTTCATTATCTGTCTTGGTCATGGCAAAGCAAAAGAATAACCAGAGTCTGTGTCACTTTACTAAGCAGAAGACAAGTGCTCGCTGTATGCGTACATTAGTCTACCTTTGCTCTTGTTCCATCACTGATCATCGCTGGCAGCTTCTGGCACCAAGCAAATGTGAAATTCAATAAATGGGCAGTTGTTTAACTTGTTTCATTAAACATACTAATCTAGAGAGTAGTTTTTCATATTTTATAATAGCAAATCTTAGAGTGAAAGTAGACAGTTCAATAATCTTGGTAGTCGATCCATTCGGCCGCCTCTTATGAGAACATTGCACAGGTGTGTATTGATTTTGTTGATAATGTAAAAATTGCAATTACAGTAAATGTGTGTATGTTGTGTGAATATCTTGACAAATAATGATGCATTCTGCAGCACGGATGAAGAGAAACGACTGATCTGGTTGTATGAGTCGGTGGCCATCTTCATTCTGTCAGCGGTCATCTACCTGTTCCACCATGTGCCCTACATGCTGGCAACCCTCGCCTGCACAACCTTCCTCTACACACAGCTGCTCGGGCGAGTCGACTTCAGGTAATATTTTCCTGCTACATTCGCCGGCACCAAGATTTAGTTACCACCAATTCCAACCATCTAAAATATTGATCATCTTGGATCAATAGAAGTGGTTAGTTAGCTTTAACTGTCACCACATGAGTACTTTGTTTATAGTTTTGTGTATTGTTCAGTCAGAATAGCTTTTCATGTCATAATTTATAGTTACATGTTTTGTTAAATCAGAATTGTTTGTCATGTAATCTGACTAATCATTTATTTACATTGTTATAACAGAATGTTTTTATGTAATCGATCATGATTACGCATATTGTCATAAGCTATACCAGAAGAGCTTTTTGTGTGATTTCCTGTGTAACGTTTGGATCACGCAAATTTCAGTGAACGCCCAAGAACCGTTTGTTGATGACAGTGTTTGAAGCGATTCGTGATCATCTGTTTTCAGCTATTGGTGGCACCTCCTGGTGACCAAGTGGGACGAGTTCGAGCAGCACGAACAGAGCCTGGAGCAACGCCAGCAGCCACCAGAGATGTCTATGGCATCGATGCCCGTCATGACTACGATGGGGTCGATGCCCGCCATGACGGCAGGGATGGTTTCCATGCCCCACATGACGCCAGGGATGCAGGCTGGTCAGCAGTGGATGATGCCACCTGCCATGACACAGCTGGCTCCACCTAGTGGCATGATGCCACCGAGCATGCTCTCATTCGACACGAGACCTGAGCCCACGCAACAGTACGAGGCTTGGTACCCCGCTGACAGCGAGCGCGTGCAGATGCAGCAAAGAGGCGCAGCGATATCGAGCTCTACGCCGACCGCGGCTGCCGGAGATGTGAGACTCGTGGGTCGTACGACCGCGCCGATGATGGCCATCAACCAGCCGCACAATACGTACGTGCCGACACCCGTGCCCCCGGGGTTCCGCTTCGCCCCGTACATGCCACGCACATCTGAGCTGATTCGTCGCCCCATTCACTTGACACCCGGGGCGTCAAACACAGGGAGCGACTCTGCCGACATGTCATCAATCTCGTCGCGACTGAAGGCCCGCGTCATGTCAGCGCTGGGCATGCAGTCGTTGACCACAACCCAGCCACGGGGTCTTATCAACGACCGCCAGAACCTGTGCTTCATGAACTCAGTGCTACAATGTCTACTGCGTAGTCCCGGTCTTGTCGGCGCGCTGCCACAAGAGGCCGCTACTGGGATGCAGGAGAACTCACTGTTACACAGCGTCGTGGAACTGATGCACAAGTTGAATGTCACCTCAGGCACAGCGTCAAATGTTGACGCATCGGCCCTGTGCAGGGCAGCTAGTGTTTTGCCTGGCTCGATGGTTGCTAGCCCGTCACGACCTCAGGCACAGCAGGACGCCGCAGAGTTCCTCATGTGGCTTCTCTCCATGCTCCATGGCTCGCTCAACACTGGAGGACGTGGCGAGACTGGTCACCAGGGGGCGTCCTTCCTTGGTGAGAGAACTCTGCATTTTGATTTCCCCAGAAATGTGCAATTTAGTTACATGGAATATTTTAGTTGATTTGTATGTGTTATGAAGGCACTTGGCACAGATTATGATTGTAGTGGGGTAATAAAAAATACAAGGGCTGTAGGGCCTAAAACTTCTGGGCCCGAGTTCATTCAACATGCTTGTAACTAGTGGACTCATTCTGCTGACAAACATTGTGAGATTCGGATGAAATATTCAGAAAATAACAATTAAAAGTAACTGGCATATTAAATATTCTTAAAATGGTTTAGCGTTAAAATGGTTTGGCCCATTTTTCTTTATGACAGTGGAACCTCACTGTTGAGGTCACCCTCGATACTGGGCCAAAGTGACCTGAATAGCGAGATGACCGCATTAGTGGAACTTAAGTCTTATAATACTTTTGTACTTGACGGTTATGGGAATAATTTAGGACTGTCCCAGTCTTACCATAATGGGGAGGTGACCGTAAAGCATGGTTTGGCTGTATAGTGTTGTCAGTTTTGGTAGAACTGTCCTGGCTGAGTATTTCTTGTGTTAATCTTTCAGATGCCAACCAGCAGGTGATGTCTAAACCTCGCATGGCACTCAACATGCTCAAATTCATCTATGGTGGTCTGACCCCCCAGCGTATAGGAGAACTGAAGGCACAGTGCAGGAAGGAGGTAGGTCTGCTGTTGAGTGTGCAGTAGTCTTTGTTGTGTCTAAGCCGAGTGCCAGGAACTTAGCTAAATGTATATATGTGAAGATGAAGCCTAGTGCTCTAGTGAGTTGATGGCTTGATCACACCATAATTGAAAATTGCTTTTGCACGGGAGCCTGTCTTGAACGACAGCACCTTCGGTCCAGCAAAATCATATCAAATCAGTTAGTCTCCCATAGCAGGTCAATTAACACTGGAAGGGCCAAGGGAACCAACATGTCACTCAAGACAGGTTTTTTTCCCCAAAAGAGAGGTTTCCCAAGACAGGTTCTACTGTATGTCAGGCTTGTTAACAAATGCAAATGTCAACGCATTTGAATGTAAATGTTTCACTTGATACAAATGCAGGAAGGAACGTGTTTCCAGGAAATGTTTTGGGGTCGCATGCAAATGTTTTGGTTACACATTTGCAAATACATTTGAGTTAATTTCAGATGTTTTGGCTTTATATTAACGTTTTGTTTTATTTGGAGGAAAAACGAGGTAATGTATACAAACATATTCATTTATTTATAAAATACATTAGTACATTATTGTAACCACTAAGTCCCACTACATACCAGTCCCACTACATAAACATGTCTGTAGAGTCATACACTGGAATAGACAATTGACAGTTTACTGGGAACTATGGCAGGGAATGAAAGGCTAATCATTCAGATAGACCAGAATGGAAAGGGAACCCAAGACAATAGACTGTCCACTGGCGGAGTCACTGGGATGATAACCTGGTGGATAATTACAGCTACCACTAATTATACTCTCTCTCTCTCTCTCTCTGGCTGGCATTGCTAATGTTTACTCCCCCCAATGAGCTGCCACTCCAACACACCCAACAGTGCCAACACAACACAAGGAAGTCATTTGTCTGCAATGTTTCACTGAACAGGTAATCTCTGAAGCCTTCAGCTTATAGACGAGTCGGTCTTTTCATGTTGTATGAGTAACAGCTCAGCCATTGACCAGTTGACTATTGACCTACAGAGCACTTTTTTCAGTGGCATGTTGTGAACTTGTGAAAGTGAATCTAACAATAATAATTGTTCAAAGAATTACGCATGCATTTGATTGTGCATTTGACAAATCAAATGTTTGTGGGTCGCATTTAAATGCAAATACAAATGTTTAAGGTACGCATTCAAACGCAAGTGCATTTACCATTTCACAGAGTCATTTGAATGCATATTAAAATGCTCAACATTCAAATGCATTTGTTAACAAGCCCGCTGAACATCCAATGATGGATACGCATTCAATTATTGCCTTTATTTATAATGAATGTGGCATCAGATTAGGTCGATATTACATTAGTAAGCGGTAATATTTATCCTTGTTATATTTTGCTCTGAGTGCATAAAAGCCTTGTCATTGTGATTAGATGAGTGCACTGCCGGTTTCAGATTGAGCAAGCGAACGGCCTTGACAATGACTCGTACGCCGAGCCGATCCAGCGCCTGTCGGACCTCGAGTGGCTGACGTACAAAGAGAGCAACAACTCGGTGATAGACGACCTGTTCACAGGTCAGATGGTCGAGGCTCAGCACTGCATCGCGTGCAATCGCATCTCAGTGAGCATCCAGACCTTCAGCATCCTCCCAGTGTCTGTTGTGGAGCCTCGCCTACTCAATGGCCTCGTCTATCTCGAGGACTGCTTCACAAAGTTTGGAAACATCGAGGACTTGTTCGGAGCGAACGGACTGCGCTGCGAGGCATGCAATCAGCGGCAAAAAACAATGTCACCTTGTGGTGGCTCGTCGAGTATGCCGGACATTGCATCGGGCATCGTCAGTCCAATCCTGGTGAACGGTACTGTTGGTAAGACATTGAGACGACGCGGCGGTGGTGGTTTGACCGTGCCGTCGGACTCAGCAATCGTGCAGCCATGTGTCATGTCGCCGATCGCGAGTGCCAGCTCGCAGTTTAACGACAGTGGTTTCCACGACAACCAGTTCCGGACTTCAACACCGATCCACAGCATCAGCAGTGCTGCGGTGAGAACGCCACCATCTGATGCCCCAGTACGTCTGACTGACGGACAGCGACGCTCGTTGCTCCGTCAGCTGCCCGAGTGTCTAGTTGTACAACTGATGCGCTTCTCGTACCACAACGGTGAGCCACGCAAACTTCTCCGTCCTGTCTCCATACCACTGCACAACCTCAATCTTACCCACCTGATCATTGACAATGTGCTGAAGCGCGACGGACTCACAGCAATCAGTTCGTCATATCGCTACGATCTCTACGGTGTCTCCGTGCACCTCGGCTCGAGTAGTATCTCATTCGGCCACTACGTGGCGTATGTGATCGCTGGCGATGGTAAGTGGTATCGCTTCGATGACGATCAGGTGACATCTGTCAACATGGAGTACGAGCTGAACACGAAGCGTTTACGCGAGAACGCGTATATGCTTTTCTATCGGAAGTGTTCCGTTTGATGCAGAGAACCACTGGTTATCCTACTTCATACACAGTCAATAATATATCATCATAAACTGAGCAATGAATGCTTGGCATGAACATACCTCGCAACTTGCAGACATTGAATGAACCACGCATGGTTCGTGTTACAATGGCGCTGTTGAATATGTGGTCATTGGACACATTGGATTTTTTAATACTTCACAAGTCTACTATAGGCATTGTAAGGCATGTGGTTGATCTTTTATAATATATTGAACATGGAGCATTGAAGGTAATCGTGTGAATGGTTTTATCATATATATCTTTTGCATTAGAACCATTGAAGAACCAACCTTATTTTCAAGAGGCTGGAGAGGTACAATTCAGATCATAATCTCATATTATTATCCACAGTGCAACTTTTCATGTAGGTGACGGTCCAAAGAAATTATGATTGCAAGATTGCTGCAATTCAGCAGTTATTTATGAAACTATTTTCCTCTCTGTGTCATAAATGTAGCGACATTGCTCCGGTTCCGTGAATGTTTGTTTGTGCAGATGTGGGAGTGAGGACAGTGAGAATGATGTGCTTTCTGAACAGCTTCAGAGGATATGTTGGCTATGAACTAGTGCAGCAAGAGAATTGAACCCGGTTATGTGTATGCGTGGCATATGACATCACAGGGCTGTCAACATGGACTGCACATGGTTTCTCAATTCACCAAGTGCAAGTGTAAATAATTGTTGGCTTGTAAAGTACTCTAGGCTTACAGTGCTCGTGTGCTGTATGTATGTTTGTGCAAGTGTGTTATTTCCAGTGCCTCGTGGATATATCATCAATGCATTTTCCAGACAGGCCTAAACAAATCGCTCCTGTGACATGCTTAATAATTTGCTATTAAGTTTTCCCAAAAATGTTATGAAAATGTGAATCTCCAGAGCTACATTATCACTACAGTTTTTTTATGCAGATTGTTATGATACTTCTGTAATATTCTTTCATCTACTGACCATGAACAAGGTATCTTTTCAAGGTTTCTGGTTGCCGCAGAATTTACAGAAAAGAAATAGCGGCTTATGATTTAGACGCAGGTCACTGACATTGCACAAACTACTATTATTTTGATGTATATTTTTCCAGCGAACAAATGTGAAATGGTAACTTCTAATAAATTGTCCAACAAACTGGAATGTAGTTGGATCAACATTCATAATATTTGCAGAACATTTCTTCCATTAGAGTAAGTTCGACAGAACTTCTTCAGCATCGTACTGAGCTTAGTTATGTCAATGACCATTCCATGAAGATCTTTAGACTCACAGATTTTTCTGCGCCAGAAGTTGCATATCCGGCTGTTTTTAGGACCATGTTGACTGTTCCCATACTGCTGTGACGGGGGACCTCAAGTTGGTATTGTAGTGCTTTTCTAGACTCAAGACCCACCAGTGTTGCCGTTATCAATGTTGTATATAATATCATAGTAACTGTGCACAATGCATATTCATCTGCGGAACGTGTAGAGTATTATGCATAAAAACACATTCATTTAATAACTTTTCGATGCTCAAATTCGCATATTTAACTTGTTTTTAGCACCATCTTGCAAATAAAATGGACAAGATGGTGGTAAAAGCGAGTTGATTAAATGTGTTTTATGAACAACGTGTTTAATTTATATGTTCCTTAGATAAATAGATATGGTATTTGTTAATAACTGAAATTGGGGTTGGTCCGGATTCTAGAGAAATGCCAGTATGCTCTTTAAACCTGGCCGCCAATGATCTGCTGGTTTCGCCCATGTACATTAATTACTATATTTGATGACGGTCTGTTACTTCTTATATTGCCCCCACACACGTCTTTATGCCTACAGTATCACCACAGCCAGATATATCTTATATCGCCAGCCACACACGTCTTTATGCCTACTGTATCACCACTGCCAGAGATATCTTATATCGCCCCCACACATGTATTTATGCCTACTGTATCACCAATGTCAGACATATCTTATATCACCAACCACACACGTCTTTATGCCTACTGTATCACCACTGCTAGAGATATCTTATATAGCCCCCATACACGTTTTTATGCCTACTGTATCACCACTGTCAGAGATATCTTATATAGCCCCCACATACGTCTTTATGCCTACCGTATCACCACTGCCAGAGATATCTTATATAGCCCCCACACACGATTTTATGCCTACTATATCTCCACTGCCAGAGATATCTTATATAGCCCCCAAACACGTCTTTATGCCTACTGTATCACCACTGCCAGAGATATCTTATATAGCCCCCACACACGTCTTTATGCCTACCGTATCACCACTGTCAGACATATCTTATATAGCCCCCACACGTCTTTATGCCTACCGTATCACCACTGCCAGAAATATCTTATATAGCCCCCACACACGTCTTTATGCCTACCGTATCACCACTGTCAGACATCTTATATAGCCCACATACACGTCTTTATGCCTACCGTATCACCACTGCCAGATATATCTTATATAGCCCCCCACACACGTCTTTGTGCCTACCGTATCACCACTGCCAGAGATATCTTATATCGCCCCCACACACGTCTTTGTGCCTACCGTATAACCACTGCCAGAGATATCTTATATCGCCCCCACACACGTATTTGTGCCTACCGTATCACCACTGCCAGAGATATCTTATATAGCCCCCACACACGTCTTTATGCCTACCGTATCACCACTGCCAGAGATATCTTATATAGCCCCCACACACGTCTTTATGCCTACCGTATCACCACTGCCAGAGATATCTTATATAGCCCCCTCTTATATAGCCCCCACGCACGTCTTTATGCCTACCGTATCACCATTGCCAGAGATATCTTATATAGGCCCCCACGCACGTCTTTATGCCTACTGTATCACCACTGCCAGAGATATCTTATATAGCCCCCACACACGTCTTTATGCCTACCATATCACCACTGCCAGAGATATCTTATATAGCCCCCAAGCACGTCTTTATGCCTACTGTATCACCACTGCCAGAGATATCTTATATAGCCCCCAAGCACGTCTTTATGCCTACCGTATCACCACTGCCAGAGATATCTTATATAGCCCCCAAGCACGTCTTTATGCCTAACGTATCACCACTGCCAGAGATATCTTATATAGCCCCCAAGCACGTCTTTATGCCTACTGTATCACCACTGCCAGAGATATCTTATATAGCCCCCACACACGTCTTTATGCCTACTGTATCACCATTGCCAGATATATCTTATATAGCCCCCACACACGTCTTTATGCCTACCGTACCACCACTGCCAGAGATATCTTATATAGCCCCCAAGCACGTCTTTATGCCTACTGTATCCCCACTGCCAGATATATCTTATATAGCCCCCCACACACGTCTTTATGCCTACCGTACCACCACTGCCAGAGATATCTTATATAGCCCCCAATCACGTCTTTATGCCTACTGTATCCCCACTGCCAGATATATCTTATATAGCCCCCCACACACGTCTTTATGCCTACCGTATCACCACTGCCAGAGATATCTTATATAGCCCCCAAGCACGTCTTTATGCCTACTGTACCACCACTGCCAGAGATATCTTATATAGCCCCCAAGCACGTCTTTATGCCTACTGTACCACCACTGCCAGAGATATCTTATATAGCCCCCACACACGTCTTTATGCCTACCGTACCACCACTGCCAGAGATATCTTATATAGCCCCACTGCCAGAGATATCTTATATAGCCCCCAAGCACGTCTTTATGCCTACCGTATCACCACTGCCAGAGATATCTTATATAGCCCCCACATACGTCTTTATGCCTACCGTATCACCATTGCCAGAAATATCTTATATAGCCCCCACGCACGTCTTTATGCCTACTGTATCACCACTGCCAGAGATATCTTATATAGCCCCCACACACGTCTTTATGCCTACCGTATCACCACTGCCAGAGATATCTTATATAGCCCCCCAAGCACGTCTTTATGCCTACTGTATCACCACTGCCAGAGATATCTTATATAGCCCCCACACACGTCTTTATGCCTACTGTATCACCATTGCCAGATATATCTTATATAGCCCCCACACACGTCTTTATGCCTACCGTACCACCACTGCCAGAGATATCTTATATAGCCCCCAAGCACGTCTTTATGCCTACTGTATCACCACTGCCAGAAATATCTTATATAGCCCCCACACACGTCTTTATGCCTACCGTATCACCACTGCCAGAGATATCTTATATAGCCCCCAAGCACGTCTTTATGCCTACCGTATCACCATTGCCAGATATATCTTATATAGCCCCCAAGCACGTCTTTATGCCTACCGTATCACCACTGCCAGAGATATCTTATATAGCCCCCACACACGTCTTTATGCCTACCGTATCACCACTGCCAGAGATATCTTATATAGCCCCCAAGCACGTCTTTATGCCTACCGTATCACCACTGCCAGAGATATCTTATATAGCCCCCAAGCACGTCTTTATGCCTACTGTATCACCACTGCCAGAGATATCTTATATAGCCCCCAAGCACGTCTTTATGCCTACTGTATCACCATTGCCAGATATATCTTATATAGCCCCCACACACGTCTTTATGCCTACCGTATCACCATTGCCAGATATATTTTATATAGCCCCCACACACGTCTTTATGCCTACCGTATCACCACTGCCAGAGATATCTTATATAGCCCCCATACACGTCTTTATGCCTACTGCCAGATATATCAGTGCTGACTAGAGAGAACAACTTGTGCAGAGAAATCAACGTTTTGGGCGGACCTATAAAATGTACACTTAAAAGTAAAAGATGGTACCCGGGGGGGGGGTTCGTTCGAACCCCCCCTGGGGACGAGCTTGGACACATATCCAGATTCAACGCCATGGTACATGGTCCCCCGGCCTCAACCCCCTGGACACGAGCAATGTATTGTTATGCATATTTCTTCAATTAGTTGTACATTACTTGATTCTATTAATTAATTGATCGTGGGTTTGCTTAACTTACTATTTTCTAATTATAATTTACGTCGTATTATTACAATGTCATATTGTACATGTAAACGCCTCTGCTTGTTCGGCTTTTTTTCCTTTACTTGAGTATAGTCTGTCTTACCACTAGTATATGTCTGTCCTACCACTAGTATATGTCTGTCCTACCACTAGTATATGTCTGTCCTACCACTGGTATATGTCTGTCCTACCACTGGTATATATCTGTCCTACCACTAGTATATGTCTGTCCTACCACTGGTATGTCTGTCCTACCACTAGTATATGTCTGTCCTACCACTGGTATATGTCTGTCCTACTACTGGTATGTCTGTCCTACCACTAGTATATGTCTGTCCTACCACTGGTATATGTCTGTCCTACCACTAGTATATGTCTGTCCTACCACTAGTATATGTCTGTCCTACCACTGGTATGTCTGTCCTACCACTAGTATATGTCTGTCCTACCACTGGTATATGTCTGTCCTACCACTGGTATATATCTGTCCTACCACTAGTATATGTCTGTCCTACCACTAGTATATGTCTGTCTTACCACTAGTATATGTCTGTCCTACCACTAGTATATGTCTGTCCTACCACTGGTATATGTCTGTCCTACCACTAGTATATGTCTGTCCTACCAGTGGTATATGTCTGTCCTACCACTAGTATATGTCTGTCCTACCACTAGTATATGTCTGTCTTACCACTGGTATATGTCTGTCCTACCACTAGTATATGTCTGTCCTACCACTGGTATATGTATGTCTTACCACTAGTATATGTCTGTCCTACCACTAGTATATGTCTGTCCTACCACTAGTATATGTCTGTCCTACCACTAGTATATGTCTGTCCTACCAGTAGTATATGTCTGTCCTACCACTGGTATATGTCTGTCCTACCACTGGTTTCCTATGTGTTTTCCCATCGTCATATCTTTCTTGCTTATACTTCCTCAGTTATTCCCACCGACCGCCGTCTCTCGTCTTTCCCGAACTCTCCTGCGTTCAACGCCCCACCCCTTGCTTCGCCTTTATTAAACATCTTTCAACTAATTCAGTTTTCTCTGTTATGTCGTCATCTCCTGGTCGTATCATTGTCCCATCTTATTTCCCAATTGTGTACCTGTTCTTAAAGATCTTTTACCTCATTTCCTAATTGTGTCCTTGTCCTTCAACGTCATTTCCTAATTATATTCACGATTTTTTACCCCATTTCCTAATTGTGTCTTTGTCCATCAACGTCATTTCCTAATTATCTCCCTGTGTGTTTACCTCATTTCCTAATGGTGTCCCTGTCCATACGTCTACTTAATAAAACAAATATTACAGAAGCTCGTGTACAGAGGCGAGAGACCGTATTGTCTGCTCAAGGGCAGGGGTGTCATAGGCACCTGCCTACTCGTTGTCGCCAGTTTTGGCGAGATCTGGACCCGGGGCAGCCCATTCATTCATGAATCACGTTGGAAGGAACAACCAAATAATTGTCAGAAACACAAAAACACAACTTCTCTGTACTGACATTATCCGCGACCGTTACCCCGTCGACAGGCTGGGGCTCTGCGTGACATGAATGCGTATATAACATTTATTTTTGCGATGTTGATAGCCGACATTTCTAACTTCGTCGTCACCGTTAGTTTTTTTCTGTTCTTCTTCCCTTCCTCCAAATATATCAGAAATAATTAATAAAGTTTAAGCAAATGTTGTATACACAATAGGGTAGTGTGGGGGGAAGAGACACGGTAAAACATGATAGCTGTGAATTATGCCTCTCCCTCCCCCCACATACATATATACATACACACGCACATCCCTCCCCTACCCCCTCCCTCCATCCCTACACTCCTCTCTCCTTCCCTCCACCCAACCCTCAGTCCGTCCCTTCCACCCACCCACCGTCCCTCCCTCCCTCGTCGGCTATCCTTCCCTCCCTCCCTCACTCCCTCCCTCCCTCCCTTGTCCCCCCCCCTCCCTTTTCTCAACGAAACTGTTGGTCATAAAACGTACTTTAACTATTGCTCTTGTTAACAGAGAAATATAAGTTTAAAGTATAATATGTCTCATCCTGCCTCACAGTACCCTATGTAGCGTATATACACTCGTCTGTTCAACCTTGGCTTGACTTCGTCGCAGATTTTGATCGAGTTGAACTTGAGCAGTCGTCCACGACTGGCGGTCATCGACTTGCTGTACGAGTTTAACTAGTAACGTTTGTGACGTCATTCGCGTGCACTCACGGGAACGAGGTCCTACGAGTATAGTTTCACTATGAACCCGCCAGATGGCGCCGCTAGATTACGTACGCATCGCGTTTACGTCTTGTTCTTCGTCTAATGCTCAATATTACAACAAATCCTTCAAATTTGAAAGTTGTATATTTGCAACCTAGTGTGTGTTCGCACCAATGGTGTTTTTTTAGAGATAGTGAGTCCACGACAGGTTTATCCATTTCCACGTGCGCCATATGCTACTTGCCCTGGCATAGACACCAAGTAGAAGGGACCAACAGCGTTTAGTGTTTCTCCCAAAAGAAACAGACAAAGTGGAGTGGGCGAAATTGCCCAAGTTTCCAAACGGCGGCATGTGGTTTCGAGGTCGACTTCAGGGAATAAATTATCGGGAGCATTTCATGGCATTCGTGCGATAAACGCATCGATGTAAGGCAACGAGCATCTACATGTCGTCGATACGTGACACACACACAACATTACAGCTAGGGTAGTAGCTCTCGTAGTTCAAGGACGTATGCATGATAGTCACCATGTATGATAGTCACCATGTGGTTTTAACATTAAGCGCTGAACGCGAATGTTGCCCGGAATGCGAACACCGACACGAACTGTCGTCTGGTCAGACCCAGTGCGTAGGGGAAAGTGCCTAAGACGCCCACTGTGCACAAGAGTAATATTAATAAGAATAACGATATAATTATAAAAACCAGTAAAATGTACATGTTTGCAATCATTGATAATAAACCCACGTTTGTAGTAAAATAGAACCCATAGATTATTATGAATAAACTGTGCATATAAAATATAAATTGTTACACATCATATGCATCATTAGGCATAAAAGGCTAACTGATTTACAATGACTAAACATTATCAAGTGATTCGGGTCATCTGATATAATAATAACAGCAAGGTGTTTTACAATTTCACAGTGGAATAAACTGTGACTGTTTGGACACGAGATTGTGATCTTAATGATCTGATGATGTTGTTTTCAGATGGCAAAACCTGGCTATAAAAGACGACCCACAAGGTGCCAATATGGAATCATCCTACCAGGACAGGCTATATGGGGTCTTGACGAGGATGTAGTTGGTCAGGAGCAGGCTAATTTTGGGTCTAGAACAGGTTGTAGTTGGCCAGGAGCAGGTTGTAAGGGACCAGGAGCAGGTGTAGTTGGCCAGGAGCAGGTTGTAAGGGACCAGGAGCAAGTGTAGTTGGCCAGGAGCAGGTTGTAAGGGACCAGGAGCAAGTGTAGTTGGCCAGGAGCAGGTTGTAAGGGACCAGGAGCAAGTGTAGTTGGCCAGGTGCAGGTTGACCATGATCATGAGCAGGTTATAGGGGGACAGGACTAGACGAGTTAATCAGGAGCGGATTGTTGAGGATCACGAGCATGTTGTAGGTGGTGGTCAGAAGGTGAATTTGGTAGTAGGCATGTTAGGCAAAGATGCACAACCTATCGGGCAGCAAATTCTAACATTCTCACCAATTCCTACGGCTTCACCGCGGGCCAGGAATCGACAAGCTCAGACAGCAGAGCTGTTAATTTCGTCCCCTTACAAAAAATGCGTTAATTGAAAATATGGCATTGAGAGGAAGAGATAGATGATGGGGGTTACCGAGAGGAGCAAGAGGGAGAGGAAGAGATAGATGATGGGGGTTACCAAGAGGAGCAAGAGGGAGAGGAAGAGATAGATGATGGGGGTTACCAAGAGGAGCAAGAGGGAGAGGAAGAGATAGATGATGGGGGTTACCAAGAGGAGCAAGAGGGAGAGGAAGAGATAGATGATGGGGGTTACCAAGAGGAGCAAGAGGGAGAGGAAGAGATAGATGATGGGGGTTACCAAGAGGAGCAAGAGGGAGAGGAAGAGATAGATGGTGGGGGTTACCAATAGGAGCAAGAGGGAGAAGAAGAGATAGATGATGGAGTTACCAAGAGGAGCAAGAGGGAGAGGAAGAGATAGATGATGGGGTTACCAAGAGGAGCAAGAGGGAGAGGAAGAGATAGATGATGGGGGTTACCAAGAGGAGCAAGAGGGAGAGGAAGAGATAGATGATGGGGGTTACCAAGAGGAGCAAGAGGGAGAAGAAGAGATAGATGATGGGGGTTACCAAGAGGAGCAAGAGGGAGAGGAAGAGATAGATGATGGGGTTACCAAGAGGAGCAAGAGGGAGAGGAAGAGATAGATGATGGGGGTTACCAAGAGGAGCAAGAGGGAGAGGAAGAGATAGATGATGGGGGTTACCAAGAGGAGCAAGAGGGAGAGGAAGAGATAGATAATGGGGGTTACCAAAAGGAGCAAGAGGGAGAGGAAGAGATAGATGATGAGGGTTACCAAGAGGAGCAAGAGGGAGAGGAAGAGATAGATGATGGGGGTTACCATGAGGAGCAAGAGGGAGAGGAATAGGTAGATGATGGGGTTACCAAGAGGAGCAAGAGGGAGAGGATGAGATAGATGATGGGGGTTACCAAGAGGAGCAAGAGGGAGAGGAAGAGATAGATGATGGGGGTTACCAAGAGGAGCAAGAGGGAGAGGAAGAGATAGATGATGGGGGCTACCAAGAGGAGCAAGAGGGAGAGGAAGAGATAGATGATGGGGGTTACCAAGAGGAGCAAGAGGGAGAGGAAGAGATAGATGATGGGGGTTACCAAGAGGACCAAGAGGGAGAGGAAGAGATAGACGATGGGGGTTACCAAGAGGACCAAGAGGAAGAGATAGATGATGGGGGTTACCAAGAGGAGCAAGAGGGAGAGGAAAAGTCAGAGAGAGGACAAGAGGTATGATGAAAGTCAGAGGTCAACAATTTGACGGAGAAAGGGGAAAGCCCCAAGTAAGATTGATGGCGGTGGGAGGGACAAAGGTTATATGTAGAACCAGAGGAGGCATACCAACACCTGCCAGAGTGGTCAGAACACGTGGTGGAGCCAGGGCAGCTCAGAATGTTGCAGATGTTAACAATGTTGCAGATGTTAACAAAGTAACACCAGGTGTTAACGAAGTAACACCAGACTACTTTTGTATCTAGTGTCAGGAGAAATACACTGATCCACCAACTGAGGACTGGCTGCAGTGTCTTGTGCATAGTGGTAACATGAAGTGTGTGGCAGCGGCTTTAGTGTTTGCGATATATGTGACAGTTAGGCCAGCCTACCATGACTTAACCATGCAGCAACACTAAGAGACAGTGTGATACCTTTAATAATGATATTGTCCTGGCTACAAGAACAAGTGGAGCACCAACAGGACAGTCTGTGTGTCTCACTCAGGGCTAAGACGTAGATTCCCAGTTCTGTATTGTTGAGTGAACTTACAACAAAGTGTAGACTTCGGCCTAGGCCTAGAAAAAGTTCGAACATAAAATTGTTGTTCCTGAGGGTGGGGGGGGGTGCGTTTTTGTGCTATTGAACTAATACAACATATGATGGGGTGCCTTTTGCGAACATTGTTTCCAAAACGCCCAGTTTGGCCTAAAATAATTTTTCTCTTATAACTTTACTACAAAACGTGGCATACATGTGAAATTACCACCAGTCAAACGTGATTAGAAACTAAACCAGCTCTTCTTGTTTATGTACTCCCTATACTGAGGTATACATGTATGTGCCGCGCAAATGCCCCTGTTTTTGGCAATTTTTCTCTCTCTGTCCGTAAAAAAATAAAATGTTCTCTCTTTGTGCCCCAATTAAACCTGATAATTCTCTCTTTCATCGAAGAGGAAATTTCCCAATGAAAACGTTCCGCCCGGGCTTACCTTACACTTATAGATATTAGATAAATTGTTCAATAATTCTCTTGGTGACCCAACATTTCTTGATTTCTCTCTCTCCATGTGCTCCATGGGGCTCTGTGTTCGTTGTCAGTGACCGTTGGCGTTGGACGGGATTCGCGGTGATTGGTCGAGAGGCATGTGTGAGCAAAACTGAAATATAAATTGTTGGCAAATTGCAGCAAACTGTCGACCAAATTACCAGAAATAACTATCCCCCGCCCCCCCCCCCCCGTAAAATGTTTGTTTGTTCCCCGCGGTGTATTTTGTTTCTTGAAATTTGCCGTGGATTTTTAAGTTATAGCTTAGGTATCGAAAATTTATTCGCGGAAGTGTTTTTTTTCTCGAAAATGATATTTCACAGTAACTCGGGGTTTCGAAAAAGGGAGTTTCGAGTGTACAAAATAAGCCGCATTTATGGGATGATTTCTGATAAATGTTACAATTCTCTCAAGAGGGAGTTCGAATGGGGAGTTCATTCGAACTCTGAGAACGGATATGTTACACGATCAGCAATATTATTTAGGCGCTAGATTTTTTTACACCGTATTCCAGCAGCATAATTATATTATGAGATATGACGCCTCCTGGTGACGTCGCCAGAACATGCGCCATTGGTTAATCGCCAGATGGTAGCACTAAACGATGATGATGCGTCAGTCGCTTTTTGTTTGTTAAATGCACTTTAGGCATTACACAAATAATTTAGACTTTTAAAGGCACACAATGATGAAGCATATCATTATACATAAAACGTAAACGTATGCATCTTTAGTGTGATACATTTCGACCAATAACTATAGTCCGTCAAGATAAAACAATTTGTTTCGTGAAATTAAATTGAAATTCTCTCGATTTTTCCATCAGGGTAGACTTGAACCATGGCTTCATACTCACCGTGTGGATATATTTCTTACTATTGGGGGTTGCTAGCATTAACCGGTTTGTTTTATATCTGCTGTTGGTGGGGGGAGGGTGTTTTAACTCCAGGCACGTTTATTTAAAATGCCGTATGCCGAACACGTATTGCTACGTTTATGGAAGCTGCCGTCATAATATTGCTTCTTTTGACTGTTTGCACCGTCAATAACTCACATTCCTAACTTGATTGTCACAGCCTAAACAGTAAAATTACATCATTTCGTTGTTGACACAGACATCCGCACGCACGCGTATGCGCGCGGGCGGGCGTGCGTGCGTGCGTGCATGCGTGCGTATGTACGTACGTCCGTGCGTGCGTGCATGCGTGCATGCATATAGGTGCATGTGTTTGTATATAGATGTGCGTGTTGGTATATATGTGAATATGTGTATGTACGCACGTATAGGCATATTAGCAGCTTCATTGATAAAATGAAATTATTAATTTCACATGGTTCTGGTAACAAATCGACATTAACTTTATAAATTAGCACATTTGTTGTATTCTTTTTATACCGATATATTTGCCTAAATAACCATACAACGATCTGACTACCCGTCACAACCTTGACTGTTTCACCGACCTTTGAAATGCCACACGAAACCTCATTATGAATATCCCACATTAAGAGTCTCACTACGACTGTAGTAATTGTTGTAGTCTGAGGAATACGTGGCAGGAAATCTGGACAGATAAGAATACACGATCGTGCTCGGTTGCAGTAACATTAGCAGACCAAAGAATCAGGTTGCCCCTTTCAGCAGAAGCTCTAGCTTCCATTGAATGAAACACCGGGAAATCAGCCCACACGACTGAAGGCGGATACGACTTCCTGATATGTTGATCAATTAAGCAGAATTTAGTCTTGGGTTGAAACGGGATTCTAGTTACCGTTCTGTAAATTCACCATTATATAAACAAGATCCGAGAAACAGAACATTTGGACATTATAACTTAATATTGGTATCGAAGTAATTAGAATTGTTAATACGAATTCAAATAGTAAACGCCTTTGTGAAATATAATTGTCCTTGTCATCTCCACTCCAATGACTTTGTGACTAAGACAAACGTAGTTTTTCTCCTTTGTTGAGTTTGCTACGCATATTTCACAATCCCCTAGCGCTGTTGTAAACAACTGTGAACTCTGGTATTTACAGACGTAGGCGTCTGTCTCTCCGTTAAGAGCACAGTGTCGTTTGTTTGGTCACCGACGACCGTGTAACAGTTTGACAGTGTCAAGCGCAATATTTCAGCGTGGGATTTTTAAGATGACATCATCGTGCCTCTGGCCGGCAGCGAACGTGCTCGTTTACTAGCTTAGCTAAACAGGTAATTGAATTTGTCCCCTTGAATCAACCATGAGGATTTGTTTTTGAGATACCTGAGTTTACACGCTACTAACCAACAATTGGATATTCCCACATAAAAGCGCAGTTTCGCTGATAACCCTGAAAACGATCCATGAAATGGTAGACATTTCGTAAATCGCAAATGCGGAAGTAAAATGATAACCTTTCCGACAAACACGTGGGACATATGCCACGTGTCACACCCTTGTGACTTTTAAAGCGTCATAGCCTACGTCACGACTGTTGTCCCCTTTCCGAGAAAGAACACTGATAAAGTCCGATAAAGGTTGCAGTTTGTTGATTGTTGACGATTCTGTCGGGACGCGACGCTATCGCCGGACACCGTGTCACGTGACTGAAACGCTATCGCCGGACACCGTGTCACGTGACTGAAACGCGATAGCTTGATATGTTTGGTTCTTAGAATTAATTAATTGTTTTCGGCAACACAACATTTTGGTGGCGAATGTTGTCACACGCGTGTTGCTGTACTTTCTGTTTGTACGAGTGTGAGTGCGTGCATGCGTGGTGCGTGCGTGTGTGCGTTCACGCGTGCGTGCGTTCGTGCTTGCACTTATTCGTTCGTGCGTGTGCGTACATTTGCGTTTGTGTGTGTGTGTGTCCGTGTGTATGTACTGGATGTGCAACAGTACACCGAACTATTGATTAATCGCAATAGTCGATGTGGCGACATGTATACTGTTTTTTGTACGTGCATTGGTCCTACAAAACGGTTCATTACTGTCACGTGACCTCACTTACTTCATTGGTCAGTGGTAAAGCTCGATTAAATGGCGAGTAGTGGGTTGATTCAGAAGAAACGAAATTGAACTAGTACAATTTCGACTAGACATAAGACAGTTTAATGAAATAAAAATTAGCCTGCTTTGTTTATGATAAAGTCATTATTTGACACACTCACGCGCGCGCACGCATCCACACACACACGCACGCATGCATGCACGAGCTCACATACAAATTATTGATTTAAAGATCCGTAGTTCGGATATATGCATTGCGCGTGCGTGCTTGCGTGCGTGCGTGCGTGTTGCGTACGTGCGTGCGTGCGTGTGTGTGTGTGTGTGTGTGTGCGTGCGTACGTAAGTCCGTGCGTGCCTGAGTGGATTTCCTTTTACACGTTCTATGTTGTCGCATGCAAAACAGTTTAAAAGGCCATTATTTAACTTAGCACATGCCAGATGACGCGAATATAATTATTATATGCTTTATATAACATTTATGCATAAGGGTGTAAAAGGAATCAGTTTCTAAGTAAGAAACTTGAAATTAGTAAGCATTAACTGCGAGGATTTTAGAAGACAACAATCGCGAACGCTTACATAGTATAAAGGCCCGTCACTGACACGTCTCGTGAATTCACGGACCTAAGTAAACATTTCCCGTAACAGGTACAACATGTCCTCAAGTACCATCAAAATGTCTCGTGAATTCACGGACCTAAGTAAACATTTCCCGTAACAGGTACAACATATCCTCAAGTACCATCAAAATGTCAATGACGAAAATTTAAAACGCCCCTTTTGAGAGTAGGCCTACGTCACTGTCTAAATGAAGCCGGGTTGTTGAGAGCTGTTCGGTTTGAGGATTGGCGTCCGTCTGTCAGTCGGTGTTTATGGACGTCTGGCTGGCGTTAAAAAAGTCCTCAATCAACACACGATTGGACTGCAGCACAGTAACGTCACGGTATAAATTACACCACTCTTGTTCGTTGTCATGTAGTGACGCTTGGGACCATCTCAAGACAGCATGCGCCGGTATATAAATGGAGTCCACTGTAAATAGACCCTCCTATGAAATAAAATGGTAATGTCGTAGGTGCTTAGTGAGATAATTATTTTCGAAGTGGCGCATTGAAGTATGGAATATAAAATCTGCTATTTCGATAGAAAAAAATGTACGAAACAATTTTACAACAGATTTTAAAGTCTTAAAAGATTTTGAAATGGTCATGGGTGAAATATATATCAGCACTAGCCTACATGGATACGTTTATGTCTTTCATCATAGCACGTGTATTAATGTAACATTTCTAAAAAAAAGTGGTCCATATGCCACGGGGTGCATTTACAATATCACACCGACAAGTGTGATATTGTAAATTGTAAAAATATGCAATCTGCTTACAGTAACCGTTTTTTTGTATATGCCAACAAACCTACAAAATTTAATCCGTTCGTCACCATAATAATGATGACAATAATGGCTGATGGGTGCAGACCACAGTAGAGAATTGCATTGGTGGCCATGTTAACGTTTTGTCTGATTATAAGTAAACGTGACGATCAAAAATGAAGATCATCATTTCATTGACATGCTGACCAAATTAACACACCTCCAGCTTATTTAAAACGCCCCGACGTGCGATGTAAATTTTGACAAAATAGCCATGTATTCATGCGCCCACGTGGCCCATAGCAGAAAAATTCCTATAAATCCCACCGCCTGCTAAACTCTAAAAAATTCACTATTTCGCCGCCAATAGCTTCTACAAACAAACCTGTGAATGTGCCTGCTCAATTGCACTTATGTCACATCATATGAATTGCATAAATTCACATATCGCAATTTAATACGCCCTACATTAGTGTGAAACAATAAACAGGAAGGTCAACAGTGGTCTTACCCCTGATGGTTCACCGGTGCACCATACTCCAATAGGAATTCAAGTGACACTAGAACTCATGTCAGTGTGGCACGATCCCTCGAACACATTGCACTGGTGTTTGGAACGTACGTTCAAAACACCACAGTGTTTCGGACCAAGGTTGGTGTGTTGAGGAAGTGCCCTGAGTTCGTCTGTTAGTGTGTCACCGTGTACGTCATCTGGAGAACCGATGCTTGCGAACGTCTGGTTTTATACAACTATTGGTTCAAATACTTTATCAACTGTGCATGTCATGTATCATCATCATCAATTGCGCATGTTTTGTATCATCATCATCATCTTCTTCTTCTTCTTTATCGTCATCATAATCGTCATCATCGTCATCACCATATCACCATCATTATCATCATCATCATCATCAACAACAACATCGTTATCACTACCATCACCAAAATTACCACCATCACTACCATCATTACCATCACTACCATCACTGACTACCACCATCACTGACTACCATCACCACCATCACTACCATCATTACCATCACTACCATCACCACTATCACGACCATCACGACCATCACTACCATCACTACCATCACCATCATCACTAACTACCATCACCACCATCACCACCATCACTACCATCACCACCATCACCACCATCGTTAACTACCATCACCAATATCACATAGGGAGACAGGACGGAAGGAGACGGGACATAGGGAGACAGGACGAAAGGAGACGAGAAGGAAAGAAATGGGAGGGAAGACAAATGGATCGAAGGAAAGGGGAGTGGGGGAGACAGTAGCGAAGGAGTCAGGGGGGGAAGGAGACGATAGTTAAGGTGATGGGAGTGAGGGAGACGGGAGGGAAGGCGACGGGAGCACAAGTTAGCCAGGAGACGGGAGGGAAAGGTGAAATGTTGATGCGTGAGAGAGAGCCTGATAACAGTCTGCCACCAAGTGACAAGGCTGCAGGACAGACTGTGATGGAGGGGATCCATCGGAAGAGCTATTCTGAGGCAATGATAGAAGGGGTGAGAAAGAGAGCGAGGGTGTTTGCGGGGGACTCAATAGTTAGGAAGACCGACAGAGTCTTAAACAAGGGAGATGACGTGGTAGTTTGCTTGCCTGGGGCCAAAATAGAGGCGATAACTGAGAGGGTAGAAAACATCGTGGGTTCGGACAAGGGTGGATCTGTTTTAGTACACGTAGGGACAAATAACTTAGAAAGGGAGGGTACAACTGCCATAGTTAGGAAATACAGGAATTTGGTCAAAACACTAAAGCAGACGCAGGTTGAGCAGGTAATACTGTCAGGGATTCTACCAGTAATAGGAAGGAGGGGTCATAGATATCGAAATTGCCGGGGGATGGCAATTAACATGCTAGTCGAGAAGCTATGTAGGGAAGAGGAAGTGGGTTTTGTGGATTTGTGGGAAAGTTTTGTTGGAAGGGCTGATATGTACATGAAGGACGGGCTGCATCTAAGTGGAAAGGGGGCAGCAGTATTTGCGGATGGACTAGCAGCAGCAGTAGACAGTGGCATGGGTAGCATAACGAATATTTTTGGTAGTCAACACTATTTAAACTAGAAGCGCAGGGGGGGTACTTAGAGGTGCCTCAAGCAGGACAAGAGGCCACTCGTACAGATAAACCAATATCAAAATGTCCGAAAAACATGTCTGAAGCAGGTCATAGATGCGTGTGTTTAAATGCTAGGAGTATAGTAAATAAGAAAAACGAATTAAACATTATGGTAGAAGATATTGACCCTCACATTACAGATGCAGAATTAGGATTGACAGGATACGTAATGTTTAGGAGAGATCGAATAGGAAGAAGGGGAGGGGGAGTTATTTTATATGTTAAAGAATCTATTCAGGCTTATGAAATAAAATTAGAAAGCGAAGCAGATTACAATGAAGCTGTTTGGTGCAAAATAGTTTCAGGAAATTCAAAATTAACTAATGGATTAGTTTACCGAAGTCCAAACATAAACGAAGAGGATAACACAAAAATACAAAATGCTATAAGGGAAGTTAGTAAAGGGGAATGTATCATAATGGGAGATTTTAACCATGGACACATAAAATGGAAATCTCTAGAGAGTACAGGGGTTGAGGACCAACAATTTTTATTTTTAATTCATTATAGCTTCCTTACTCAGCACGTACTAGAACCAACCAGGGGAGAAAATGTATTAGATGTAGTTTTATCATCACAAAAAGAATTAGTGGACAATGTAAAAATACATGAACCATTGGGTAACAGTGACCACAATCAAATACATTTTGACATCAATGTAAAAATAAAAAAACGTATAGGAGAAACTTCCAAAAAAGTAACTATAAAGATATGAGAAAATACTTAGCAAAGCTAGATTGGAAAAACATGCTGATGAATAAGACCGCAATTGAATGTTGGAATATTCTAAAATATGAAATTGAGAGTATCATCGATAAATTTGTTCCCTTGAAAAAACGGAAAACGGTCTAGAAAGAAACACTTGTCAAAAGAAGCTATTAGAAAAATAGTGTTTAAGTAAACTATGTGGAGGGTTTATAGGCGTACCAGAAAGGACGAAGACTATGCAAATTACAAAGAGGCACTTAACCTAGCTACAGCTGAAATTAGAAAATCTAAAAGAACCTTTGAAAAAAAAATTGGCAGGTAATATAAAAAATGACAGCAAGAGTTTCTATGCTTATGTAAGGAGTAAACAGAACGTTCGAGATAAGGTCGGACCACTGGAAAACAACAGGGGAAACATAATTTCAGAGGGGTTTCAACTGGCAGAGATCCTGAATGAGTATTTCAGCTCAGTATTTACCACAGAAGATATCAGCTCACTTCCAGTTCCATTTACTAAATTTGAGGGAAATAAATCAGAACATTTAGAGCAGTTATTTGTAACTCCTGTAATGATAGCAAACAAAATTAAGGAGATGAAAGATAATAAATCACCTGGAGTTGGTGGGATACCACCAAAACTGCTTAAGGAAATTGTTGAGCAAATTAGTACACCACTTGCAAAATTGTTTAACTTGTCACTAGAAGAAGGAATAGTTCCTTCAGAATGGAAAGAAGCAAACATTACGCCACTATTTAAGAAGGGATCGAGGAACAAGCCAGAAAATTACAGACCAGTGAGTTTAACATCAGTTGTATGTAAATTACTCGAAACATTAATTAGAAACCACATGGTGGAATTCCTTGTAAAACATAATTTAATAAATACATCTCAACATGGGTTCCTAAAAGTCTAACCAATCTCTTGTGTTTTTTTGAAGAAATTACAAAGTGGGTAGATGACGGGTCACCAGTGGATGTTGTCTACTTAGATTTTCACAAAGCTTTCGATAAAGTGCCACACCAAAGATTGATACTTAAACTAAAAGCCCATGGTATAGGTAATGATGTAATCAATATGATAGAAAAGTGGCTTACACACAGAAGACTGAGAGTAATAGTAGACGGTGAGATTAAAAACTGGAAATCGGTTTTGAGTGGGGTACCACAGGGATCAGTATTAGGTCCTATACTGTTTTTAATATATATAAATGATCTAGAAGATGACATATCTAGCAAAGTACTAAAATTTGCAGATGACACAAAAGTATTCAGAAAGGTTACAAATGATACAGATAAACAAAGTTTACAGGGTGATTTAGATAAATTAGTTAAATGGTCAGAAAAATGGCAAATGTTATTCAATTTTGGGAAGTGCAAATGTATACACACAGGACATGGAAACATGGACGAAGAATATAAAATGGGGGATGCTGTGCTAGGTAGAACCACACAAGAAAAGGACTTAGGAGTAACATTTAGTGCTGACATAAAAGTTTCAGAGCAATGTGGGATTGCTGCTTCAAAAGGAAATCAAATTCTATGGCTAATTAGGAGAACTATCATGTATAAGGAGAAACAGCTAATTGTACCCCTGTACAAAGCAATAGTTAGACCACATTTGCAATATTGTATTCAAGCATGGAGGCCGTATCGTAAAAAGGAAATATACAAGCTAGAAAGAATACAACGAAGAGCAACCAAAATGATTCCAGAATTGAGAGACCTTAGTTACGAAAGTCGCTTATTACAATGTGGTTTGACAACACTAGAGACCAGGAGACTAAGAGGAGACCAAATAGAAGTATTTAAAATAGTGAACGGTTATGAGGATGTTGATAGGAATATGTTCTTCAAACTTAAAGAAGGCAGTAGAACCAGAGGACACAAAGCAGCATTAGTTAAGGAGCAGTGTAGGTTGGACATGAGAAAGTACTCTTTCTCACAGAGGGTGATAAATGAATGGAACAAACTGTCAAATGATTGTGTTAATGCTAGTAGTGTGAATATGTTTAAAAATAGAATTGACAGATATTTGATAATGGGATGGCAATCTTGTTAAATCTTATTAAATCTTGTTAAATCGTCACCACCATCACTAACTACCATCACCACCATCACTAACTACCATCACAACTATCACCACCATCACTACCGTCACTACCATCACTACAATTACCACCATCGCCACCATCACCACCATCACAATCATCACCACAATCACCACCATCACCACCATCACCACCATCACCACCATCACCACCATCGCCACCATCGCCACCATCGCCGCCATCGCCGTCACCAAATAAACGTTGTTGGTTTCCTGGTAACGAATAATAATGGCCTACTAGATTTCATGTTCCCGTGTCGACAGTGACGAGTGATTTAATTAATGGGGCAGATGCCGGATTTACGTGAAGTGGGCGTATATCATGTATAGCTGATGAATATTTGGAGAAAAAGTAAAAATTAATTTTGAATATGTATACTCGAAATGGATGGAAACAGATTACACGCAGCAACTCCATTTTTACAATTTGCAATTTTTAAAGGGCATCCAAAAATGAAAATGTAGGATTCGACAGGACTGAGGGATTACAACGAACCGCTCTCCCAATGTTCGTTCCTTTTAATAGCCTGTCAAAAGCGTCACGTAATAGCACAGTTAATTGATTGTTCGTTATGCGGGTCGACAGCAAACCGCACAGAACTGTCTATAACGTGAACCTGCTGAGCGAACCCGACCTACTCTGACGCCAATTGCGGGGTTTACCAAGAATTATAAAACACATGAAGCAAATTACAACCATACTTCCCTCGGTCGTCAACTCTTGAACTCGGTTAGTTACGTAAAAACGATGTTTAACTCTGTATGTTTCGTCAACAAGTAGTCTAACTGTAGCATGTGGTTTAATGTGAACGCTTGAGATGAGATAGGCTGGCCAACAAGACCAACATCACGACACAAACCATGATTGTTGTTAGATATTAACAACTCTACGCTATTCAAATATTTTGTTGTTAGATATTAACAACTCTACGATATTCAAATATTATGTTGTTAGATATTAACAACTCTACTCTATTCAAATATTTTGTTGTTAGATATTAACAACTCTACGCAATTCAAATATTATGTTGTTAGATATTAACAACTCTACGCAATTCAAATATTATGTTGTTAGATATTAACAACTCTACGCTATTCAAATATTTTGTTGTTAGATATTAACAACTCTATGCAATTCAAATATTTTTTTGTTAGATATTAACAACTCTTCGCAATTCAAATATTTTGTTGTTAGATATTAACAACTCTTCGCAATTCAAATATTTTGTTGTTAGATATTAACAACTCTTCGCAATTCAAATATTTTGTTGTTAGATATTAACAACTCTTCGCAATTCAAATATTTTGTTGTTAGATATTAACAACTCTTCACAATTCAAATATTTTGCAGGTAGCAAACATGTCAGCGGTAAAGACAGTCATTTCTATTTAATAGGTTGAATGTGCCATGCCATTGTACGAGATTTGTAAATTACCCTGACAAGTTCGTCGATTGCGTCTATTGATATTTCGCAAAATATAGGTTAATTTGTGTACGCCATGTATCTTTCTTTGTTGCTTAAGACAATAAGAACGGATCTGAACTGTATAAAATTGTAAGCATAATTACAGCATGTAGGTCAACGCTTCAACGGAATTGAAACTCGCAGGGTTTGTTAATGTGAATGTCACAGAAGATTTAACAGTTTCCATACGTGCCAACCCTGAGTAGTGCACAACTGTAACACCGGAAACAGAAATCCGTAAGACCCGCAAACGAATCGGTATGATTATTTTCTGCGTCCGCTGGTGTGCCGCGCTTGCTCGCGCTTGCAATTGGGATACATTGATTGAATCTCGCGAGACACTGGCGCAGATGACTCTTGAGTGAGTCGGTTTACTTATACCCTTGTACTCCGTGTGGAGCATAGGTCGACCACAAGCTTCGTCCACTTGGCCGTGTCTCGGGACAAAACTTATACCCTTGTACTCCGTGTGGAGCACAGCTCGACCACACGCTTCGTCCACTTGGCCGTGTCTCGGGACAAAACTTATACCCTTGTACTCCGTGTGGAGCATAGGTCGACCACAAGCTTCGTCCACTTGGCCGTGTCTCGGGACAAAACTTATACCCTTGTACTCCGTGTGGAGCACAGCTCGACCACACGCTTCGTCCACTTGGCCGTGTCTCGGGACAAAACTTATACCCTTGTACTCCGTGTGGAGCATAGGTCGACCACAAGCTTCGTCCACTTGGCCGTGTCTCGGGACAAAACTTATACCCTTGTACTCCGTGTGGAGCACAGCTCGACCACACGCTTCGTCCACTTGGCCGTGTCTCGGGACAAAACTTATACCCTTGTACTCCGTGTGGAGCATAGGTCGACCACAAGCTTCGTCCACTTGGCCGTGTCTCGGGACAAAACTTATACCCTTGTACTCCGTGTGGAGCATAGGTCGACCACAAGCTTCGTCCACTTGGCCGTGTCTCGGGACAAAACTTATACCCTTGTACTCCGTGTGGAGCACAGCTCGACCACAAGCTTCGTCCACTTGGCCGTGTCTCGGGACAAAACTTCCGGCTAACTGATGACTCTGCACAGCTCAAATATTCGCAAAAATCGCTCTTCGGACGTGTTTTAACTTGCTGATTGTTGTTCGCGTGCATTTGACATACGCGGGCCATATCCCGTAATATAAAAGCTTTGCTGTAAAAGCACAAAAACGTAAGGCGTGTCTCCTAAGCCAACAATCGTGCCACATTTCAATATATCCGTACGAATCACGGGTAATCCGCAAGAGTTGGCTGGTGTGCCGTTTCAAATATTGAAAGACAAACGACAAATATCTAGTTGAATACAAAGATTGTAGTGTAAGGAACTCGTGCGGTTAATATACGAAGACCGCACAAAGCCATCAGAGCCCACATTACAAAAAAACGAGTGGCGCCACCAAGTAGCCATATTAGGAAAGCAGGTTGTGTAAAAATACCTGGTGGAACAACGAACAGGGTCACTATCTACTCCAGAGTACCAAATATGGCGTTCAACAGTAAAACGTTCAGAGTCCTGGCAAACAAAGCTAGAAAGATCACGGTCCTGGCGAGTACCAGCCTAAGTATATGTTCCCTCGCCAGATATATTTTATATACATGACATAAAGAATGCACCTTGTAGTCATTTAGATGAATTGTTTCATTGCATAGTAAGTAAAGGACTATGGAACGAGTACATACGACTTTGTACCGACGTCACATACATGTCATTGAAATGCTCACTTTGACTTACTAAACGCCTGGTGGCCACTTTAAAATACACTGGAAGTCCCCGAGGCCCAACTCGTAACAAAAAGACGTGGCGTAGGCGGCGGAAAGACTGCAACGCTGGACCGCCGCACACCGCGTCTTCGCTGTGTTTCATAGGGTAGGGTGAGGCAAAGAGCCCCCCCCCATAAGAGGAAATCGAATACGGGGAAAACATTTTCGGCAAATATCGTCTACGTGCTATGAATGGTCTAGTACAGGATTTTAGGTACATTTCGTGTGTTGAAATTGTTGACGTATCTAGTCTCTCAACAAGTTGTAGCCATTTTTGCGGAGGTTCGTATGGTGGGGCAAGAAGCCCACCCGTGGGGCAAGAAACCCACCCGCAGGGCAAGAAACCCACCCGTGGGGCAAGAAGCCCCCTCTGGGCGGTTGCAGTATTATAACTTATTTATTTGAATATTTTTTCATAAAAATTATAGCCCACAACATATACAGTTATATTACTCACATTAGCCTATTGTATGCATTTATTGCTTTTGTCTCAGTTTCCCGCGGTCATATCGCATGCCTATTGTGTCGTTTCTTCGCGACGTACAAACACCGAGGCCTGGTCCGATCAATGCATCATTCACAACTGCAGCACTCGTCGCAAAGAGAAGCTGTTTAATCTCGCCGCACATATACGACTGTCGACCTATTTCGCACCAGGGGTGTTGGCGTTTTTCACCATTATCAATAGAAGCGTACAGCTGTGTTCATTTTGTAGCGGATATCCGCGAAAAACACTCAATTTGACAGCTGCGGTCTAGTTCTCCTGTATGAATCAGGGGCAATGAACGATCGGCTTTGCCGTTCATTGACCGTGTTTATCCGAGCAGTTCATCCGGGATCACTAGAGCGAGTCGGCTTCTTAGCTGAATATAGGGTTTTCTTTCTGTGCTCCAGCCTTGTTTGAGCTGAAAGATAGATTGAACTAATCCATCTTATCTGGGCTGGTTGGAATAGAGGCCAACTACTAATAGAAGCCAACTACTAATAGAAGCCAACTACTAATCACAAATGGAGTAAGTATATATTGCAAAAAAGCAGAGCGTGGACAACACTGTTAATATCAAACATTTGCTGAAACGTTAAATATTTATCATACATTTGGAATAGCAGTTTGTGAGTAGCTATTGTGTTCTTTCGATACATGCAAACATACGTCATGTACATAAAATATACATGCACACATTCATGTACACGCGCGCGCGCAACCACGTTTCTCTCTCTCTCTCTATTATATATATATATATATATATATATATATATATATATATATATATATATATATATATATATATATATATATATATATATATATATATATATATATATATATACCTAGTCTCTCAACAAGTTGTATCTATCTAGCTATCTATTTATCACACACACGCGCGCACGCACGCACGCACGCACGCACGTACACACACACACACACACACACACACACACACACACACACACACACACGGACGGACGCACGCACGCACGCACGCACACGCACGCACGCACACGCACACGCACACGCACACGCACACGCACACGCACACGCACACGCACACGCACACGCACACAATCTTCGTCCCAAACACAAGCGCCTATCTGTGACAATAAAACACTAGACCTCGTCTACTGTCAACTGGACAGCCACACAACGTAAACGACACGACCACAGCAGTCGATGACGCGGCTGTTCTGCGACCATTGAACTTCTGTCTTCTGTCAAATTCTAGGCCTATAAATAAATAATTGTCGCAGTAACGGAACGTCGTACAAGAATGCCTCGTTCGAGCCAACAATTACATCGCGGCGACCGCCGTCTCCGTCTCTGAACAAACAAAGCTATCTCGTCGGTAGCGAGGCCGCACTTCAGTCGTGATTGTCAACTCGGTTAGCCTCTCTGTATACGTGTGCATGCTATCAACAGAACCGGTCGTTGTTTAGTAACACTGTGTAGCCTTAAGATAGTTCGAGTGCCAGTCGGTCACTCTTGTCAAGACGTACAACTGGACAATAGCTTCTGTCCGACTGAGATGATAATGTGACGGCTGTCCACACCTGCTTTCTCCAGATCTCTCTCCACGCTGTCCCGCTACCTTAATTTAACTTGTTCTTTATCTTCCCCTTCTACCTCTTCTGTTTACCAATATCTCCTCGCTCGTTCTCTGAATGTGTCCTGCCAGTCGCACAATGGAGAAGCGAAGATCTCTTGCATAGCGCGGTATCGTAAACAAGGACGCACACAACTCACAACCGCAGCGAGGAGGGATTATGGTGGAAATGCAATTTCAAAAACAATAAATAAATCAATCAATCAATCAATCAATGTATCTGCGCTGTTGGCGTCGTTCTAGAGAGTGTACAGATCGTGGTACACGCGATTGTGCCACAGAGGTTCAGTCGATGATGGGTGAATAACTAGTCAAGAGTCGATCGAGAGCTACAAGGGGTTCAGCCTACTGTTACGTTTCCCATTGGTGGCTATGTTAACGTTCTGCATGATTATAAGAAAACGAAACCATCAACAATTCCGAAACTTCTTACCTGACGTTGTCATCATCTCATTGACAGGCTGGTCGAGGTTAGTCAAAATCACATATTTCTAACTCTTTTAAAATGCCTGAACGTGCCATACCCGTCAATGTTTACCAATTTCTGCATTAATTACTATGCACATGTGCCTTGTGGCGAAAAAATTGCCAAAAATCCTTCCGCCTATTGAAATCATCTAAAAATCTACATTTACATTGTCAACATGTTCTACCAGCAAACTTGCCAATGTGTCTGCTCAAAAGCAGTTATGTCAGATGATATGATTGTCTGAAAATCACACATATCTAAAATTACTCTGCCCTACATTCGTAACCCACCAGGAAGTCTAACTGAGGCATGATCACACAAGCCATCGAGACAATCCCACCAGTACGACCCTCGATGCCACGAGACAACCCACGCCCTGAGACACCCCTTCCACTAGAGAAGCTGCCCGTGACACCGGGACAATAATAATATACCCTCTGTAGTAAATCACCGTAACCTGGCCTGCCGAGTCTCACGCAGCGCTTATCTGGAAACGTGACGATAACGCGCGTGATACCCGTCGTCACAGCACATGGGTGACAACCCGTGACGTCATGCCCAGGCACATTTGGTGGATAACTGGCTTATTCGTTGCAAGGCAAGGCCCGTCTCCGGTGACTAAGAAACACCAGCCCCCTGCCCCCCCCCCTCTCCCGCCCACCACCGGAGTGCGCCCCGACAACCGCTGGGACGACCCTCGTGGGACAAATGTTTACCGCCCGTCTGACGCCAGCGAGAACTTCTGACCCGGATGTGTCGGGACTGGACGGTGCTGATCCCTGTATGTGGCCTTGAGTAACAGAGATACGGGGCTGTGTGCGTGTGTGCGTGTGTGCGTGTGTGCGTGTGTGCGTGTGTGCGTGTGTGCGTGTGTGCGTGTGTGCGTGTGTGCGTGTGTGCGTGTGTGCGTGTGTGCGCGTGTGCGCGTGTTCGTGTGCGTGTGCGTGTGCGTGTGCGTGTGCGTGTGCGTGTGCGTGTGCGTGTGCGTGTGCGTGTGCGTGTGCGTGTGCGTGTGTGTGTGTGTGTGTGTGTGTGTGTGTGTTCATGTGTTCGTGTATTCGTGCGTGCGTGCGTAAACATTTAGACCACCAACTGGGCTTTAGAACGGAGCAAAACAAATGGTGTGTGACTAACACAAAAAGTTGTTCCGTATACGTCTGATGTATGCTGAGTTATGTACAGTACATGCTTATGCCGAATAAATCAATTGTTTTTTCTAAACTGGTATTTTAGGAAAGATACTAAACTATAGGCATGATTGGTGTCTACGCTCGTTCGCTTGAATGCATGTGTATGTCCGTGCATAAATGTGACGCTCGCCTGCGTGTGTAAGTGTACGCGCCAAGCAGCTTGACTATGCCCGAAGTGGGATAATTTCACAAGTGCATCACACATATGATAGCAATTGTATGGAAATAAGACGGAGGAGAAACACGGCATTTATCCTCATAGCGAAGGCGTGAAAGAAGAATCTACCCATGACGGGGGGGGGGGGGTGACAGTTCCACCGAGCGGCAGATGACAGTTCCACCGAGCGGTAGATGACAGTTCCACCGAGCGGTAGATGACAATACCACCGAGCGGTAGATGACAGTTCCACCGAGCGGTAGATGACAGTTCCACCGAGCGGTAGATGACAATTCCACCGAGCGGTAGATGACAATTCCACACCGAGCGGTAGATAACAATTCCACCGAGCGGTAGATGACAATTCCACCGAGCGGTAGATGACAATTCCACCTAGCGGTAGATGACAGTTCCACCGAGCGGTAGATGACAATTCCACCGAGCGGTAGATGACAGTTCCACCGAGCGGTAGATGACAATTCCACCGAGCGGTAAATGACAATTCCACCGAGCGGTAGATGACAGTTCCACCGAGCGGTAAATGACAGTTCCACCGAGCGGTAGATGACAATTCCACCGAGCGGTAGATGACAATTCCACCGAGCGGTAGATGACAGTTCCACCGAGCGGTAGATGACAATTCCACCGAGCGGTAGATGACAATTCCACACCGAGCGGTAGATGACAATTCCACCGAGCGGTAGATGACAATTCCACCGAGCGGTAGATGACAATTCCACCGAGCGGTAGATGACAGTTCCATCGAGCGGTAGATGACAATTCCACCGAGCGGTAGATGACAATTCCACCGAGCGGTAGATGACAGTTCCACCGAGCGGTAGATGACAATTCCACCGAGCGGTAGATGACAGTTCCACCGAGCGGTAGATGACAGTTCCACCGAGCGGTAGATGACAGTTCCACCGAGCGGTAGATGACAGTTCCACCGAGCGGTAGATGACAGTTCCACCGAGCGGTAGATGACAATTCCACCGAGCGGTAGATGACAGTTCCACCGAGCGGTATATGACAATTCCACCGAGCGGTAGATGACAATTCCACCGAGCGGTATATGACAATTCCACCGAGCGGTAGATGACAATTCCACACCGAGCAGTAGATGACAATTCCACCGAGCGGTAGATGACAATTCCACCGAGCGGTAGATGACAATTCCACCGAGCGGTAGATGACAATTCCACACCGAGCGGTAGATGACAATTCCACCGAGCGGTAGATGACAATTCCACAGAGCGGTAGATGACAATTCCACCGAGCGGTAGATGACAATTCCACACCGAGCGGTAGATGACAGTTCCACCGAGCGGTAGATGACAATTCCACCGAGCGGTAGATGACAATTCCATCGAGCGGTAGATGACAATTCCACCGAGCGGTAGATGACAATTCCACACCGAGCAGTAGATGACAATTCCACCGAGCGGTAGATGACAATTCCACCGAGTGGTAGATGACAATTCCACACCGAGCGGTAGATGACAATTCCACCGAGCGGTAGATGACAATTCCACCGAGCGGTAGATGACAATTCCACACCGAGCGGTAGATGACAATTCCACCGAGCGGTAGATGACAATTCCACCGAGCGGTAGATGACAATTCCACACCGAGCAGTAGATGACAATTCCACCGAGCGGTAGATGACAATTCCACCGAGCAGTAGATGACAATTCCACCGAGCGGTAGATGACAATTCCACCGAGCGGTAGATGACAATTCCACACCGAGCGGTAGATGACAATTCCACCGAGCGGTAGATGACAATTCCACCGAGCGGTAGAATCAGGTTAACTTACTAATGATCTACATTGGTCGTATCCAAATTGGACGAGAACAACAAACGGACTTCCTTCTCCTCCACATTTTAATAACATATATTGCATCAACAACTTCGGCTGTACAATTGTGTGAACTCGCTCACCCCCCCTTCCCCTCCCTCTCCCCTCCCCTCTCCTCCCCACCCACCCACCACCCACCCCTCCCCGCCCCGTCCTCGCTTGACGGCGTCAAGTGAACAACTAGTCCGCCAATCTTGCTTGAGAGCCTGTTGCCGGCTAACGTCAGTCACTGAAAGGAGCTTCAAAGTCCACGAGTCAGACCCATCCTCGCGACTGGTGTATCGAATGGACAGAGTCGCTAACGTGGTGTGGCCATTACTAGGCACAATTTGCTGTGAATTAAAATGTACAATCTCCATCTTCTTGTTGCGTTGTGACCCTGGACGGGGGGTTATTTTGCGTTTGCGTTGTATGTGAATATGACAATTAAGAAATATTAACGATACGTTCCTTGAAAGCATTAGGTAGATTCAAAAGACTTCGTCTTAAACTTTATCATGTAACCACGCGTTCTTGTTTTCACTAATAATAATACGGACATTCATTAACAAGTGTAACTCGGAACTAGGGTTCGGTTTGAACTAAGACCGAGGCTGACCAACGAATTGCAGCCCTCACCCAAGTCCATAACTGCAACCCTCACCCAAGTCCATCATGTATGAAATATTCACCGTACGAACACAATAACAAGAAGATTGTTGTGTGCGGAGGGTTAACATAAAACCGATCGAGTCTTGAAATTGATCAGCATTGAGAAAACCCCTTACTTCATTCAATTCGACAAAAGCGACGCTGCTGGAGCGAAATGCGTTCAGCGGACACGAATTCTGTGACAGAGATGCTTTAACCAGAATCAGCTGCAGGCATAATTGTGGGAAGACTTAAGAGTATAAAATCAGAACGTTTTTATAATAAAATCATGTTATATTATTATTATAGGCTATCTTTATTCTAACATATAGACCCCACCATATGTGTTTTCCTGAACCACAATTTAAGCAAATATATAATTTGACCGTTCCCTGTTTATGAATTTCGAACTTGTCGTTCAGCAGGCAATGTAAACAAGATACTCGGGTCGAAACATTAATAATAAACAGATAACGGTCAACATATATTACAGAATTTTTTTATTAAAACACATTTGGGCGGAATATATATATATATATATATATATATATATATATATATATATATATATATATATATATATATATATATATATATATATATAATACACACGCACGCACGCACGCACGCACGCACGCACACTGTGTATTTAATTTTGTACTATATAACATGATTTGGAGTTAAAAACGATCCGATTTTGGGCCTTTAACACAAAGTTTAATTTGAGATTTTGTGTTTGTCATTCGTATCTGTGAATATTGGCAGCAACGACCGTGACACGATACGCTGGCAATCAGGACACTAACCTATCAGCCTACGATACTGCCGCGTGCACATGACTCATGCGATGATGCATCTGTTCGTCTAATTTAGTATAGCAAAAGAGAAACGGCATAGAGCGCCTTAAAAAATTATGCTATTTAAAGACATCTTTCAACATTCGTAACACATTTTCAAAAGCGACGATCATGAACACATATGTAACCTTCCAAACGCACTTTGCGACTGACCAAGAACGATAACTGATCTCAATTTTAAAATCACTTTCAAGACAACTAAAATTCACGACAAAACATGTACAAATCGCAAGCGGAATATATCCACCGCTTAAAGCACCAAGTGGTCCAGTCAACCAATTAATTTGTCGGTCCGTCGCAAGTCCGACTTTTCACCGCGACTTAATCCAGTTACCGTATTCCATCTGATAAACGCCCGATGTTGCACAACGACCTAACCCAACTACCGTATTGCATCCGATAAACGCCCTCTGACTTTCCCGCTCTGTATTTCACTAAAATGCGTCCGACACGGCGCAAATCACCCGAGGCGTTTTCTATGAATCTTGAGGTGTTTCGATAAGTGATCGGAGCGGGCGAACCGTTTGTCGCATATCTTACACTGGTATGGTTTGACGCCCGAGTGTGAGCGTCTGTGACGGGCCAACTCGTCCGAGCGGGAGAACCGCCAGCCACACCCCGGCCACGTGCACGCGAAAGGTTTCTCGCCCGTGTGGCGGCGCAGGTGAGCTTTCAGGTGCGAGCTCTTGCTGTACATCTTGTTACATCCGGGATACGTGCAGTAATGAACTTTCTCCTCCGCCTTGTCCGACTGTCGATCCGTCCGTAAACACGCTACCGAATACGGCGCGGCGGCGAGATAAATACCCATATTATCACCCGACGTATCCCTATTATCGCCCGACGGCTTTAAGGCGTGTCTGCCGCCAGACGCAGCGGCTGCGTTGACGACGCCGGTCGTTTGTTTGTCAAGTGTCATTATGTTGGTCTCGCGTCGGTGGACGCTGTCACTGATATGTAACCGGCGGTGTAACTCCACTGTAGTGTTAGTCGACGCAACGATGGAGTTCGCGCAATGTGGCGCCGCTGATTGAAAGCCCTGGTGAGTTTGTTCTTGTGCCTGATGTTTCTGCTGCTGTCCATACTCCCGCTTCTGTTGCTGCTGTTGCTGCTGTAGTTGCTGCTGCTGGTGCTGCCGTTGCTGTTGTCGCTGCGTAGGCGTCGGCGAAACTGACAACGACGATTTAAGACAGTTGTGCGATGACGTCACTGCGCCCGAGCCGTACGCACACTGCTGCTGTTCCATCAGGTGGTTGAGCCCCACCCCGAGCACGACGAAGTCGCAGTCCGCGCCGCCTCCACCGGCGTCGTACTCGGAGTCGACGAACACATCCGCCGTCTCATCCCCGTCGCTCGAGTCGAAGGCCCCGATGGCAGCGGCGTCAAACGCGGCGGCCCCGTCGGCGTGGCCACCGGTCGGCGGGTCGTATTTGGCGGCGGTCGCGTCGTCGTTGAAGTCGACGAGAACCTGCGAGAACAGGTACTCCGAGTAGAAATTGCCGCCGTCGCCGCTCCAGCAACTGTTGGGACTCCCGCTGCCGCAGCTTCCTTCGCTCTCCTCCCCCGACGAGTTAAGACGCTGCAGTGTCCACTGAGCCTTCTCGAGCCCCGATATCAGCGGAAGGACATCCTCCATGTCGCGGTGATGCGACTCGCGATGTCTTCCTACGCCGGGCGGCTCACTCCTGCTGCGGAGGAACAAGAGGCAGCGTTAGTCAATGGCATCATTTGGTGAAAGTGAAACTTAACATTTATGAGCATCAACATGTTGAATTCGCAGCTAGTTTGGCGGGGGATGTTACAAACATGTTACAAACATGTTACAAACATGTAGATATACATTATTTATATCTGGTAGTCCCCTGGTCTCAATCCTTCGTTTCGTACATGCACAATAATACGGATGATTATTGAATATATTGGCGCATTTGGGGTGGGGGTGGGGGTGGGGGTGGGGGGGATGGGGGTGGGGGAGAGTGGGCATGTCCCCATGGCTCACGTTTTTCATATGTAACCTGCGCTACTACAATGCAACAAGGGTGACTAAGCTTGGCGGCCTTGACTCCCTCTTTGTGAGACCCCACAAACGCCACTGATATCGTGTACTATCTCACCTACTATGTAGGGAAGGGTTATGTAGGGTTATTTCATGTGGCACTGTTACGCGGTGGCTTGAACGTTGGACTTTTAATCGAAAGGATGATGTTCGAATGTTCTTGTTGCCGATTTAAATACTGGGCAGTTTCGTTCAGTCGACGTTGCCCCGATTCATCCAGTTGTACAGTTGAGCACCTGGTAGTAGGGGAATTATTTGAACGCTTTTGCGCAGTAATTGTATCGGGATTGAATGATTCCCATTGTTTACAGTAGTTGAGATAGTGTTGGAATGAACAGATATACCAGGTGTTGCAGTATGCAAAGTGCAGAACGGTTCCAAAGACTGGATACACCACCATACATACCCTTTAACCACCACCATACATACCCTTTAACCACCACCATACATACCCTTTAACCACCACCATACATACCCTTTAACCACCACCATACATACCCTTTAACCACCACCATACATACCCTTTAACCACCACCATACATACCCTTTAACCACCACCATACATACCCTTTAACATTAAATGCTTCTAAATTCAATACATTGTGTCATTCATTCGACTACCTAAATCATGCGGAAAACGTGCCTGTTTAATTAGGTGATGAGTCTACGAATTCACACAAGTCATCTACAGTGCATGGTCGGACGCGGACGGAAAACCCACTCAGTTCACGCCTGAGTGCCCGAGTATCGCCGGGTTCATTGGCGCCAGTTCTCGTGGTTTAGCAATAAGTCTTACAGGTTTTCTGAACTGTGACGGTCTTACGGGCATAGAAGACATTCATTATGGTTTTGTGCGCTTTGAACAAAGCTTTCTTATATTACGGATCGCGGACCACGTTTGTGGAATGCCGATAACAAATCATCGGTTCAGACACTTCTAAAGAGCGACTGTCGCGAATATGTTCAGCTGTGCGCTGTCGACCGCGCCAAAGTCTCGCGAGATCTAATTAATATATCCCAGTTTGCACGACGAGCTCCTTTTGAACATGCGCAGCAAACTCGCGGACGTAGATAATCACACGGGTTCGTTTGCGACCTTACGGATTTTTCTTACCAGTCTTACAGGTGTGTATCACTCAGAGTTGATGTTGATGTGTATACTGAATGAATCAGCCGTAGCACTGAATGAATCAGCCGTGACATTGAATGAACCAGCCGTGGCCCTGAATGAATCATTGTAACGTGGAATTCGACCATATGTCATCGTCACATTGGCCAACCGTTCACAGCGGCGCATGGCACCCGTACGTTTTGGGTGACAGTGTTTGGGTGACAGTGACAGTGTACGTTTTGGGTGACAGTGTTTGGGTGACAGTGCATCTTTCCACAACGGTCGTCTCGTCGAGTGTAACTTCGGCCGCGACGCCAGTCACACGAATATGACATGTGCGTCCGAGAATTGTTTAGACTTTTCGCCCCGTACACATCTATGTTAGTAATGTAGACATTTTTTTGCAGAACAGGGGCGTCCGCAGGATTTTTTTTTGGGTGGGGGGGACATTTTTTTGGTGAAAATCTAATTTCGAAAAAAAATCTTTACATTCACCAAGTTGTCCACTTCCAGCAAATATTCTAGATAATATACCTATGACTAAAACAACTAGTAAACAATTTAGTCGCTATAAAATACCTAAATTTAACAAAGATGCAGATCCAGGGGCGAGTATCCCCAGCCCCACTCCGGACACACGTGGATCAGAAGAGACGCCATCATACGTCACGCAAACTGATAAAAGTTTGAAGAAACAATGTTTCTAGAGCCGAGCCGACCGATCTTTACTCGCAAGATGCCATATGCGTCGAGGATTCAGTCCCACGAATACGCCTGTTGACGGTCGACTGACACCGGCACTTTTTATGGCGCACATCCATCAACGTAGAAACTGAATGATGACATAAATAATTTTCAGACGGATCGCAAACGAAGTTAACGAACACGTGTGCATTCTATCGCATCCACTACATTTGCAGATATCTTAAAATGCTATAGTTGTAGCTGTGTTGGTTTATTGCCCTGACAACAAATCGACCAGCAAACCGAACCACAGATGAGGAAGGCTACCCCTTGTGACCTCGGGGTAATTGGTTGTGAAACGACGCAACCAGGGTACCATTAAACGCCCGCGGCGTCTGTGCAAACGCAATGGTATTCACCCGTCCGTAAACCATCGGGAACGTTATGAATTTTGTTGTCGCGTCAACACGCATTAATATTGTGTCATGATTTTAATCATCTACATCCGGGCACTGCTGCTTGGCCATGACCCAATGGCAGCTGGTGTAACAATTCATTTTCGGTAAACGTCGAATCGCAAATGCACCAACTACATATTGTTTATTAATTATATGTTTAATATCTTTGAACACGCATATGAGACTTCAACATGAGTGCAGTGGCGAAAATAGTTTATTTAATAAAACAAACTAAACTCTTATTGCAATGCGCTTCTTTGAAGTGGCTGTTGGGTCGAGTGATTAATCATACAAATATTGCCTGGGGTATAAAACATGGGTCAATGTAAACAGAATCCGGTTGCAATATCAGGATGCCTTCTTTCACTACCGACGCAGAAATGACGTGATCAAAAACCGCAACCGGACAGGCCTAGATTATTCAGTCAGCCTCGAGACATGTATTTATTTCCGGAACACTGACTGCGTGTTTTGACACCTCACGGCGATAGCGCGCAGGGTATTCGCCAGTCGCCAATGTCGTTCATCTCCACTGCGCAATATACGGCGTCGTAACTTGGATGCGTCGTCAACATGAGGTCAAACAATGCCCCTGTAGTTGGCAATTGTGATACGTCACGGGAACGGGCTTTCTGACAAGCCGGATTTGCTTAAAAATGTCACAAGCAATTTTTCGTTTATTGACGGGCCAGGCGTCTTCGCGCCAGGCGTCTTCGCGTGTTTGCCTCTCACTGATACGTTACCCTATATTTGGTGAACAACAACAGCTAATTTTATATTCGTGAGAATAACACTTTCAAAAGTTGGAGCTTTTTTAAGTCACAAAAGAGATCAAGTGGTTGCTCGCTAACGACTTCCATTGTTGAAACGAACGGGGACTAGTCACGTACGTGGCGTTAAAACCCCGTAAAGGTATCACATGTTGGCGGTTAATCATCGTTATGTTGAGTTTACCCGTTAAACCGTCATACTCCAGTCGCACCATCGGCGTGTGTAGTGAATGTCTGACTTGCAGTGTCGACGCCGCCAGCGAAATGTTTACGAGTGAAGGGGACGCAGTGAGTGACGCGTAACCTTAACGTATGCATCGATTTTTTACGCCGTTGAAGCTGCTTTCACGTCAAGACAGGTGACGCTGACATCTTCACGGGAACTGGCCGTCCTGTGTTCGCTTAGTCAGAGAAGCGGACAGCGGACTGTCAATCAAGACGAGCAGGGTGCGAGTCGAGGTCACGTGCTGCTTTTTTCCGAAGCTTAGGCAAGTTCGTTCACCGCACATTGCTTGAGTTTTTCGGTCCCAGAGACGTATTTAGGGAGGAGGTCAGTTGGCCATGCCCCATTTTTTCGTTGCGCCGCTTCACGGCAGCATGGTAAAGTAATGGGTGACTAAGCTTGTCACCCCACGAGATCCTAGATACGCCACTGGTTCGCTTCTTCTTACATCTAGATACGCCACTGGTTCGCTTCTTCTTACATGGCGTCTATGCCAGGGAGGTTAGACTCACGGAGTGGGGTCTCTATTTCTACCTACTGGTTCTTGCTCCTACCCCCCCCATGACGTCAGAGAGCGGCAGTCGGAGCTGCCTGTCGGGCATATGGGGGGGGGGTCGCCGAGCAGGCAGTGTGTACGACAGCTATGCCTTAGCTGACTCCTACAGGGGTAAGACCACTGTTGACCTTCCTGTTTATTGTTTCACACGAATGTAGGGCGTATTAAATTGTGATATGTCAATTTAAACAATTCATATGATGTGACATAAGTGCAGTTGAGCAGGCATATTCACAGGTTTGTTTGTAGAAGCTATTGGCTGTGAAATGGTGCATTTTTTTAGAGTTTAACAGGCGGAGAGATTTATGGGAATTATTCTGCTATGGGCCACGTGGGCGCATGAATACATGGCAATTTTTGTCAAAATTGATGGGCATCGCACGTCAGGGCATTTTAAAAGAGCTGGAGGTATGTGATTTTTATAAAATTTCGTCAACGAGATGATGGCAGTTGCTGTGAAAACCTTTAAGAATGTTTTATAGTCACGTTTTCTTATAATCAGACAAAACGTTAACATGGCCACCAATGCAATTCTCAACAGTGGTCTGACTCCTACAGGGGTCTACAGCAGCAGGCGGGCGGCACAGACGCGTCTTTGCTCGCCATGGTCCTCAATGGGTGTCGCATTTAGGAAAAATACATGTTTCGTACAAAGAAGGCGCCAGACTAACGGTGGTTGTTGGCCCAACGGGGAGCCACGGGAGGAGGGGGGGGGGTTGCACAACCCCTGGACCCCATTCTCTACGGGACTTTTTGCGGAAGAGTGAGGGCGTTAACCCCGTTGACGCAGATGGGAAGGGTTCCGACCTCAGACCAGTTTGTTCAGTGATACTGTACCCGGACGACTGTTAGGGTGGCAGAAACACGTCCATTCTCCTCGTTGATACGTTTGACGACGGACATTTCTGGTCAGTTTGTATTATATATCTTGCTTCGTATTTAAATCGTATTAATTATTAATTAATTTTAGGTCTATGCGTGTTTGGGGCCCGGATACTTTCACGGACAAATCCAATCTACACGTTTGTTGACAATTGATCACATTTCAATACATGCAACATGCGTTACGTAAGAAATGACGCCAGCTTGCCTCGTTAAACAGGGTGTATAGTGCATCTACTGGAATTTAGTTACTGTCACGTGTGAAGATAGTACGGTTGGGTTAAAATGAAAAAGCACTGTCACAGCATTTTAGTGTGGTCACTAGGATGGGTTGTGATATCTTCAGAACTATAGTGACGCATACCCTCACAGGGAGACGCCCTGTGCGGATTCTACAGCCCCACGCGGGACCACGGGACCGAGTTCAAAGAAGAGGGAGTGAGTGGGAGGCGGAGTGGTGTGCTCGGGTACACATTCCCGTCGTGTTGCGTAGTTACTAATGGAAGCGTCGGTGGACATAATGGCGTGCCTAGTTATAGTCTATATTTGGGCGTTCGCCATTGTGCCTGTTTAAGGGTAAAATTTATGACTACAACGTTTCCCTGTAGGAGAAACATGAAGATGACGGGTCAGTTATTTATTTCGACGGTTGTGTATTAAGTTGGAGCCCCTGCGCATTAATACCACGTTTGGGTTATGTGCAGCGATATATAGTTGAGCATCTGTTGTGATGATTTTTATTAAACATGAACTGATTTGAAGAAGGCAAGATAAACAACATTAATACAATCTTACACGTAATGGCGTGCACTGGAAATAATTCGGCCAAGCTAACTTATCGTTAGCGCCAATGGGAAATTATCATTAATTCGATTTTAGTTTGCAAGATCACATTGAAATCTATAACAGAAAGTGGAAGAGATAAACCACCGGAAGTAACGATGGCCACAGGGGATGTGACGTGTTGGCCTACATGACGTGTCTGTGATGAATGTGCATATCTGCGTTGACAAATTTAATTGATGTATTTAATCTACTATATGTCATTAGGGCTTTTAGCGGCAACGAACAGTCGTTGACAGGTGGTGGTTCTACTACTTCTAACTCCGGGGTTATTGGGTCCAACACTTCAGCATTTCATTACAAATCACCCGGCCGAGTTAAAATCGAGAACCGCTCGTAGGAGGATCGTCAAGAAAGAAAACAAACGTATAATGGACAGCAGTGGCGAAACTAATTGTGGTTTTAACCCACGTGGACTCGTCGCGCGCGCGCGTGCGTGCGTGCGTGCGTGTGTGTGTGTGTGTGTGTATGCGGGTATATCTGAGTACATAGCTACACAGTATGTAATAGTCGCATGCACGCATGGACGCAGGCACGCACGCATGGACGCAGGCACGCAGGCACGCACGCACGCACGCACGCACGCACGCACGCATGCACTCACTCACTCATTCACATACATATTTATAGATGCTTACTGCTTCTTCGTCTAAGTGCCACGCGGGGGTTCGTACGCTGCTACAGGACCGAACGTCCGGCTCTCGAGTGGCAATAAATGCCGTTGTTCTAGTCCGTCGACAAGCGGCCACTTGACCATACGACGACCGGCTATGTCTCGAGTATTAAAGTTATGGACTCTATTTCTGCCGGACTCTATCGCCTTTACATAATGCGCTAAGCACAGTACTTGTTACTTGACACTATTTTCGTGCAACATTTCTGCACGACGCGAGAGCCGATGGCAGTCTATGAAGACATGGGTTCAGCAGTCATGTACACGTGGACCCACGTGTCTTGATTGAATGTAAATACATGTATCAATGGCGTGACTGATCTCCCGATGGGGGAGTGAATGGGTTCATTGTGTTGGCTATGTATCGGAGGGCCGTAAACACACTTGTCGCTACGTGCGAACGCAGGTACGCCGTGTACCTTCGTACAGTCCAGACTTAATGCGGGCTACGGAATAATATTATAATAAATTATCTCGATTGTTTGCAACACACTACACATTTGAATGTATCTAGCAGGAACACAATAAGCCATGTATCTCGTTTGTTTGTAGCCCATGTTAGACTTTAATATACTTCTTACGGTGGCCATTAGATGAAACATTGGTCCTGTAGACGGACCACTGTTATTTCTACGGACCATTGCTATTTGGTACGTTAGTAGCCTTGACATAGCACAGTATCAAGTTATAATTAAGTATTAAGTCCAAGTGATATGCGGGTAGCTGACTTTACCTCAATTATTACGTCAGAACGTAGGTAGATTTATATTGTGTTAAAGTAAATAGGTTTATGCGACGCATATAGTGGTTGCTTCATTATACGTTCGCCTTGACGTAACTTAGCACACGCACTAATGCTTCAAATTACGTTCTTTAAGACTGATATGTGGGTAACTCACAATACATCAGTTATTGCATAGGTAATATGTATAGGGCCTATTGGTAGCTTTTGGCAACATACAGGTACAATCGTCAGTATACGTGGACCTATACCTGCTTACGCACTACGCGCCCTCGATCTAGAGAGGGCGCATTCGCCGACGGCGTACAATAGCCGGCCAATATGTCACCCCCACAATGCGACAGCGTACATTATAAATGCAACATCGTACCACCCTACTCCGTCTCGCCCCGTCGCTCCCTACCCACGCGCGTTTCTGTCCAGTAACAACACCCGGCCGGAACACCCCTGAATAGAGCCCATCTACCAACAAACAAACCCCCATTAGATGACGGGGTGGTTACGGAACAGCGAGGGTTAAATACCTTCACGATTACGCTGACCCGGGTCCGTGTCAGTAGGTGCAGTGCTGGCGCTCGGTCGCTGGTCGTGCCCGTGGCGACTCGTGAAACGCGACCGACGGCTGTGGTAGCGAGCGCCCGAGTGACTGCGGACCGCGACCACTGAGCGGGCAACCGTCCGTTGACGCCGCGACACTCGAAGTAAAGCACCGGCGACAGGGGGACTTGAAATGCGCGGAATGCGGTGACGGAGACGGTAGCAAGGGCCGACCCCGGTCGACGTTCTATTTTGCCCCGGATTCTGCCCCGGCGTGATGATATCCGTGAACATGCGTTGAAACTTCCACCACCGTCGGCGCTCCGTCGTACTGGCGTGACGGAATGGCGCTCCAAGTTGTAAGCAAATCTACAACTTTTTGGCGGCTATGAAATCGACAACCTGTCGCGGTGCCGAAATCGACAACTCGTTGCTGCAGTGAAACCGACAAGTTGTTGCTGCAGTGAAATTGACAACTTGTTGCTGCAGTGAAATCGACAACTTGTCACGCAGTGAAACGCAACAACAACGACGACGGTTGCGGCTGCAGCCGGCGAATGACAACACCGCGCGGGCTGGTTGAGAGCCGCTGACACAACGCGACGCGTCTATTACTACGGGGCGCTCCCCCGAACAGAGAAAGTCGTATTTCACGCGAGCAGTGAAAGACACCGGCGTTGTCGCTGCGACAGGTCGCGTCGCGATGCTGAGAGTGAAGCTTGTGTCACCGTGCCGTCTCGTCGCCTTATAGCGCCGCTGCTAGCTTTACTTACGTAGTAATTAATCAAGGAGCCTGGTTGGCCGACCGCTTATCGCAGCCCAGCATTGTCACAAACATGTGACCAAGCCGGATTTCGACACCGGTGTTTATTTACGTGAGCGGATTCAGCCCGAGGCGCCGATGGCCCGGCCGATTGATTTGACATATCACGACGATTTTGTCAACTCGGGCTATCGGTGGTGGTGATCAACACAAGTCACGGATGATCAGCCATGCGGAACTATTAAGGCTGAGCGCAAAATATGCGTTTGTAGGGTTAACGAACGTGGACCTATCAGCTGTTTCGGTGTATTGGGATGTTACTTTCGATGCCCGCTGTTTTATTATGTGCATCCCTTAAATCGACGTTGGACAGTGATTGATTGATTGATTGATTGATTGATTGATTGAGTGACTGATTGGCTGGCTGGCTGGCTGGCTGGCTGGCATGCAAATTGACTGGTGATCGGGCGGACCGACTTTTACATTGACTGACTGACTGACTGACTGATTGACTATTGATTGACTGACTGACTGACTGTAATTACTGCGTGCGTGCGTAGTGCGTACGTGCGTGCGTGTGCACAGGCATGTTTGTGCACGACACCACTCGTGTTGTGCACGACACCACTCGTGTTGTGCACAACATTCCTAAACATATCGTCGAACGACACAAATACATCGACATTAGAGCACAACAGCTTCGGAATTTGCCCCCATAAACGTACATCTCCGAGATAGGAACAGCCAGGCCCGACAGAGCGCGAGGCTCGCTTGTTTTCGTCACCCAACCCCCCCTCCCCCCAGATGTTTATTATCATGGACGTATAATATTCCATAATTCACGCGTCATAAATTGTAGCATTTATATCGTGGTAATAATCAGAAATGCTTTATTTCACAGATACTTTTATTTGTTTCACATGATGGGTATACTTTATGCTTAATGACATATCACCAGAATTCATTTCGTTAGAGAGAGTTTTGTGTAGTGATAATAGTAACACATAGGATTAGTACGTACATACATGCATTTGATCCCCTTTATCAATATAACAGATATCGTCATTGGCAATACACGAACGGTAGACATACCTCAAAGATGTTAACAAAGATGTGTACTATCTTACTAGAAATTCACGTACACAGTCAACTATTATAAGTAACTGCAATACGACACAATTTTAATGTTTCGCAGTTGACATGCATGGCACAGTTGAAACAAATAAGATCAGCTAAAAGAAGTTACATATGTCTCGGTTCATCAGTGATATAATGCGACACGAACTGAGTACATTATCAGAACAGATTGCGAGAGCTAGGGGTATTGACAAAACTGAAAACACTCTTACTGATATGAAGACCATTTCAAATAAATAAGTCCAAACTGTCATTGACGAGTCTATCTTAATATTACGGACGTGCATTGTGGACAACTACAACAACAACATCATCATCATCATCATCATCATCATCAACAACAACAACAACAACAACAACAACAACAACAACATCATCATCATCAACAAGAACAACAACAACAGCATCGACAACGACAGCCACATAACACTAAAGCCAGCGAGATCGTGAGATAACATACAGCCATTATACAAGAGAATAGAACCCGCGAAACAGTGATTCAACATACAGCCAATACACAAGAGAGTAAAGCCCGCAAGACAGAGATTCAACATACAGCCAATACACAAGAGACTAGAGCCCGCAAGACGGAGATTCAACATATAGCCAATACACAAGAGACTAGAGCCCGCAAGACAGAGATTCAACATACAGCCAATACACAAGAGAGTAGAGCCCGCGAGACAGAGATTCAACATATAGCCAATACACAAGAGACTAGAGCCCGCAAGACAGAGATTCAACATACAGCCAATACACAAGAGAGTAGAGCCCGCAAGACGGAGATTCAACATACAGCCAATACACAAGAGAGTAGAGCCCGCGAGACTGAGATTCAACATACAGCCAATACACAAGAGAGTAGAGCCCGCAAGACAGAGATTCAACATACAGCCAATACACAAGAGAGTAGAGCTCGCGAGACGGAGATTCAACATACAGCCAATACACAAGAGAGTAGAGCCCGCGAGACGGAGATTCAACATACAGCCAATACACAAGAGAGTAGAGCCCGCGAGACGGAGATTCAACATACAGCCAATACACAAGAGAGTAGAGCCCGCGAGACGGAGATTCAACATACAGCCAATACACAAGAGAGTAGAGCCCGCAAGACGGAGATTCAACATACAGCCAATACACAAGAGAGTAGAGCCCGCAAGACAGAGATTCAACATACAGCCAATACACAAGAGAGTAGAGCCCGCAAGACAGAGATTCAACATACAGCCAATACACAAGAGAGTAGAGCCCGCGAGACGGAGATTCAACATACAGCCAATACACAAGAGAGTAGAGCCCGCAAGACGGAGATTCAACATACAGCCAATACACAAGAGAGTAGAGCCCGCAAGACGGAGATTCAACATACAGCCAATACACAAGAGAGTAGAGCCCGCGAGACGGAGATTCAACATACAGCCAATACACAAGAGAGTAGAGCCCGCGAGACAGAGATTCAACATACAGCCAACACACAAGAGAGTAGAGCCCGTGAGACAAAGATGCAACATACAGCCAATACACAAGAGACTAGAGCCCGCAAGACAAAGATTCAACATACAGCCAATACACAAGAGACTAGAGCCCGCAAGACAAAGATTCAACATACAACCAATACACAAGAGACTAGAGCCCGCGAGACAGAGATTCAACATACAGCCAATACACAAGAGAGTAGGGCCCGCGAGACAGAGATTCAACATACAGCCAATACACAAGAGAGTAAGGCCCGCGAGACAGAGATTCAACATACAGCCAATACACAAGAGAGTAGAGCCCGCAAGACAGACATTCAACACACAGCCAATACACAAGAGAGTAGGGCCGCGAGACAGAGATTCAACATACAGCCAATACACAAGAGACTAGAGCCCGCAAGACAGAGATTCAACATACAGCCAATACACAAGAGAGTAGAGCCCGCGAGACAGAGATTCAACATACAGCCAATACACAAGAGAGTAGGGCCCGCGAGACAGAGATTCAACGTACAGCCAATACACAAGAGAGTAGGGCCCGCGAGACAAGATTCAACATACAGCCAATACACAAGAAACTAGAAATACGGTTGCTGAACAAGCATAGAACACTACGGATAACTTCTAACATTGAAAATAAATAACTTCAGTGGCGTGTTCACTTCAGCAAATGTCTTATTTTCAAGGGGACTATATGCCCTGCGAGAAGGGAAGTCGAAAACAAACGTGAGGGGGTGTGACAGGAGCCTCAATTTCCCATCTCCCACTTCTGTTGGGGGTCAGCTTCCCACCTCCCATTTCGTACCACACAAACAAGACTTGTCGACTTTTACACGACCGAATGAGGCAGGTGATGTGATTTAACAAGATTTAACAAGATTGCCACCCAATGCAAAGGCCCAGATGACAAGTGGACAAGGAAGCCATTGGCTTATCGTGAGTCCAACAGTTTTAATCTATGTGCAATCTGCCCTCCTGAGATATGTGTCAACCTTGATTGGTAGCAATTACCAGAGAAGAAAGAAAATCTGCGTAGAAAGATGTTTCACGTCACCCAAATGGCATCAACCCTGAATGACGTCACGAATGTGACCTTATTGCGCGATAATCTCCAGATGCGAGTTGGACAAGTTGGACAAGCCAATAACGTAAACGACGGCTAAATATAGACACGCAATCGACTTACCAGGAAAACGTGTCTGTTTTAAATTTTAAACTAGTCTAAATTTAAAAACCACAAAGCAAATAATCTAAGAACGGTTGGTGGATGATATAATAATGTTCATGTAAAACTACTTCCTTTGCATATTCTAACCCAACGTTAAGAATACTCGTGGTGTCTTTATAGCATGGAAAAGTGTTTAACGAAAACTCGTTCCATGTAAATTCTCAGTCTGGTTAATCCACGGTACCAGTGTTCGTTTTCTAGCAATCCTTCGTTCATGTTGGAAAAAAACAGATAATTTATGGAAACAGGTTGATGAAATGTTAGATTAAACAAGATGTCATCCAACGCTCCAACAAGCTCCAGCAGGTGGCAAGTGGACGAGGGAACCAGTTGATTGTAGAGAGTCTACAATTGTTCATCTATATGCGGCCCTTGTCCTAAATCTGTCAATTCTCTTTTTACACTAATTGACACTGCTGGCATCTGCACTCTGTAGATAATGTGTTCCATTAATTTACTGTCAACGGTGAAGTTTCTCATTATTATGCAATATACACAGTTCTTTTAATATCGCTACTTCATGCCTAGCTTCTACTTCTACTAACATTCATAACTTTCAAGAAAGTATTTCTATCAATACTTTTATAAAAAAAGTTAAATGTCAGGATTTCTACATAATGTTGCTAAACCAGATTCATTTGACGTTTTTCATAACTAAGGTATGTCATGTCAGTTCTTGAATCAACTTAGTTGCTGTTCTTTGTGGTATATCTTATTGGACCACTTGTTTTGTCACGGTGTGGCCTCCATGCTTGCTGGGTGGAACAATCACAAGGCGTGCATAAGAAGTCTGTCTAGTCTGGCTTATTGAGCCCGGGGTTGCACGCGCACGCGCACGCGCACGCGCACGCGCATAAACTGATTGATCAAGAATTACTTTTCCACTTCGTACACTGAATAATTTGATATGCCCAGCACACGGGGTGATCCTGAATCGCTGTCACCAAACACCCGGATCCGGCAAGCTGACAAACAATGGCTGCTTGGAAAAGCAAATGAGCTGACAGGTTTCAGCATACGATATCCAGCCTGGCAGTTTGGAACACGTTGTCCTTTACTATTCATGTATTCGTTCCGAGGGAGCTGTGCGCTTGTAACTGAGTCGACCGTATGGTCAGATCGGATTCGCGTTTTAGTATTCCTAGACCCTCATTGTCGAACTAATTTACTAATTTCGGTGAACAACCGCCGTTAAAACAATGGATGAGCTTTTGAAAAATTCACTGGCCTTTAGTTCCGTCGCTACGCGCATCTCGTTGACTAAAGAGGCAATGTAAGACTGTAATATGAGAGATTAAGTTATTCTAAAAAGGCAAATGTGATTTTGTCATGTCCCGTGGTAGGTTCTACTTCGACAGATCTGCATTACTTAAAAGAATTCATACGGTAACCCGGGGCTCCTATGGCTAACACGCATATTTGTCTACGATATGAACATATTACAGACATGCTAACATAGTTTATTGGTGTACAATTTGAACGCTTTCCTTTGGAGGGGGCTAGGAAAGCGTTCAAATTGTACACCATTAAACTATACTAGAATGTCCGTAATATGTTCCTATCGTGGACAAATATGTATGTTAGCCATAGAAAAATTATTTTCAGCAAACTGACAACCTAGCTGGGCTGCAATAAAAAAAAGAGTACGAAAAAACCGTCTTGCCCCATCCCATACAAATAGTCTGATAGTAATATATCGGGCTAATACAGTTGTTAATTTTAAATTGGAGTTAAACATATAATATATACCTTGAAATCCATACATAATAAAAACCAGCTTAGTAATATTGCAACAAAATTACAGCCTACGTGCTATCAGATCATAAATTATGCAACGTTCGTATTATATTAAATGTATTACACATGCATGTAATGCATTTAATATATTATGACGACATGCGTAAATATTTACATAAGTGGCAGTTATGCTTAATGGATTTAACATTTTAGTTATAAATTTTGCTTCACTGGAAACTAATGTCACTGTATTGATATATTCATTTTGGTTTGAACCTGTAAACCACACGATTGACAAGTAAAAGACGATTTACGGTTTCCCTCTGATAAAAAAGTCCGACATTCATAGAATGTACACACTAGAAATATGACTATTTTCTTATTTAAAAATAAAGATGTGCAGAACAACGAATGGAACAGACAGGATGTGTTCGCAAATTGATGATAAGTACCACTAGCCCCTCGTTAGTGTCACTAACCCCTCGTTAGTGCCACTAACCCCTCGTTAGTGCCACTAACCCCTCGTTAGTGCCACTAACCCCTCGTTAGTGCCACTAACCCCTCGTTAGTGCCACTAACCCCTCGTTAGTGCCACTAACCCCTCGTTAGTGCCACTAACCCCTCGTTAGTGCCACTAACCCCTCGTTAGTGTCACTAACCCCTCGTTAGTGCCACTAACCCCTCGTTAGTGCCACTAACCCCTCGTTAGTGTCACTAACCCCTCGTTAGTGTCACTAACCCCTCGTTAGTGCTACTAACCCCTCGTTAGTGTCACTAACCCCTCGTTAGTGCCACTAACCATTCGTTAGTGCCACTAACCCCTCGTTAGTGTCACTAACCCCTTGTTAGTGCCACTAACCCCTCGTTAGTGCCACTAACCCTCGTTAGTGTCACTAACCCTCGTTAGTGCCACTAACCCCTCGTTAGTGCCACTAACCCCTCGTTAGTGCCACTAACCCCTCGTTAGTGCCACTAACCCCTCGTTAGTGTCACTAACCCCTAGTTAGTGCCACTAACCCCTCGTTAGTATCACTAACCCTCGTTAGTGCCACTAACCCCTCGTTAGTGCCACTAACCCCTCGTTAGTGCCACTAGCCCCTCGTTAGTGCCACTAACCCCTCGTTAGTGCCACTAACCCCTCGTTAGTGCCACTAACCCCTCGTTAGTGCCACTAACCCCTCGTTAGTGCCACTAACCCCTCGTTAGTGCCACTAACCCCTCGTTAGTGCCACTAACCCCTCGTTAGTGCCACTAGCCCCTCGTTAGTGCCACTAACCCCTTGTGCCAGTAACCCCGGGGGCTAGGGGTACTAAGTCATTCTAACTGATAGCTATTTTGATTTTTAGGATACCGCCTTTGCGACTAATCGTCCTAGCTAGTCTTTCATCGAAATGTCATTGAAATGCGACTGGTACAATCGTTAGTTTTCATTGTTGAGTTTACTATCTCAGATGATCGATTACACTTGCAAATCATTATAAACAAATTAGCACACCAACTGCTTGCTCTTATTTGTGAATAAACGGAAAATGGAAACGTTCTTGTCCGTTGAACATCATATGACGGAGATTTCTATCTCCGTGACTGAGATGTAGGACTACCTTCTATGTAAAACTGACGGAAAAACGGTATGAATGATGGAGAGTTGACATATATGAAGAAATGAGTTCACATATAAGGGGCAAGGTGTATTTTGATTTGATCAGCTGCTCTGACAGTGTTACTGTGTTACTGTGTTACTGTGTTACTGCTAAAGATACTGAGACCACGTGAACAAATAACATAGCAGAAGTCTATTTTTGGAAAACGCGCTTACCATCAAAGTGGCAGTTTTCGCAAAATATTAATACTCCTACCGGTGTTTCGAAAAACAACATCTCACACGCCAAAAATGCGACATTTCAAACGTTCCAACTTTACTGATTGAACACAGTTACTTCTTCCAAAATAAAATCACTGAAATCGGTTAACTTGTAAAACGTTAAGCACTAGCCTACATCCACTTGCTTTTCCCAGTGAAGTTCTCTGGGCGGAAGCCCGAACTTAGTTGCGTTAATTTGCCGGGCTCGCTACTGTCCAGGGAAGATAACTTAGCCACTGGAGGAGGGCAGCCCGCAGAGAACTGGACAGACTGCTAATAACTTGGGTTCTCAAGTTCCTGGGAATGAACTCAGAATGTAGTCCTAATTAGTATCTTGTCAACGTTGTAGAGTTCGAACAAAGTACAGCGTGGATAACATACACCATGACAACAATTTAGGTGATATTATATCATATGCTTCGAGAATATTGTATACCCTGATTAGCTGTCACCATTAATTCAAGAAATCAGCTACAAAACACATGGTTCAGCTTTCGGCGACAAACACTGAACATATACCCAATCTCGAAATTAGCACGCATTAATATTGATATTAAGCCAGAAACAATATATACGTATGACGTTGCTTGGTTACGGAAACACATTATATTGTTTCTGTTACCCCGGTAATAATATTTAAATATTTTCGGTATCTCGTTATGGCCATATAGAAACACATTCTGTTTTTTGTTAATGATATTTATATTTTCGATATCTCGTGATGACCCCTAACTTGATAACGCGTACCAAGAGCAATCAAGAAAGGCATTTAGCTTAAACAAACATCGAACGTGATCGTTAGACGAACGGCTCGCATATCGTGGCCGATGATGCGAAGGGGATCTTCGCGAACGCATCTACCTATCGACGATTGCTCAGTGGCTGATAATGAATGGATTGTTCAAACAAACTAACCAGTGTGCTCTATTTTGGTCCACTTTAACACTGTGCGCTCTGAGTGCACGAAATCAGCACTGTTACACTCCCCAGGTTTGCGACTTCATCGTATAGTGTAGGTCACGCGGTGGGCCCATAAACGCAGGCACACTGAAGTGATAATATAAATTTGCTGATAGGTACAGAAATAATGTTCCTCGTGACATACTATGGCAAATGAAGAGGTGGAACAAAGTAATAGTACAGGACTATAAAGAGAATTATTATAAACAATAAGACAACAATTAAAATGTCAGGTCACAGTTAGATTGAGAACACATATCACTACTGAAGGAAACGTTGGGGCCGCAGACAAAGACTGGTATGCGTCAATAGTTTGAATACTATGAATGACAGCTATCTGCTGACTCTTACCGAAGATAAAGCTGCTCGGGAGGTCGTGATCACCAATGTCGCCAGACGCCAGGCACGGCACACGACAAAGAAGAATAAGCTTTCATTATTATGAAGTAACCCGTCCACGCTAACACCGGCTGTCAGAGATGCGAGTGTAGTCTGCACTAACACGTGCGTGCTGTGTAAACGTAGTTTGGTACGTGAAACGGGACGGTAAGACGGCAGCTCAACAACGTCCTGTTCCATACACTCGAATATATTGCGCGCAAAGTCGTCGGTTTCACAAGATTGCTGACGTCATGCAGTTGTCTGGTACGGTCACATATGTGCTTTTATGGGGCGTTCGGCGAAAGTTCGCAAAGACATTTACCCTTTGAAATTTATTTACATTTTTTTTCACCAAACTTGCGCAACATGTAACAATTCAGTTACATTATGATAGCTGGTATTAGTAACATGACAATTGTTTCAGTAAGATCAAGACAGCTGGTATCTGTAACATATGGTAGCTGTTTTCAGTAAGATTATGACAACTAGTGCCAGTAAGATCATGATATGTGACGTCAGCATAATCATGAAAACTGGTTTAGAAGTATTATGGCAGCTAGTGTCGGTAGTATGATAACTGATATAAGTCAAACTATGACGGTTGATGTCGGCATGGTTATCATATGACAGTTGAAAGTAACAAGTGCCACTTGACGAACGTGTGAGACAGTTCGAAGGTCATGCAGAATTTGAAATATAAATGTCAACAGAGATAAAAACTAAACACATTCCTATGATATGATAGCGACTATAAGCATCACTAACACAGATTGGACTGATAAAAATATTCCATGTCGCACATCCACAAGATACGTAGGAATATGTCCATCTTGCGACGACATCTTAATCCGAACTTACCGTGTAATCTATTGAGTTGATATCTTACACCCAAGCGTTTATCTTGGTCGACCGGACACTGAAAGATAAAGGAAATATTTTATCAGTGAATGCGTTTATACATGTCCTGTGATCATCCCGTTGTCAGAGTTCTGTCAAAAAGACGTGCTTTTTGTTTCGTTTAACGTCGTATGCATCTTTACGTTTCCTTGTACATGTGTGCCTCTCTGTACGCTCCATTGCGTGATAGATCATCGCGTCACGTCTCGTCATGTCACGTCACGTCACGTCTCGTCATGTCACGTCATGTCTCGTCATGTCACGTCATGTCTCGTCATGTCACGTCACGTCTCGTCACGTCACGTCTCGTCATGTCACGTCACGTCACGTTATGTCACACCACATCTAATCACATCATGTATTTGTATTCTACTTGTTGCAGCATTCGATCTGTTGATCACATCCAAGCCTGTTCAGTACTTACCATACTCCAGGTAGGAAGTGGCAAGAAATCAACTCCTGCCAGAGTGGCAAGAAATCAACTCCTGCCATAGTGGCAAGAAATCAACTCTCTCCCGTCTGTACAATTCTTGTACCGTTCTGTTCTGAATAAATATTTGAGGCTGGTGTTCTTTCCCTCCAGGTGGCCTTCCCCTCGGTCTCTTTCACGTTATCTTCCTGATCAATGCCACTTTTTTGACAGAATCATCTTCTCTTCTCATCACGTGACCATACCGTTTCAATTTATTCAACTTGATCACAGGCTCGAAAACCACCGACGCATACCTCTCTATTGAACCGAACCACTTTATCGTCGTTTTTAAGACTCATCTAAAGGTTCATATCTTGAAACGTGCTAACCGGGACTATGGTGTGTCAAAATAAATACCAGATTATTAGAAATAGAAACTATAACTTTGGGTATTTGTTGAAAGTCAACTCAAGTAATAATGTTATGATCAAACTGTATCAGATCAATCAACACTGGTTGAAGCAAAACATGGACCACTGTGATACCCAGCAGCGGATCCAGGGGGGTCTTAAGGGTTTCAAGACCCCTCTAGGCCATGGAGGAGGGTCTTAGACTTGTTTTGATGAAAATAGACCAAAAACGTGTTTTGCGAACGTGGACGGGGTGTCTTTAAAGTGTTCTAGCAAGAAAACTAATTAACATACAACTATAAAACTAATACCGTGATGCATCTTAATAATATACCTTTCCAATGACGTATGACGTCTTGATGTGTGACGTCTTGATGTATGACGTCTTGAAATAACTAATATTTTCTAAAAATGGTCCAGCAGATCCAGGGAGTCTTAGGGTCTCGCGTCCGTGGCAAATATTACGGTAAAGGACAACGTATACATCCATCGGAATGTATGTCAATGTAAAGACTGAATTATTAGCAACCGGCTAATATTGACCCTTCTGTAAGTAGAATGACACGTGTGTCGTCCCACCCCCCGGTTCGGAAGTAGAACGACGTATGATTATGACTGACTGAGACCCCCCTGCCAACAAGCATAGATCGGCCCCTGATACCTAAACTTTCACTATAAATCTCGAATAATGGCATCTGAAAATGTAGTCAAGCCAAAAAATATACCCTACAGTTGTCATTTGATAATATAATAATAATAATAAAGTTTATTTCAATAGCATCAACAGTAAACATACAAACACAAGTGAATTTTAAACATCAATAGTACAAGTTGAAGAAGTTGAAAAAAGGCAAGAAGCGTAATGCTTATGTTGCTTGCTCTGTAACTTATAAGTGACATTAAATAATACAATTATACAAGTGAAAGCGTGCATTGTACATTGTACAGTTCATTGATGTCATTGTTACAATAGAACATGTTCGTGTCGTCTGCAAATAAAATAAACTTAAACCATTTTGAAGCATTGAAAATGTCGTTGATATACATTATAAATAATTTTGGTCCTAATATGGAACCTTGTATACACCACAGCACACCCTAAGTACCTCAGAATCACAATTTTTATACTGAACAAACTGTGATCTATTTTCTAAATAACTCACAATCCAATTATGTGCTATACCACGAACACCTTAGAAATTAATTAAATAATTTTTTTTGCCAATACTTCATGATATGCTTTCTTGAGATCAAGAAATACACCAATATAATATTTATTATTATATTGTGAATAAATAATATCTTCAACCAATTATAAAATAGCATGAGAGGTTGAAATGTTAGACCTAAACCCATACTGGTTTGGGCAAAGTAAAACACATATTTTAGAACATTGTCCAATCAAGCATTATATAGTTTCTCCATTATTTTTGAAAATTGCGGTGGTAAAGAGATAGGTATATGATTTGTGAATACACACTTATCCCCAGCCTTAAATACTGGAATAACTTTGACTATTTTCATTTGGTTGAGCAGAACACTTGTTTGGAAAGATAAAATGCAAATGTGAATTAAGGGTTTACAATTTCAGAAGTAATTGTTTTGACCATGCTCATCTTAATATTAGTAAAATCCGTTGACATTTTGTTTTTAAATTGTTGCACAGTTCTAATAATTTCTCGCTCATTAACCGGACTTAGAAACATACTCCCGTTACACCCTTCCCCAAATAATCACAAATAGACACATCCTTGTCATGTGAAGAAATGTTCTTTGCTAAGTTAAAGTCAACATAATGAAAATTAAAGAGCGAAAATGGATGTAATATGTAAGTAACACCGGTGACTATGCGTACATTAGGGGAGTTTAATGTATTCTAAGTTCTAGTATTTGATTTCGGCGCAAGTCTGTCAGGCTTCGATACGCCACCTGGTGGCGACCAAGGGAAGGCAGCGTTAGTTGAGCTATTTTTCATTCTTTTTTATAAGTAAGATACAATCATATTCCTAAGTCAACATTGTTTTACTCACATAAACTACGATTATTAGTAGACCATTTCAGATCGAGATAATATATTTAGTAAGCACAGATAAGTATATGTAGCTGATCGATTCAAACAGGGTTGGTGAACTTACTCAACTTACACTGTTTGGGGTGCGTAAGTTGGGTCACGATGGGTAAATGCATGCTTATCATCGGTGAAATTAACTAAGGCCTTCGCTTGCGACCCACGCACGCACGCACGCACACACACACGCACGCACGCACGAACGCAGATTCAGATCCATTCTCGGAACAAGAAGAGTGTTGTTCACCAACTATAAAACACGAAACAAGCAGACAGTGGCGCCGCGTAGTGGCGATATTGTTATCAGTTTTCATGACGGACAAAAAGTGGCGCCGTAGCGCGTGAGTATGAACACATTTAGTGTTCCTAAAAATGCCAACATACCCCGGAATTTATCCTTTTTTTTCAGCTAAAAGTAGAGGTGCCAAGCCTACCGCTATGACGGTAGAACTACCGTTTTTCTTAAGTTTTAGTAAATGTCAGCTACCGCCTTCGAGCAAACATCTACCGCTAAAAGCGTAATTTCGTTAAACGAATACGTTTACCAGGACCAGGTGGGCCTAATTTAACTTACTCATTTCGATTCCAAGTAGGCCCTGTACAAGCCTAGTCCTTCTTTGTGTGTTATGATGTCTCGCAGAGTTTTTGTTGGCTCTTCTCCGAGGACCATCGGGCTTCCAGAGCAGGACCTTATTGACTACTTCGTCATGGCGAAGACGACATTCTCTCACGATGGTAGTGATCCGTGGGAGGGAGGTGTACAGTTCTTCAGTGGTCAAGTGATTGTGCCACGACAGGTTTAGGATTTTTCGCACCAGTAGTTATTGAACAGTGCGTCCTCTGCCCTGGAGTTAGTGTTAGCGTCCATCAATCGCATCGATAAATCAGGATCGGTTGTAGATCGTCGTCTGAATCTTCGGTTTGGTGAGTCTGCCGGATATAGGCGCTCTCCAAACTTTGTCAAGGGCGAGAACTGCCGCCCGTGACTGGACTTTTCTACAATCATGGATGTCATGTTGTGAGTTTTCGCAGGATACAAGATATTTGAAATCCTCTGTTTGCTCAATTTGACTCCCAGCTAACGTGTGTTTACTATGGTTAATAGACGGATTAACATGTAGTTGGCTTGGCACGGATTGAAAAATAACCCAGTATATTTGGAAGCACTTTCCACTTTATAAAGTAAACGTTTTGCTTCTTGTATCGTGTCAGCGAACAGAACGATGTCATCGGCATAATCCAGGTCAGAGAGATGCGAGGCTGGATGTCTGGTGCTTCGGCGTCTGAAATTAATCCTTCCCTGTCATCAGTCGCAGTTCTTTGAACGTAGCCCAAGACTATGATGGGGCGAGATGGTATCCTAGTAGAACTCTGTGTTGATATCAACATTTAACTGTTTCCCCTTCGGGAGTGAGTACGACTGCAGAGGTGTTTTCATATATTATTTGGCTTTCTAGAAGTAGATGAAGGTAATAGCAGCCTCGTTCACGTGGCTTCTCCATTAAGTTGCTGATGTTGTTAAGTGGTCCCAATATATTCCAGGCCACGTAGTTGAATTCAAATGTATTAAACCTTTGTTTGATAGGTGTCGTTGCCACACAGTAGCTATGTAAGATCTCACAAGGAGGGAGGCCAAAAGGGGGCAAGCTTAGTCACCCATTAGTTTACCATGCTACCATGTGGTGGCGCAACAGGTTACATAAACATAACAAAAATAAACCGTGGCCAAAAGCCCCCCCCAAATATGCCACTGTTGCTCAGATTGATTGGAATTGATTTCTTTCTTCGTTTCCAGCACTTGGCACAATCTGCTGACCAGTCTGCGTAAATGTTGTGTAGATACAATACTGTGCCTCTCTAAAACTTCTTCTGGACCAAATTATTCTAAATGGCGAGCTCCTTTTGAACATGCGCGGCAAACCAGCTGACGTTGATAATATCACGGGTTCGGCGTGTGGGTCTTTTTGATTTCTGTTAGCAGTCTTAAAGATCATGGTTGCCATCTATTCCTACCATAAAGCCCACATTTTATGTGTTTACTATATGCTCCAGTGAGACTCTTATAAGACTTTTAAGAGTTAAGTTCCTTGTATCATTTTTGCATTGTCTATAATGTTTAGGACCACTTTTGTTCCATCATAAACGTTTAAGTGTTATGTTAGAAATTCGTGTACAATGACGAGATATCGTATTATCTGTTCAGAGGCAGGGGCGTCATCGGAACCTGTCGACTCTTTGTCAGACTTGTTGTCTCGAGTCGTATAGGCCAACCCGAATTGCCCATTTTCATGACTTGCGACTTTACTTGGAACTCAGAGAGTGACTCGAGACTTCACTTGGACGTCATTGACTTGAGACTTCACTTGGACGTCATTGACTTGAGACTTCACTTGGACGTCATTGACTTGAGACTTCACTTGGACGTCATTGACTTGAGACTTCACTTGGACGTCTTTGACTTGAGACTTCACTTGGACGTCATTGACTCGAGACTTCACTTGGACGTCATTGACTTGAGACTTCACTTGGACGTCATTGACTTGAGACTTCACTTGGACGTCATTGACTTGAGACTTCACTTGCCAATATATGTCACTTGCTGACAAGTCTGGTCCGTCGAAACGTAATCAAAACGAAGCCATGTTCTTGCGGATTTTACTGTAAATATATTCACAATAATTTGCCAGTCTACGTATTAAACTGGCAACTTATCTCAAATTATGACATACACTGTCATAACACTCGCTTGTCACATGTTATAAATGAAACTCCATAATTAGTTGTAGAAAAGATATTCACTCACAGTTTACGAGTCTTTGCATACTACATAAAACAATGTCTCTTATAAAAATATAAAGACACATGTACAGTATCAAATTGCTATATGTGTCAGTAAAATCACCATAACTAACGTCTAGCACATATTGCTAGACACATCTTAAGTATAGCCGCAATTATAAAGAGATGCAATTTATATAAAAAAGAAACCAAAGGGGCTAAAGATAAGTTGATATAAACGAGTGACTTATGACAACGACATATTTGTTTTAATATGAGTCGCTGGCCCCTTTCTTGTGTGTGTGTGTGTGTGTGTGTGTGTGTGCGTGCGTGCGTGCGTGCGTGCGTGCGTGTGTGTGTTTTTATATTAACTTGTATAATTTTTATTGTATTTATACACACACGAATGTGTATATGTAATCTCATTTGTGGGTCAAAATAAAATGTCTTGTTCTTGAGACAAACCGCACAAAATGCAATAATTATTAAGTATCCTTGAATGGATAGATGATCCCGTTTCTTGGTTATTAATATTAATCATAATTACCTCTCAAGAAACTTGCAGTTTGTTCTGGATATTTCGACTGCATCTCGCAGTGTTCTTCAGCAGACTGAAGTTACGGATGTGTCACATGACCAATGTCATGTGACACAAGTGTGGGGTAGTATATAACATACAATGCCCAGAATGTGACCAACACTATATAGGAGAAACAGCCAGAACACTTGGCACAAGAATCAAAGAACAGCTATCTTGTCGCCAACCCCTATCAGCTATAAGTGAACACAAACTGAACACAGGTCATCAGTGCTCTATGAAGGACGTCAATATTCTAGACCACGAGGAGAACTGGCACAGGAGAAAAATAAAGGAGGCGATTAACATCCACAGAAAGAAACCTACGCTGAACCGAGACGTCGGCCAGGAGCTCCCACCAGTCCTACTCCAGCTTGTGTCACATGACATTGGTCATGTGACACATCCGTAACTTCAGTCTGCTGAAGAAGACTGCGAGATGCAGTCGAAATATCCAGAACAAACTGCAAGTTTCTTGAGAGGTAATTATGATTAAAATTATTAAGTACTTATTATGATTGGCTAATGTTGTGATGCGGCAGCATCCGTCTAAATGTCCCGCTAAAAACCCAACAAACAAGCTAGAACAATTATGGCAGTTGGTGAACCTGGTGACTTGGGACTTGACTTGGAATTCAGACAGATGATTTAAGGCTTGGTTGAACTTGGAGGTCACCGTGACTTGAATTGCAGCTCAATGACTTCAGACTTGACTTGACTGTGTATGACTTGACTTGACTGTGTATGACTTGACTCGACTGTGTATGGCTTGCCAACAGGTTTTAGGAGAAATCTGTATCTGGGACAAATACAGTTTACTCATGTAGGGTAGGGTGGGGCAAGAGTCCCCTTAAAGGAAAAGGTCCGTATTTGTTCATAAAATTATTATTTTATGGTACCTATGCTGATTGTTGTGTGGTTATAATATGTAATACTAAAACATTAGTGACGATTGACAATAATATAAGCGCTAATTAAATATATTGTCCAGATGGCGTCTCTTTCTTCATTGTATTAAATGTGAATAATGAAATGAAACAAACTATGACTAAATATAAAAAATGCATTCTGTTTTATGTTATCTAAATAATAAACATAGCAAGCAACAAACCAGCACCATTTAATTACTCTTCGACTCGCTGTTAGGGCAGATAAAACAACGCACTCCTGAGATGCAGTCATTGTAGACCTACAACTGACATTGTACCCACACCCTCTACAGTTCTCGAAGGGGTCGCCTCATGTGACACACGTCCGTTCATCCTCCTCGCTGCTGGTGCTGACGCGTCTTCTCTTTGGCTTCTTCACTGCGCTTTGGTTTCGTTCTGTGTACTTCGCCTAACCGCCAGTGACATGTTTTACCTCTAGCATCTCCTTCCCCTTAACCTGACTCACGGTCATGAGTTCAACTTGTGTGTGATGAATTCCAGTTTGTTTTGTTTTTGAAACAATAGAACTTAAATGACCGAGGATATGCGGTTATATGTCACTTATGAATTCCGAATTGTCACGTACCATCCAAACAAACTAATGGATCGGATCGTACACTTGAAAACACGTAGCTTTTATCAAAAGCGAAAACAGTTTTCACTACCAAATCACGACTATACATTTACCAAATTGTGTTGGGGAAAGACACCCCTTGGGGCACCTTACCCCGCACTCTAAGGGGGCATCTTGCTCCAGTTGGCATGATGTAGACATCTTTGAATTTTTTTCTCTGTCTATTTCGTCTGCCTGTGATTTTGAGCAGAATATGCACTAGGCAGCAGCGTTACACATTCATCCACTAGAGACATAGAGCAAGTAGGGGAGACCGGGGCTAGTTGTAATACAGGGGCAAGTTGTTAAATAGTCGTTTTACACAAACATAACACATATGGGGTCACTATTGACAGTAGTTGATTGGACGTCCACCAGCAGACATTGTCCAAAAATCGGGAGTTAAGAAGACGAAATTAACGAGGTGTTGGCAAAATTATTTTTAATCACATTTGGGCCCACATAATATCATCTCACGCAGCCACTTTTTATGCTTTGTGACTGAAACTTGAAACACATATACTATATAGTATAAGGTGCTATCCAAGTAGAAGTTTAATTTAAATTCAGGATTTGTTATCATCCACGTACGTTTAACTGCAAAAACTGTATTGATGCAAGTTGTTACAACTGTAACAACACTCGGGCGGCTCGTACCGATGGCTCAGCCAGCGAGTTGGGTGCTAACAATGACTGAAAATTTGTTGTTTAACCACAACGTATGAACACAATATTTCACTTATGAAGCCTGGCGTACTGGTTTATTCCAGCAGTGTCAAACAAACTTGACAAACATCTCAGGAGGGCGGGTTACACACAGATGAAAACATTTTGGACTCTCGATAAGCCAATGGCTTCCTTGTCCACTTGCCATCTGGGTGTTTTGCCTTGGATGGCAATCTAGTTAAATATTGTAATTTTGTTATGGCACAGCCCTACTTAAACAATTAATAAATATTGTAATTTTGTTATGGCACAGCCCTACTTAAACAATTAATAAATATTGCACAACACGCAGTGTAGTCGCATTACATATTACTATTTCATACTCCATATTCCATTATATTCCATTCACAATTGATAGTTATGTAAGAATCTGCCCTTTGGTAACTAAAATAGAAAAGCTTAATATATGAAGCTGTGCACACCTACATTGCTATGCACACTGTGTATAATCGAATTAATGTAATAACAGTACCATGTACGAGTGACACTTGCTTTGCGATCCATATGTTCTTTTCTGTAACAACGTGCCTCGCATGATGTAACAACTTACCCCGCTTAGGGGGTAATTATTACAGTCGACCGCGCCCGACGAAGGCAGAACACGCTAGTGACGATAAGCACGAGTCTTGACCGTTTGCCGTTACTCGGCGGTGTTCGTGACGTAATTCGTTCACTATCACGTGATTGGGCCGACAGAAAAGATGCGATATCGTAAAATATTTTCGGACTATGGGGTCGGGCACACATTATCGTAGGCACCAAGATCGCAATTATAATGGAAGGCAAGGATCTAGTTCACTGACTAGTCTAGAATATTTGGAACATTATTAAAACACAACACACATACACGCACGCACACACAATCACACTAAACACGTATTCCGTGTATATAATAATTATTATACTTATACTATCACTAGTTACTTAACAATAACCATGCATAAATATAAAATTATAGCTTTTTATGATGAAAACTCACATGACATGACGTCATGCCCGCGTTGATTTTGGACAATGCCGCCCACTATTAGACGATAAACTTACTTATAATCATTATTTGGAGCATACAAAATGTACTTATAGTTATATACTGTGCAAATTTAGAATTAACACATTTTGCATCCAACATATATATATATATATATATATATATATATATATATATATATATATACGATAATGAAGTGTCTGAATATTGTTACAGACACTTAAAATATGTTGAGAAACAAAAGTGAAAATGCAATCAACGCAACGAAATAGTTGGTAGTTATTAATGTTATTGTGCATTGTTATTTGACATACTGCAAACGACACTCTGTCAGAAACTGACTAATCTGCAGACATTCATGTGTGCAGAAGTGTCTTGTAACAATTGAGACAAATTAGTTCAATTAGCTGAAACTTGAAAACATAGAAACATGCTTTCTTAAACATAAAACCTACACACTCAATACACAAACATTGATATGCAGAAATGACATTAAACATGTAACTCAGTAGAATATAGGAATGATGTAAATTGATTTAAAACACAGTTTCAGATCAATAATCCATTCACTGCAGTATATATGTATATGCATCTACATAAACACTCATGCATATGTAACATATAAAATTTTTTAAGCAAAAAGTGTTATTTGGCTGATTGACAAACATTTGTATTCCAGCCAATATGCCATCATCTACAGCAGTAATAACTGTCAAATCATCCAGTAATTCACACAATTATGCTAACCATATATTTCATGTATATATAAACAAGAACAGCTATAAACGTACACATACACACCAACTTCCAGATAACTGTCACGAACAAGTTAAGCAAGTTAACAAATCACAACCTGAGCATGTTTTAGCAACCCACTTAGTTTCAAACAGTAAATTGTTTCTCTCTTCACATCACAGTCAGATTATAATGTGGATCAAAGATCAAGGTCAAACCATAACCTTCCTATCTCGCCAAGTAACAATACAAATCAACATGACAATTGCCTAAAACAAAGATATCACGATATACAGTTGATTCCATTATTTGTTTTATCCAAGTACAACAGTAATATGGGAAATGGATTTGGATGGGTTTTGTAGTTCCCCTTGCATTGAGTGATGAATATGTGTGGTGACAGACAGGGTTGAAACAGATGCTGAGTGGCTGTCACTTAGGAGCAATTGGCGACATCAGGTTTCTAATTGTAGACACAGATATTGTCACTGTGTGCACAGATTCCTATCTGGCCTTTACCTTTCATCAAAGGACAAAGTTCACTTGTAAATGTACGTTTAAGTAATCACCCAATTCTGCAGTAAAAACATGAATATTACAGTATACTTATATGTGCCTACCTACAATAAAAGATAACATCATACATTCTTGTACGGTGATTATAGTACAGTTGATGTTACAATAATACATACATATGTACATAGTACACACATATATAATTATATTTTATCTATGACTAAAATTATTTCACATATCCACAGACATGCATTCATACACACACTACAAACAGATGCAGAAAAGTCATAGTATGAAGTTGTCTCATAACGGTGACTGCAAAACACAACAACCTTGAAGACATCACCTAAGACATGGACATCATAACGTAAGTATGCCTTCCTTCTTGAAGACGTCTTGCACAGCCTCAAGAACATCACCGACAGTCATATTTGGTTTCTTTAATTGCGGGTCCATGATAAAGTCGCGGTGATTATGATCGAGCAGGGGTGGTTTCACGACGTGTCTGTCACTGTGGTTGTAAACACCCGTACACACGAGGATTGATTCACAATGTTCACTCCAGAGGGTACACATCTCGTTGTTAACAGTCTCCAGCTTGTTGCTGCTACTGCCGTTGTCTTCGCTGACCTCTTGACCTTGTCGGCTGACTCGTTTCTTCTGCGCAAGAGCCTTCGCGTGTTTCTTACACAAGTATCGGTTGAATAAATTGGCGCCATAGATGTCGGTCTCGGGGTTGTCTCTGTGCAAAGCAAATAGTACATCATTTTATATGATGTGCACAAAACAATTACACCGCACATGAAAAATAAATACTAAACTGTTTATTCAATTAATAATTAACTAAAATGAATTTATATTCAGAATAAGATGTTCCGTGCGGTGCATGTGTGTGTGGTGCATGTATGTGTGGGGTGTGTGTGGTGGTGCATCTGTGTGTGTGTGTGTGTGTGTGTGTGTGTGTGTGTGTGTGTGTGTGTGTGTGTGTGTGTGTGTGTGTGTGTGTGGCCTGGCCCGCAGCCTGCAGGCTGGGCCGGGCCTCTACATAATTTTGCGGGCCAGGCCTGGCCTGGGCCTACATATTGCGGGCCTGGGCTGGGCCTGGAAACAATTTAAACACATAGGGCTTGGGCCGGGCCTGGGCCTAGTGTGAATGGGCCGGGCCGGGCTTGGGCTGGGCTTGGGCTGGGCCTGGACATAATAAAAATATTCATACAAAACCCAGATTATTAATTTTATTATTAATAAAAACTTATTATAAATTGCAATGACACTAGTGCTTTATACATTGGAATGCAGTTTAACCTCTTCAACAATGGGACTTCCTATGGTATCATATTAATAATGTGCATTCTTTTAATAGAGACGTTTCATATAAAATATATGCATAGTCGCATGCCCATATCTTTGTATTGCAATTCTTTAAACATGTACTGGCTTTCCAAGACACTGTGACTGGAGTAGACTCTGTAAACTGCATATTTGTGGCATGAATGTACCCTTTTGCATAGATCTAATGGCCCCATATCAGGCCACTTAAGTTCACCTGGCTGAAAGCAGCCAGCCCCAAATGTTTACTTTAGACATATTTGCAGAGGCAATCAAGCCATGATTAACCACCAACTTATCACTCTTTGGCCCAACCAGTGGACATTATATTGTCTAAGTCTTCCCTCCAAATATTGCTGGCCTGAATTACCAGCTCAATGGCCACTGCCCACTACCCAGTAGTGCCAGTAAGGGTGATAAGTTGGTATAGGCTACCCACCCCAGTTGGTAATTGGTATTTTTCAATTGTGTTAGCTAGCATCTACTGTTCAGTGTCTACAATTTCCCCAGTACTGATTCATTCACACTTGTACTAATTCACACATGTCTGAACCTGATCTGTCTCAGGCTAGTGACTGCAGACCTGCTGGAAATGCCACTGGGTGTCAGTGCCAGTGGGTGACATAGTAGTAGCTAGTACTAGCTATTAGCTAGACACTACTAAACAACAACTGACATTAGTATTTCAGTAGTATACATTATACAATGTTCATAATTACTTTTTATTTAATAAAACAATAAGTCTGTTTTTACAGTTTATTTGTGTTTCGTCTTTCTTATAAGATTATATGTTTATCTTCTCTAAACTTAGCGGGCCGCGGGCTTGCGGGCCTACCCGTCTTTGGCCTGCGGGTATGGGCCTGAAACTTGCTGGCTGGGCCGGGCCGGGCCGGGCATGGGCCAAACATTCAAAGTCTGGGCTCAAATTATAGGCCCGCGCAGGGCACTAGTGTGCATGTGTGTGGTGTGTATGTGTGTGGTGCATGTGTGTGTTTGTGGTGTGTGTGTATGGTGTGTGTGTGTGTGTGGTGCGTGTTTATATGGCAGTAACAGTAGCAGACCCAGTAACACAATTCTTGTTCTCTTTTTTAAATAACTTTCCTGACTTCACTACTGGCTGCATATAAACCATCTCTCGTGATTATTTGTGAATGCAGTTTCTGTTGATCAAACTGTAAATGACAGTTGTACTGCCATCATTGGCTCACCCTATAGCATAGATCCTCTTCACCCCGGGAAGACCCAACTTGTGAGCTTCCTCCTGGAGAATGTTCTCCGAGTGGTGGTAGGTGAGTTCGCTTGGCTTGCCTATGAGGGTGGTGTACTTGAGGGGGTAACCAGTGATCTTGTAGTACAGACTCTCCAGACAGTTCAAGAAGCAGCCATGACCAAACCTGACGTAAGACAATGGTGACACACAGTAACGCATACATTTTGACACAATTAACAATGTTGACAGTATAACATGTCATGTCACAATGCCGACACCATGGCATGTCACGATGGTTACAGTTACACTTATGTCATAATGCCGACATAGTGGCACCTAGTAATGGTGATATAATGACACATCACTGTGGTGACATATAATATATTGCCACAATAGTGACAGAAATGCTGACACAAATAACAATACTGAAGCAACAACACATATGAAATATTGACACTGACAAATGTCACAAAACTGAAGCAGTGACACATATCACAATGTTGACACTTTGACAATAATGTCACAATACTGATACTGAGACACTGTGTGTCTGTGGCCCAAACACTGGATAAAGTAGTTTCTTGGAAGGCATTTACCTTGGCATGGGAGCTTCGGCCATCCACAACAAGTCCATGTTACATGCGAGGACAGGGATATGTGGGAAGGGAATGATACTGGGAGCCACCGATGGCTTCCCGTTTGTCACCAATATGTCAATGATGATCTGTAGATTCGTCTCCCAACGCACGGGCTCACCCAACAGCAGGACAACTGGATGGGAAGATAATAAACATTTGTCAATGTATATCTCTATTACACACACATGCATCCATGCACGCACGCACGCACGCACACACGCGATGCAGCATGAGAAAACACAACTCAAGTAGAAAAAATCACAAATTGCAATTTCAGTATTTTCTGAAAGTGTATTAATTTCTGTATAAAAAACAGAAATGACTTATCTGAAACGATTTTGCTTTTATGCCCATTTGAAATTCTACTTTGACAGGAAAGAAACCTAAACAGTTATGGAAAGTGTTGAAATCTCAATTTGTGATTTTTTTACTTAAATTGTATGTATATACACCTGTATATGCAGTTAATAATACTTATACATGTATGTGTGTAGTACTATATACATAAACTTATACATACATACATGTATCTACGTATGTACATACATACATGCATACACAGACATACACACATATTGATATCATGTCTGCATTTACGTGCACACATATTATTTTCTTGCAGTAACAATTTCATTTTGCATTACACATTTATTTTAACAAACTGTTAAGTTTCAAAATAATGTTTTTGTTGAGCATCACCAACACTCTACAATGCATTCACTAGCTAGCAATATGATAATTTGTAGCACTATGTTTCATTTACCAAATTAAGAAACATCTCTAAAGCACTTACCGTCTATTTTGGGAAAATCCTTCTCTAAAGCACACGGCTGAAAAAGAGATACGAATAGGAACTATATTAAATTATAATAAATTATTTCGCTCTGAAACCGAAACAATATTGAATTGTGGTTTTCCTTTAGCTTATGACATTGAATATATATATATATATATATATATATAAACAAATGTATACTACAGTTATAATAACATATATATATATATATATTATCATAGTTCAAAAACATAATACACACATAATATTGTTAGGGGAAGATATAGACCTATTCACATCTTCAGAAGCGAAGGTTTCATTTGGCTACAGGTTTTAGCGTTATCAAGGGCACTGGTTTTTAAATAACAGTAAAGACGCTATTCTATTGCAGCGCATGTCTGCATGCACGCAAGCATACACGCACCACTGCCTGATGATGCTCGTCCACCATGTCCAGTTTTGGGAAGGCATCTCTGAGGTCATCGATGGTTGACACCTTCGTGAAGCCAAGACCCTTGGCGATCTCGAGCGTCGGCCCCTGACCCGAGACCAGCACGTGTTTGTCCATGAACTGTTGAAACATCTGTAGCGGACTGTGTGACATCACAACCTGCTCAGGCTCCACCTGGTGACAGAACAAGTCAAAGTATGATGGTTATGTTATCCTAGATATGTGGATAAAGCCTGGAATGTTTAACCATTCGCTATTATAGATTACTGTTATAGATTGACCAATGAATAAGATTTTTTAATTGCTGATCTGTGGAATGTTATGTACAATGGAACCCTCTAATGAGGTCACCAAAGTGATACAGTGACCTGATTAAAGGAGTGGTCTGATTACAGAGGCTGGTCAGATGTACAGGTGAGCAGTGGCCATTGATAGAGTGGCCATTTTCTAAGGGTGATCGTTTCCAAGGGAAAGTGTGTTGAAAAGTGTACAACATTTCCTTGTTTTGCTAAAATAGTATACATTTGGTTTTTCCATTGGCCATTATAATGTTTCTTCCAGTGACTGTTTTTGAAATTTTGGTACGTTGTGCAGAATAGTCAGTGTAGTGATACACGAGCAGCCAGCATCTGTCTATTGCCATCATATGAAAGATTACCTTTTCTAACGTATCTGATGATATGCAGAGAAAACTGGGCAATACTTTCTTTCTTAAAGACCGTTTGTAATGGTGGACGGATCTAAATATGGTCTGTAGCCAACTGTCCAACAGGTGGTGTGGTTGTTTGATTGAACTGTCCAACAGATTGTGTGGTTGTTTGACTGAACTGTCCAACAGGTGGCATGGTTGTTTGACTGAACTGTCCAACAGATGGCGTGGTTGTTTGACTGAACTGTCTAATAGATGAAGTGGTTATGTGTGGTTGTTTGACTGCAATCTCATGAAATGGAAAGCACCCACCTGAATGCCAAGCCACTCTGAGAGTTTCTTTGCCTTGTTTTGTCGCAGCGTGTTGCCAGCATTTGTCAGAAATACGCTTGGTACCCAAAACTTTCCATTCTTGTCCGTGAGGAGTCTGAATGCCTCACGAGCCCCAGGCAAGATGTGTTTACCTCGCACAATCACGCCATCTATGTCGAAGAACAACCCGAAGTTGGGTCCTCCTTGGTTTTTGCTCTAAACAAGAGAAAGTGGCAGGCTTTGAGGTGGAGCTGATTATAGCCTTCCTATAGGTAATTCTGCACAATAGCAGTAGACTTGTAAAATACACACAAATATTCATTTCTATTTCTTTTTAATTACTCTATAACAAGGTCACTGTTAATGCATGCACATTAATATCTCCACCCTAGTCCTAGTAATATATTTTAGTAATAGTAAACAAAATCCAGTCCTTTGGACTGTTCAAAGTGCTTTACACTTCACCCCCTGGAAGACTTTACACTTCACCCCTGGCAGACCTTACACTTCACCCCCTGGCAGACCTTACACTTCACCCCCTGGCAGACCTGTTCATTTCAATGCCATTTTGACTTCTCTGGGAAGCATTCAGCCACACTGCAATTACTGCACAAAGACTATTCGTTCAAATATCCACCTCTGTCTGTAGCCAGGCAATCATTTATTCAGCTGCGTCAACTATGGCAACAAACAAAATTGCCAAACCTTCAAAATGGCAGCAAGAGGATTCGAACCTGGGTTCTCTCGAGTGAGAGCCTGACGTTCTAACTGCTATGCTACTGCACCCCCAAAATGTATGTATGCATGTGTGTAGGAATGCAAGAACGCATGTATTGTATATCACTATAGGGTGTCCAGTTGCCTCAAAACTGCCTCAACTATTTGTTTAGCTTGAAACAATATTAACTGTATTTTGCATTCTTACTATTATGCCAATTAAAGTGAATTTAAATTGAAGAGATGAGAGAAGACCCGATACAACAACAAGTTCCTGTAATTCAAACACAAGAAAATACACACAAGCTTACTACAGATGTTGGCAAACATTTTCTTCACAATAAATCGGTGGCTAATGCTGAAAGTTTGTCAAACAAGGTAAGGTCATGACAGTCCATGGTCAGTAAATGGCAGTGAAACCGTGAGAACTGTGTCATTATCCCCGAAATGTGTTGAGCAAAGGATGATCTCAAAGGATGATCTCAAAGGATGATCTCAAAGCACTACACCAAACTGATGTGCCCCATCTCCGTCGTGAGGTGTGGGGCTGCCGAGTAATTCGGCAACTTCATATTGGCCAGATGGCACTTCCGCTGCTAACCCCCCCTCCCCCGACGATAGAGAATTGATACCAATTTCGTATTTTGTGTCTTACATCTACATTTTGAGCCCATCCCTAACAACTGACCTAACTGAATCATGTTTGTTTTGATGCAAAACATGTTCTTTGGGTCAGTGGATCTATTTAACTTTGTAAGATGGCACCATAAACAAAGCCATCTGTGGGTTACTTGGAATTAAATATGACATCTGTCAATCACTATTCAATAATTATTTTCCAAAATATGTTTTAGTCAACAGAATGCTGACAACCCCTGACATTTCCCATTTCCCGTCAAGACATGTTTTCCAACCATTCCTAGAATATGTTTGTATACTTTTATGTCGTACTGTAAATATTATCGGTGACACAGGAGAATATGTAAATTAGGTCACATCTACTGTGAAGAGTTGCAGTCATCTTGTTGCTGATGTAGGATCCAAGTTAAAATTGTAAGAGTAGTCGATGTGTCGTGCTACAGTAATTATAGGGACTCGAACCTATAGGCAAAACTTAACAACAGATGCCACTGACCTCTTGTGACAATCTCTCTAACTAATTTAAGGAATCATGCTTCAGTTAGACTTCCTGGTGTATTACACATGAATGTAGGGCATAGTAAGTTTGGATATAGGAAGTTTAAAAAAATTCATATCATCTGACATAAGTGCCTTTGAGCAGGGACATTGCCATGTTTCTGGTAGAACCTGTTGACAGTATAACTACAGATTTTTAGGTGATTTTAATAGGTGGAAGAATTTTTGCTATTTTTTTGCCACAAGGCACGAATGCATAGTAATTCATCCATAAATTGGTCAATATTGACGGGTATGGCACATTCAGCCATTTTAGGAGTCAGAAATATGTGATTTTGACAAAACTCGACAAGCATGTCAACGGCAGGTAAGAAGTTTATGAATTTCTGATGAACCCGGTTATCTTATAATCATGCAAAACGTTAAAATGGTCACCAGTGGGAAATGTAGGCTGCTCCCTTAAGTTCTGCCCTCTACGTAGGTTTTACAAAGGTGTCAGCTTTGCCTCTGTTGCCGTCTGCTTTCATTCCATAAATTCAGACTACCGGTAGTCATTTGTGTAATGCAGAACAAAATCATCCATGCGTTATAATATTCAAACTTTGTTGTTGTCCTCTACTTTTGTCAGTTGATTAACATGCATTTCCCTTTTCGGTCATCTATTCGCCCAATTCTGTGGCAGTATTGTGTCATGTTCCACTACCGTCTGTCTCCTTGGCTTTGGGTCACAGTTCAGAGTCAGAGATGAAATGGCAGCAGTAATTCTATATAAACCTAGTTGGCGTGTCTTCATTCAGTGGAAATGTTTTAGGCGAATACCTTTTGGAATATACATTTCCTGTACATCATCGCAAATGACAAGGTGCACGACGTTAGGCAACTCACGTATAAAAATGCACATTTGTTGCATACATAACCCCCTTCAGACCTTTGTGTACGTGATTACTTGTTTCCTTGGATTATATATTTTCCTAATACAAGTGTAGCATTGAGTACAGCTGATCCACTAATAAAAGCTGTTTACATATTTTATGTGACACACTATAAATATTACATGTTCCCATCCATAATTAGATTTGTCTTTCGGATTAGACAATGAACCAATCACAAAGTAATTGGATAACAGAAGTCATTATATTAGGCTTAGTTTGTTTTATATGACTTAATACGTAGGCACAAGACCTGTGTATGTTATTCATAATGTCAAGTGAAATTTGAACAGTACACCTTTATTCAAAGAACTAGAACTGTTAAAAGAAGATGACCTCTTTAAGCTGTCATGCATGACAGTTTTCTACAGATACAAAAATGGAACCATTCCAGAATATTTTAAAGACATGTTCACTGGTAATGAAAATGTATCATCTTGACTAAAAAGACAAAGAAAGGCACCACAATGCTTTACCGATATAATAAATAATTTTCCCCAAAACTATGATTTTAACATCCAGATTAAACAAACTAATACAATATACTGCCGCCTTTGTATCAGACATACAATACCAAAATTACTTCAAGAAAACTTTCTTCCACAAATTGCCATGGAGAAAATTAACACCCATTTGTATCAAGGCTTTGTGAATTACTCCAAAAAATATATCATAAGTAAATATGACATGGAATGTAATATTATATTATTTAACTTCTCTGCAATTATTACATGATAATATTGATAATAATATTTGATTCACATTTTATTCACATTTATATACAAAAAAATATAGTATTCACATTATTTGCACTATATGTATTTTTGCTAGTATTATTTGTTAGTATTATTAGCACTGTTATATTTGTAGGCAAAGTTAGCAACTCCACATCTAGTTATATATGTACACTCTAGTCAAATAGCACTAATAAAGATTATTGCACCATACGTAGTCATAGGGAGGCTTGTACGATGGCGATCTCTCAGGTCTTAGTACAGGCCTCCCTGGATCATCCAAACTATATAAAACATGTACCAACTGTTATTTGACTCTGTATGTATGATTTAAACAAATAAACTTCACTTCACTTCACTTGCATAGTTTCTTATGACTTATAAATCTAAATTACACAGAGTGAAACTAGTTAATTATTTTGTACTAATCAACATAGATGGAGATTAGGCAATGAACCAATCACAAAGTAATTGGATAACATAACACAAGTCATTATATTAAGCTTAGTTTGTTTTATATGACTTAATACGTAGGCACAAGAACTGTGTATGTTATTCATAATCTCAAGTGAAACTTGCATAGTTTTTATGACTTATAAATCTAAATTACACATAGTGAAACTAGTTAATTATTTTGTACTAATCAACATAGATGAAGTATTTGTATTCAGTAATAATAACTGTGTGTAATCATTGATAACTTTAGTGTAATCATACTCGCATTCAAATCTATCGGTCAAAAAGACCAAGTAATCATGCTCAGCTACATTGCCAAAGTAATCATAATCATGATTACAATCGAAATTAAAAATTTTCTCTGATAACACGAGCGTGCTTATTTATTTCATTATGTCAGTTATATTCTTGAATGTAATCATGACTGTAACCATGATAACTTGCAAAAATAATCATAATCAATAACCCCCAGTTTCTAAGTAATTATACTTGTAATCATACTTGAGTGTGGTTCCATAAATCCATGTAACACACTTTATGTTACTGAGGTTCATGATGACGCAAGTGATTCCACCATATCTTTGAGACAACCAGAAAACATACAAATGCTAGTTAGAAGAATGAATTCTTATTTATACCCTGCTGATGCTTAATGTTGATACCTTGCCACCTGTCAAACTTTCCCGGCTCCAGCACACCCGACACACGTCTTCCAATTACCCCTACAGTCCTTCATAAGATTGTTGACGCAACAAAATATATTGTCTCTTCTGCCTATTTGCGAAACATGTTGCAAAGCATGTTTTTATTGGCCTTTCATTCTTTTCTACGAATAGGGGAAACACTTCTGGACGACCAGTCACTTTATCCATTTCCCATACTAATGATGGGTACTGTCCAATACAAGCTCTGTCTCGATTCCTGAAGGACTGTGGCCCATTTAAAGGGCCACTGTTTGCATTTGCGAATGCATCCTCTGTCTCTCGAAATTACTTCTGCCAATACTTAGGCAAAGCTTTGCAATGGGCAGGACTAGACCCAACCAAATATAAAGCACACAGTTTTCGAATCGGTGCTGCTACCACAGCAGTTGATATGAGGATAAGTGAACCACAGATCCAAGCAATGGGAAGGTGGAAGTCTGCAGCTTTTAAACGGTATATTCGAATCCCTATGCTGCAGATGAACAAACCATGATCTATCGTAGGCGGAAATATGCCTATTTCTGCAATATCATACAATTTCCTTAGTCTGGAATGGTTAATTCCAAATGTCCCTAACATCAGGTTGTTGCTGTGTGCGGTGAATGTTGCAGTATGACTGGCATTCATCGCATACATCACTGTGCCTATTTGGGCAATGGTGCACAATTTTCCTTGGTGAGGAATGGTTGATTTTGTTTTTACATAGTCTCGGGCTGTTGCTGTGTGCGGTGAATGTTGCAGTATGACTGGCATTCCTCGTATGCATCATTTTGTCTATTTGTGCAATATTGCGCAATTTGCTTTGTTATGGAATGGCTGATTTTACTTCTCCATACTATCAGGCCGTTGCTGTGTGCAGTGAGTGTTGCAGTATGACTGGCATCCATTGTATACACCAATTGTCGATTTTTCTATACCTAGTGGCATGTCTAATTTTGCCATACTACCTGGCAATAGCTGTAGGCGGTGGTTGTTGCAGTATGACTGGCATCCATCGTATGCAGTATAATACTTGGGAGCATGACTGATATCACCCTGGTACCTGCTTCATAATGATTGGTCCATATTATTCGTCTGTTGTGTAGGATGGCTGTTACAGTATGACTGACAGTGACATCCATATTACAGCGTGTCTGGGACAGTTAATACCAGTGGTTGGCTGTTATGCAATCCCACTAACCATGTTGTAAAGCACATTTATGTGTTATTACGTAGTGAATGACGTTCATTGCCATCTAGCCTGTCTGTATGCATTGCGTAATATTGAGTGTACAATTGTTAGGGGGACTTATTTCGTAATTGGTTGATTCTTTGGCAGAATCCTGGGGTGGGGGTTGGGGCCTCCCGTATTGGAGGCCTGGTGGGATAAATGATCGCCCCACCTTTGCTACTTTTACATGTCATTTAATAATTGCTTTTCTCGATGAGCTAGTTTGTATTGATGATTAAGCTATATCTCATCGATTTACACACATATATATATAACATGTTTGTACCAGCTATTTCTCATCGATAGATGTATTTTATTATCACGATGCATTTATTAAATGACCTTTAACGACAGTTACTCTTTGTGTGTTCCTGTAGCAAACAAGCTCAGGTTTCTGCCATTACGCATCTGCAAGGTATCAACATTAAGCATCAGCAGGGTATAAATAAATATTTCTACACTCGAAAAAAGAGTATTTATATAATGTCGAGAATCTACTTTGCCATATTTGTTGCGGTCCGCAACACGAGAAACAGTCCGGAGTACGCGAAATGGTTTTAGTCCAAAAACGTCATGTGACCACGTGACAAGTTAAACCCTGTCCCTTTGTGTTGCAAACTTCACTGACGCAAGTCGTGTTTTCGTGAAGCAACACATTGGATGTTTTTCCTCCCACCATCCTCCCCTTTCTACCACCAATGTTCTTGTGTTACATACCGTGTTATCATGATTATGTACTGTGGGATAAATGATCGCCCCACCTTTGCTACTTTTACATGTCATTTAATAATTGCTTTTCTCGATGAGCTAGTTTGTATTGATGATTAAGCTATATCTCATCGATTTACACATATATGATATTTTTCTCGATGAACATGTTTGTACCAGCTATTTCTCATCGATACATGTATTTTATTATCACGATGCATTTATTAAATGACCTTTAACAACAATTCATATAGCGCAGTATCCAGTCTGTAGGACCACTCAAAGCACTTCACACTTATATATCGCAGTATCCAGTCTGTAGGACCACTCAAAGCACTCCACACTTATATATCGCAGTATCCAGTTTGTAGGACCACTCAAAGCACTCTACACTTATATATCGCGGTATCCAGTATATAGGACCACTCAAAGCACTCCACACTTATATATCGCAGTATCCAGTTTGTAGGACCACTCCAAGCACTCCACACTTATATATTGCGGTATCCAGTCTGTAGGACCACTCCAAGCACTTCATACTTATATAGTGTGGTATCCAGTCTGTAGGACCACTCCAAGCACTTCATACTTATATAGTGTGGTATCCAGTCTGTAGGACCACTCAAAGCACTTCATACTTATATAATGTGGTATCCAGTCTGTAGGACCACTCAAAGCACTTCATACTTATATAGCATGGTATCCACTATGTAGGACCACTCCAAGCACTTTACACATTCATTACAACATCAAGTTGTCACCAACTCGACTTTTCTTGGAAGTTTTCAGCCAGGCTGCAGTTACGGTGCATAAAATGTTTGTTCACACATATCAACCACTGTCTATAGCCAGACACTCATTCATTTTATACAGCTGAGTGGCAACATGGGGTGAACGAAATTGCCCAAGGTTCGAAACAGCAACAACTGTATTTGAACCTTGGTTCTCTCAATTGAGAATCCATTGTTCTAGACACTACACTACCGCACCCCAGATGGAAGGCTCTGACCCTTGCCACACCCCTTGTATTACTGCTTAAAGACTTCGTTCACCTACCCACCACTGCCAGGTACACACTTATACAGCTGAGTGAACTGAGGCAGTGTGGATTGAACAAAATTACCCAACTTTCAAAACAGCAGGAGGAGGATTCGAACCCAGGTTCTTTTGAATGTGCGAGTCTGATGTTCTAACCACAACGCCACCACGCCCCACTAGTGTTCAATAAGAATAATTGTATTTATTCTAATTTAGAATAAATATTATGTTGAAACAATGTTATTACCATATGGTTTGATTTTTTTATATAAGGTTGCAAACAAAAGAATCAGAAATACCTATGCACTTTGATGTTGTTACTAATATTAAAACTTGTAAGTTCTATTTTGTAATGTAACTATTGAAGTGTAAATTAATTAGTCTATGAGCCAGAACATCACTTTTTGCAAGTAGTGTGATGAAATGAAGAAATGACTTCACTCTAATTGTTATCTTGTGGTGTCTCAAATTGTCAGTGTGTATATCATTTATTCGTACACAATAGTTTAGGTACAACTGAATAAAACAAAAATCATTGGCAGCCTGATTAACAAGTGCAGAGTGCGTTAATAATGTTGTTAACATCGTTTTTTTGTAAAACCGGGTAAGCCAATCTCGTTATTGGATACACGCAATAATTCGAGTATGCACCAAGTGATTCCTGTCAGCTCTGGCTGACTGAAAAGACATTGTCTATGTACGTGGTTCACGTTAATATCTAGTACATATATTGCATACCTATGCCGAATAACCGCTATATTTCGGCCAATTGGTGATTGAGCTGAGTTTATAGCCCGCCTAACGAAGTGCCTAACAATGGCGTTGCGGCTAGTCAACATTAAATCCACAAACTTGCAAAATCGCTTCACCAATTGAATGGATATGTGACAGGTATTAATTAAATGTCCTAAAAGTGCTGTATGCATTATATAACTGACGTTTTAAGATGCGCCTGACGCCTTTGTTCCAAGTCACGCAAAAATCGTTGAACCCTTTATCATGTAATGCCCACAGAGTTGAGCCATAATGGGTGCTACAATAAGACTGAAATAGACGAATATAACACTCAATAGGCACTTTGCCTCTGAAGTGGCCCACAAACCAGTTAATACTCGCGATAAAATAACCTTTTTTTTGCATTTATATCATTCAAGTCTGAAAGCTTGCGATCGACTACATTACCAAGGTGTTTTGCGTTCGTCGCCCAAGTAACATTGTTCCTGTTTACCTGGATGGCTTTACAATCAACATTGCTTGCGCCGAACACCATTCTTATAGTTTTCTTATCGTTAAAAGTGACATGGAATTCTTTCCCGTACTCCTCACATATATTTACCATGTATTGCAGACCTTGTAGCGAAGGTGATAATAATGTGATATCGTCTGCATACGATAGTGCACCAACAAAGTGCTGAGCGACACCGCACCCGTATCCGCTGCTGGCTAATTTAGCTATTAATTCATTGTAGTATACAGCGAACAGTATCGGTGATATAGCCGCCCCTTGCTTCATGCCGTTGCGTACATAAAAAATTCTAGATTTGTAACGTTCCCACTGTGCACACATACATTGTCTGATGTATCCGTCAAGAATGAATCTAACAATTACGCTAGGTACATTGCGTTTAAGCATCAAATTGAACAGCTTTCCGTAGTGAACCTTATCAAATGCTTTAGAGGCGTCTAGAAAACAGCTGTATACGCAACTGTTATTATTTACAAAATGATTGGCAGTTTCAATTAATATTCCACTACATAGAGTGGTAGAGTGATTCGCTTTAAATGCAAATTGCTGATCGCTAGTGCACAATACATTGCTGCATTTTTTCATAAGTATAATGTCAAACAGCTTGCAGATACAATTACACAGTGCTATCCCTCTGTAGTTGTCACTTTGACTCATGTCTCCACGAGCATTTTTTGGTATTGAAATAATAGTGGATGACAATAAATCTGCAGCATTGTATCCGTGAACAAGCATGCTCGACATGAGGATCGGCAATATGATTAAAAATCTCCTACTACTGTTGACCAAATGGTCTGATGATAAACTATATTTTCCGTCTCGTTTGCCTAGCTTGATATCTTTCAAGGCATCTGCGACGTCATTTACTGTGACTGAAGAATAACTTCGATCGTCAGCTGTGACAACACTCTTAATAGTTCTATATAAAGACTGTAGCTCTGCAGGCTCAGTAGGCGTACCTTGAAAAAGTGTTTCGTATTTTAATGCAAAATCTTCCGAAATAGCTTCTGGATTGCACGCTCCATCAACTGAGTTGATCGAGGGTTTCTTTCATGATAGCATTTTTTTAGTTTCCACCCATATGTCGCGTTGTTTGTTCGTCGATACAGATTCTGCCATTTTACTTTTTTTTAACTCGCGTTCCCTTCGTTTAATGTGTCGCACAGCATAATGATAGGTAGCTCTGGTCTTACGCATGACAGCGGCCACGTGCCCATGCCTGGGTCTCCCATTGTCTACCCACAACCAGTGCCAGAACATGGCGGTTTCTCTTACGCTCTCTACCTCGTCATTCCAGTAAGGGATGCAGCGGTCTCTATGATTACATTGTGGCAGCATTTCTTGACCAGCACGTAATAACACATCAATCAATTGTTTACATACACTATCAATATTCGATCTGTGATTCTCAGATTCACACAATATGTTATTACAAAATAGAGTGTCGAGCGACATAATCGTATTCGGATCGTATCCATCTCAAAATGACTTTTGATAAAAGACTATTTCAAAACATTATTATAAGTTTGTACTTTTGCTTTCCACCTTAAAAAACTTCATGCAAGCTAAGTTAGAAATTAGGATAATTTCCAAAATCACATGAATTGATAGAAATTGTCATAAGCAATGATTGCTCAACTAGACGAGATAACTCTCCGAACACTATTTACAGTTGATGCTCTACAAGACAAAAAACAAAAAAACAATATAAATATAAATTGCCTTAAGCCAGTCTCCAAAAATACTACACCACCTAGTATTGTCAACCTGCATTTGAAAGGCATTAATCAAAGCTAAACTCTCCTAGCTGATCAGCTTAGTTGCTCACGTGTGTATTCTTTTCAGTTTGCCTATATTCTTCTGATATGGTCCACATGATTGAATGCAATATTCAAAGAAATTTTCCTGTGAGCTCACACTGTTACGGTATGAACAATAAGGTTTAATATATGAGACAAGTAAAAGATATAAAACATGTTTGTGGGTACTGCACATCATTGTTATCCCATTAATTCAATTTCAGCACACAAACGTACACACACAATTGCTCATTTAATCAGCTGATCCATGACTTGTTTGGACATGATATACAACAGCAAGTTCAGACACTAGAATTCAATATGCTTATGGCTGACAGAACAAAAGATCTCTTGTAGCAGTTTTTGCGTGCCAGGGGCATTCTAAGTTGTCGACCAGACGGGAGAGTTTCAAAAGCAGAATTGAGTGGATGAGTGGAATCATGGTGAATTTGAACAACTTTCCTTCTCAAACCTGATAAAGATCACACAGCTGCTGTTGTTTGATACCAACAACTTGACAGAACAAAGCAAGGCTGACTCGGGTGGTCAACCAGGCGGGCAAAATTCAGATATTTCATTTATGTTGGTTTAAACATCTCATTTACATAATTGTTTCAGGAGAATACTGAGCCTACATATATATTAAGTGACTATGCCTTGTCTACCAAAAGTCTAGCATTGTGAAAAATACTCGATAAATAAATACTAAGCAAGACAAATTATCCTCTTATGTACTGTTGAATAAGAAAAAGAATGATCAAAATACACAGTTCATTAATAAAATTATATATGTTGAACTGATGATTGGTAAAACCAAACCACCTTTAGGATGACATGATGACTTTTCATGTAGTAAAAAACATGCTTTAAAAAGAATGCACCATTATGGGACATGTTAAATAATTTCCATAAATTGTGTTGTCCACTTGCAACTAAAACGGAATCAGAACAGTAAAACTCAGTTGGCCAAACTTAGAGCAATTGCTAGTTTTTTTAGCTGATAAGCAAATAGTCCAACAGTCGCTGTCCTGAATTAAATTAATGGGTTCGTTTAATAATGTAATTACATTGTCTTCCAGGTGCACATTCTATTTCAGCACGCCTAGTATCATACTATGATATGATTCATAGGCCATTTTATATAACTTGTGTTAACTCTTATGGCTTACACATAACTATCACAGCTTTTCTAAATTTTAATGGTCTTACAGGCATAGGAGACATTGCTTACGGATTTGTGCAGCTATTTTGTATCGCAGAAAACGGTCCGCATTTGTTAGCGACTCCTGCAAACACTTTAGTTGTACAAAGAGTCACAGACACAGTTAGCGACTCCTGCAAACACTGTAGTTGTACACAGAGTCACAGACACAGTTAGCTGCGTCAGTTTAATGAGATCCAATCAATAAATCCCAGTTTGCCTGGCAAGCTCCATAACTGAGCATGCATGGCAAACCAGCGAATATACATAACCATATGGGTTCATTTGTGGGTCTTATGGATTTATGTTGCCAGTCATATGGGTGTGCACCACTAGGGTTGGTACCTATGTTATATTGACATAACCACTGCAGAAGCTTGGCCAAGACTTGACATTATCACCTTCTATTTAATGAGATCTACTTGGTTCTCTTGTCTACATCTCAACTTGACCACAGGAAGTATGTCCACGTATTAATTGAGTCAAGTTGAGACAACTGACCAGAGAAACTAGCAGGACAAACAAACATGATCCATGTGCACCTCAGATGACATCATTAATCCACTTGGACTGAGAACATAATGACACAATATCTGTGACATGATTATTAAATTGTGGATGTAAATTCATAAGTAAATGGAACACTATAGTGCACACCTGTGTTCTTACCAATGGGTGAGATCAGGACATCCTGTCAGTTAGTTGTTTTGCAAACACAAACGAAGAATGGAGGAGCTGAGGTCGGAGTGAAAGAAAGCTACACGAGGAAGCTTGTGAGGAGCCGGCTAAAGTGGGCTGGATACGTGGAAAGAATAGAAGGGGAACGGTTGACGAAGGGAGCGAATGTGCTCAGTGTGAAGGGTAGAAGGAGCAGATGGAAACTGAGATGGGAGGACTGCGTGAAGAGAGATTTGGCAGGAGTGGGAGGGGAACGAGAGATGGGGGAAAGCAGGGGTGGTGGAGAAAGTGAAACAGGATCAGTGATGGAAGGAAACAGACACTGAAATTGTTCTACCTTCTTTCATTTTAAAGAATACAGTAAAGCCAACATTTTCCCAACCATCCAACGTTTCAAAAACAATTTGGTCCCTAGCCTCTAGCATCATTAACATTCTTATCAGAAAAGTGTTTTGGGATCAATTTGGTATTCTGTTTTACATTTATTCCACCTTTGTCGTAGAGAGGATACTTAACATAAATCTGTAATACATTTCTATATACTGATGTAGGTAGAGTATTGCCAGAGGATGAGAAATTATAAAATTAATAGCATACATTATTTAAATAAGAAAAGCTTCTAACCTTGTTTACTGTACATCCATTGTGACAACAGGGCCATTACACAAAACAAAACGAGTCTTTATTTCTTTAATATTACTCATAAGTGTTACCAAGTTGTAACTTGTAAACAATCAGCAAGATATTATCTTGAATCAAAATATCACCAACACACACCTGCACAATTCAAAACATTAAGTGATAGATTGAAGTGGTAGCAACCATTAGTGCCATTGGACACTACACGTGTATAATGAGGTCAGTTCAGTGATGTCATGACATACATAAAGTAAAAGCAAGAAGTTTTCATATCAGATTGATTCTGAAAATGTGCACTTTACTGAGGTTAAGAGATCTAGTGCATGTCAGCTCAGTGACACGATTACAATTTTTATGTGCAGGTCCATTAGAGTCACTATTCACAAATTTAGAACCTGTAAAATTGTGTATTGTTTCTTGCATATATGATTTTTTAATGTTGATTTAAATTTTATAACATTTTGGTGAAAGAGTTCTGGTCTCGACCAAATCCTTCATTTCTTGTTGTAAACAAATCTTTTGATTTGTTCCCCTGTCTTTGTCTTAGCTTAATCTGACCAAAGAGTTATATTAAAATCTGCAGTACAAACACTAGGTAAGAGTCATTTGGTCTGTGACCAATGGTCAGCAGAACAACTCCGTTCAATTCACTGTCACATTTCACCAGCTGCGACAATTCTGATTTAATAATTCACTTACACAAAGCATGAATGACCAGCTGATGGACATGTCATTGTGAATTATGTAACATTACTTGTCACCACAGCAAATATGGAATTCAGTAATTAGTTTAATTAGCATGATTCCAAAACTGCACCTCCCATCCATATTTTCCATCCGAAAGTGGTAATGTTAACACCAATGTAAATTAACAAGCTGGCTCACATGAACACACAAACAGCTGGCTTATCAAAATAATAATAATAATAATAATACTACTATTTTTATATAGCGCTAATTCCCGCATGGCGGATCGATGCGCTGTACAAGAAATATAATAAATGTATATTAATAAATATAAATAGATAAACTGTAACTTATTAAAATATCTATATATATATATATATATATATATATATGTGTATGTATGAACACTGGTTTTAAGACGTACAATACTAAAAGAGGAATGTAAATTATATAAATAAAATTAAACTTTGGTTTTAAGACTTACAATGCTAAACCTTTGTATGTAAATTATATAAATCAATTTTAAACAAATTAAACACTGGTTTAAAGACGTACATTAATATGGAAATTATGTAAACTAATATAAAAATAAATACTGTACCAAAAATGTGTATGTAAATTATATAAACTAAACTAAATTAATACTGTACTAACAATTTTTTATGTAAACTATATAAATTAATATAAAAACTAAACACTAATTAAAATGTATATAACACTAAAAAGAAATTATAAAGCAATGTCCATCATTTCAAAACAATGTAAATTAATTAAAATATCTAATAAAAAGATATGTCTTTAAACACTTTCTAAACACAGAAAGTGTCCCCGATGCATGAATGTTCACAGGTAATTCATTCCATAGTCGTGGTGCTGCTGCGCCAAATGCCAAATCGCCAATACACTTCTTTGTTATGCCTTGGTGCAGTGTTGGCGCATAGTTCTGGCGTAGGCGTCTGTCACGTTTTCGTGGTTGAACAAGTTCTGCAAGATAAGACGGCGCCAAACCATTGATGCATTTATAAGTCATTACCAACATCTTGAAGGCGATTCGGCTCTCAACCGGCAGCCAATTCAGCTCCTTCAACACTGGTGTGATGTGGTCGTATTTACTGGTGCATGTTATTAGCCTGGCTACATTGTTCTGGACATGCTGCGACCGGGCTGTCTGTGATAACGGTATGTTATGCAAGAGGGAGTTACAGTAGTCCATGCGAGAGGTGACGAGTGTGTTGACAGCACTTTTCGCGGCTTCAGTTGTTAAATAGTGCCGTATTGATGACAGTCTGTACAGATAGTAGTTACATGGGGCACACAGAGCAGTCACATGATCTGTCATCGTCAGATGTTGATCCATGTGAACTCCCAAATTCCTTGTGCAATCTGATGGTGAAACCGTATCGTCTCCGATTCTCAAGGAGCAGCCTCCGTACATCCTGAGATGATGTTTTGATGTAAAGATCATCATCTTTGTTTTTTCGTCGTTCAGTTTCAGCATGCGCAGCGCCATCCATCGTCTGGCTTCCCCAATACAGTTTTCGAGTCGCCTCGCAGTTTTCACTTGGTCGCCTGATGTAGCGGGATTGTACGATGCATATAGTTGAATGTCGTCGGCATACTTATGGTATTTTATGCCATGTCTTTTGAATATCCGCTGCAATGGGGTGATGTATAGAGTGAACATAACTGGCCCAAGGACCGAGCCCTGTGGCACACCACTCTGTAGCGGAATAATCGCGGATGTTTTTGAGTCTATCTTGACACAGTGGGTGCGGTCTTCCAAGTACGTCCGGAACCATGATAACGCTATTCCACACACACCGTATTCGTCGTGCAGTAGTGTCAGCAAATGTTCATGGTCAATCGTGTCAAATGCACTTGATAAGTCCAGCATGACAAACAGCATTGCACGATTCTTGTCGAGTACACTAGCAATGTCATGCTGAACACGCAGTAGAGCTGTTTCTGTACTGTGAAGCATCTTATATGCCGATTGGTATTTTTCATGCAGCCCATTCAATGTGAGATGGTCAAGCAAACGACGAACTGCCACTTTCTCCAAGACTTTGCCGACGAATGCTATATTTGACACTGGTCTGTAGTTCTTTAACATGTCTTTGTCGAGAGTGTCGGATTTCAGAAGTGGTTTTACTATTGCTGTTCTCAACGTGATCGGAAAGAATCCTTGCTTAAAGCTGTTATTCACTATTGCCACCAGATAAGGAATGTGCACACCAACTGTTTTCTTCAACAGATCAGTGGGGCAAGAGTCCAGGCTGCATGTCTTTGATGGGCATAGGCTGATGATGTTCTTCATTTCCTCTTCACTAGTAGGTAGCAGTCGATCGAGTTCGTTCGACAAACGTTGGCTTTGGCTGCCAGAGTCGATAGCACAACGAGAATACTCTTCATCATTGGTCAGCTTTGTGTGTATCTGCATTCTAATTCCTTGTGTTTTCTCTGCAAAGTAGGTTGCGAAGTCATTGCACGGTGTTTCAGTGTTACTGGATTGTGGAAGAATTATTCCCGGTGGCTTTAGCAGAAAGTTAACCACACGAAAGCATGTTCGCTGGTCAAGTGATGACAACACTGACTCTTAGTGAGCACGCTTCGCTCGCTTGATCATGTTGTTGACCGCTGTTCGATGCTCAACAAAAATCTGGCGATGCACCTCGAGTTTCGTTGTTCTCCAGGAAAGTTCAATACCCAAGAGCTTTTGGACATCTGTGGAAGGACTTTGTTGGCATACAACTGAAAGACCATAACAATCACCTCGTTTCATCCAGTAAGGGGAAGGCCAATATATTGTCAAGCCAGTACCAAGTTTTCATGAAAGAAGATCTTGAGAGTGCACCAGCCGTTCCTCAGTCACCATATGCCACTATGCCGGGAACCACATTAAAAGGAGTGCACAAGTTGTTACTCAGACTGAAACATGGCAAAGCACATGGACCTGACGCTATCCCAAACAAGATTCTTATGGAGACAGCCGATCAGATCACACCTTGCCTGACCAGAATATTCTAGCAATCCATTGACATGGGTGAGGTCCCCATTGACTAGAAAAATGCGAACATCTCAGCAGTGTTCAAAAAGAGTGACAAGTCAGCCGCAGCCAACCACAGACTAACATCAATGTGCTGCAAAATGTTTGAGCATTATTATCTACAGCAACATAATGGACCACCTGGGCTGTAATAACATCGTAGAGTACCCGGTACCAGCTCTGGTTCAGGAAGAAACATTCCTGTGAGACACAGCTGATTGGTGCCACAGAAGACATTACCAAGACGATGGACGGGTTACCAGACTGACCTCCCAATACTGGACTTTTCGAAGGTTTTTGACACAGTGCCTCATGCACGTCTTTTTAACAAGCTCCAGTGTTATGGGGCCAGTAGTGGAGTTACCAAGTGGATTGAAAACTGGTTAACAGACAGAAGGCAGTCGATGGTGAGTCATCAGAAGATATTATAGTGGAGTCCGGGGTGCCACAAGCCACCGTTTTCTTGCTGTATGTCATAGGGACATAGGGGAGGGCACTGACTCGAACACCAGGCTGTTTGCAGATGATTTTATTTTATACAGTATGTATTTTATACTAGTCACCCTATCAGGGGCAAGCAGGGAAACCTTCTCACTAAGGAATTTCTACAGTTACAAACAACGCTGGAAAGAACATTTCCAAGAAATCTTGAATAGGCCTCCACTGGATTCAATCCCAGACATTGAGGAAACAACTGAAGACCTTAACATTAATTGTGCTAGGATATCCAAAGAGGAGATAAAGAGAGCTATCAAAAAGCTGAAGCTAGCAAAGCACCTGGAATAAACAATATATTATATGATGTCTTAAAAGTTGATATTGGTCACTAAAAAATTGGTGCCACCACAGAGGTTTTATACAGCCTGCTAAATGAGATCTGGGATAAAGAGGAAACGCTAACTGAGTGCAATATGGGTATGCTAGTTGTGATCCCCAAGAAAGGCAACCTCAGTGAATGTAAGAACTGGAGAGGGATCATGCTTCTATCAGTGCCCAGTAAAATTATCTGCCGTATCATCCTGGATAGGATACAAGAAACAGTTGACAAGAAGCTAAGAAAGGAACAAGCTGGTTTTAGAAAGGATAAATCCTGCACAGATCATATTGCTACACTCAGGATTATTATTGAATAATGCATTGAATGGCAGAGCTCCCTTTACATAAACTTTGTGGACTTCGAAAAAGCATTCGATAGTATAGATAGGATAGTTCTATGGAAGCTCCTGAGGCACTATGGTTTACCCACAAAATTTGTAACCCTAATAAAGAACATGTACACAGATTTGACTGGTCATGCCATCTTTAATGGACAAGTTTCAGAAGGCTTCCATGTTGGAATTGGAGTACGACAGGGCTACTTGCTATCTCCACTGCTCTTTCTGACAGCCATAGACTGGACAATGAAAAAATCCACAGAACACCATCGTACGGGAATCCAGTGGAACTTATTCTCACAACTAGAAGACCTGGATTTTGCAGATGATCTAGCACTACTCTCAAAAACCCACAAACACATGCAAAAAAAACAGAAAGGCTTCAAGAAAAAAGCAGCCAACTGGGTCTTAAGATCGATGTGGGAAAGACAAAGGTGATGAAAGTCAACAGCAGATCCTCCGAACCCATCTCACTAGAAAGTGCTATTGTTGAGGAAGTACAAGATTTCATCTACCTCAGGTGCAACATCAGTACAGATGTGGAACTACGCATCAATAAAGCCTGTCATGCCTTCAGAACCCTACACCCAGTGTGGCTCTCTTCCCAACTATCCATAAACACCAAGATCCACATTTTCAACACCAACATTAAACCAGTTCTTCTCAATGGCTGTGAAATGTGGATAACTACTCAGTTTCTCAACAACAAACTCCAAGTCTTCATCAACAGTTGCCTCCGATACATCCTTAAGGTATGGTGGCCTAACAACATGTCGAATAAAGAGCTCTGAAAGAAAACCAAACAGGAAGAAATAAGCATTACAATCAAGAGGAGAAAATGGAGCTGGATTGGCCACACACTCAGAAAAGATGCAACAAATACAACCAAACCAGCACTGGACTATAACCCACAAGGAAAGAGAAGACAAGGAAGACCAAAAATCAATTGGAGATGCTGCACACTACAAGATCTTGATAAAGTGGGGGTCACCTGGCAAGAGGCCAAAGCTCTAGCCCAGAAGAGAGTGAGGTGGAGAAACATGGCTGACACCCTGAAGGGGCCAAGAGGATTAAGTAAGTAAGTATTTTATACAGAAGCATCCAGCTCCATTTTCTCCTCTTGATTGTAATGCTTATTTCTTCCTGTTTGGTTTTCTTTCAGAGCTCTTTATTCGACAACAAAGATACAGAAGCCCTTCAGTTTGATCTACAGAAAATACTTACAGGTGAAACTTTCTTGCACCTGTCTGCCAAAGCGAACCAAGTGTTGGGCTTGACCAGGAGGAACTTATACAACTGCTCAGAGAAAATCAAACAATCTGCCTACTTCACCATGTTTTGATCACACCTGGAACGTGCGAGTGCTGCCTGGGACCCGTACACCCAACAAATATTAAAGAACCGGAGAAAGAACAGCATCGAGCAGCAAGATTTGTGAAGAATGATAACAGCCGGGAAAGCAGTGTGACTGAGACGATGAAAGAGCATACGTGGGAGTCACTGGAGTGACGCAGAGCGACCAGTCACCTATTGATGTTTTACAAATCACTACACAGCGAGACAGCTCTTCCCTTGCCATATCATCTTGTTCGGGCGAATGGCAACATGTGAGGACATAGCGAGAGATTTGTCCAGGTGTTGGCTAGGACACTTGTTTATGCTAACAGCTTCTACAACAAAATAGTCAAAGACTGGAATGGACTACCTGAAACAGTTGTGTCTGTATCCACCATAGACACTTTTATAGTTAGGTTGTGCAGACAGATCTAAAGTCTCTGTAGTATTTTCACACACATCTCCCATTGGCGTAATGACCTTTGGGTTCTTGTCAATTACTACAAAGACATAGACATTCAGTCCAAAAAGTTAAAGTCCTGGCTGATGACCTAGATTGAAGATAAGAGTTGTGTTAGTTGACTCTGTCTTATGGTATCTTACTACAAAATAAAGCCTTCTAAAATAACAATTAAATAATAAAAAACAACAGATTTTAATGAAATAAAGAATGTTAAAAAATATAACTGATTTATTAGTGCAACAGGGTCACCCCTGGAAAAGATGGTTGGAATTAAGCCATGTATAAGTTGAATAATATATACACGAAAGCATATTGTTTATGATGGAAGGGGCGCATTGTTGTATTGGGTTCTAGTCTAGTCTAGTACCCTAACACAGCAACATGTGTTTGGCTTGAGTATTCGAGTCGACCCATTGCGCCATTCTTGTTATTGTTATGAAGGAATTAAATGTCAACAACCTTGGCTCAGCCTCAGCTCAGTCAGCTTTCAATAGAGGACATCAGGTAGGAAGTCCTATTACCTTTTTGGAAATATTATTCTCGCTAATCGCGTGTATTCGCCTAACAGCTAGTCCAGTTCTTGGTAGTGGCACCAGTAGTGACCGGATCAGGTGAGTAAATTGTGAATACTGTGAACTAGGCCTAAATCGGAGTAGTCCACGCACGTCATAGGGTGGCTGAAACGTTCTCAACGAGTCAAGTTAAATACGCACCTTCCAGCCTTCAAACGGTGATAAAACTCGATCTAATGGTCGGATTGCCGCCAAACTTCACCTACCTGCGAGGAATAACACCGCCATCGAACCGGCTTCACAGATCTACTAAATAACGTGCGTGCGCGAAACGACGACGTGTTTACTTTGCACGCTATTTCACTTACAACTGCTTTCGCGGCCATCGCAATTGATCTATTTCGGTCACGGTCTCTGACGTCAGAGAAAGAGGTGTGTCCACAACTGACCAATCGAAACATGTGATTTCAGTTCTTCGCCGCTGGCGTCATCTGGCGGCTTTGTATTCGTCAGCTGATTTATGACGGTCAGTTTTTTCAAGTCAAGTTTTATTCTCTCTCCAATGGTGTATAAGATAAATATACAATACCCAGAGTACTTGCAAGTACTCATAACATGAAAAAATACCAAGAACAGTCACTGTTAGTTAAACTTACCAATTATAATTTTTATCAATTTACAAATTCATATTAGTTTATTCATATGAATATTAAACAACACCGAGAACTTGAAAGAATTAGGGTGATTAATAAAACATCTAGTCTAAAGTCTATTTCTTTGGTCTCTTTAAGTGTCACATTGAAACAATAAATGAAATTCATCCCCAATTTCATTTATATTACACAAAGTATACCTTTCATTCCTATCAATATTGAACCATCTGCCTGTTTCAATACAAATTTTGTGTAAGCCAGCCTAAATTTAGTAAAAATAATTCTTAATCTCTCTGGTAACAATGTCAAGTATTGTTCAAACTCGAATACTTCTTTAAATATTCTACAGGTAATACATTTATCATTGTGAAATACATTTGATGAGCATATAAATATATTCATCATGAAGTCTGATTTTAAGACAATTATTTAGACATTTGTGATTGACGACATAGGAAAGTGCCAAACGTTATAAAAATAAAATAGTTTGAAAAGTTTTTATCCAAGGTGATTAAAACTTTTGATCAGCTGATTCCAAGATTGAGACGCACGTTTGAATCAGTAAAATTATTAACACTTATTCAATCAACAATTAGTGTAAGCACTAGTTGAAATTTTGTTCAAGTCAGTAATACGTATCTATCACTGCAAATGAAAACAGCAAATCAAATGGTGACCTGTAAAGCTAAACACAACATGTTTGAGTCTGCTAAAAAGAAGACCGTTGAGTAGAGAAGTGTTTCCTGTTTTTCTTGGATGTTTCCTGTTTTTCTTGGATGTTTCCTGTTTTTCTTGGATGTTTCCTGTTTTTCTTGGATGTTTCCTGTTTTTCTTGGATGTTTCCTGTTTTTCTTGGATGTTTCCTGTTTTTCTTGGATGTTTCCTGTTTTTCTTGGATGTTTCCTGTTTTTCTTGGATGTTTAATGTTTTTCTTGGATGTTTCCTGTTTTTCTTGGATGTTTCCTGTTTTTCTTGGATGTTTCCTGTTTTTCTTGGATGTTACCTGTTTTTCTTGGATGTTTCCTGTTTTTCTTGGATGTTTAATGTTTTTCTTGGATGTTTTCTGTTTTTCTTGGATGTTTAATGTTTTTCTTGGATGTTTAATGTTTTTCTTGGATGTTTCCTGTTTTTCTTGGATGTTACCTGTTTTTCTTGGATGTTTCCTGTTTTTCTTGGATGTTTCCTGTTTTTCTTGGATGTTTAATGTTTTTCTTGGATGTTTCCTGTTTTTCTTGGATGTTTCCTGTTTTTCTTGGATGTTTCCTGTTTTTCTTGGATGTTTTCTGTTTTTCTTGGATGTTTTCTGTTTTTCTTGGATGTTTAATGTTTTTCTTGGATGTTTCCTGTTTTTCTTGGATGTTTCCTGCTTTTCCAATCAACAGTTTCTTGTTTTTCTATGTAAGGCTAAGGGTAACATTTCGCCTTGCTAATCTGTATATTTAAAGCTGCTTCAAAAGGTTCAGCCCATCACGAATCCTTAGTTCGCTTATGTCCAGATGTGTAGTGTGTGATTAGTTTAAGCAATGTGCAAAGTCTGTTTAATAAATAAATGCCTATTTTTGTTCAAATCATCGAAACAATTGACTTTAGTCGTTATATCTAGTAAGGAACAAAATAGTGGATATCCAAAATGGTAAACACTGTGTGGGTCAATGCTGATCATCAGCGTGACCTCTATATCTTCTTGCCGATCACATTACAAAGTTACAAAATTTCACCAAGGAAGAAATTCGTGATTTTTCAGCATTCCGATTTTCACTTCAGTTAATGCTTGAACAAGCTTGAACAAGCATTAACTAATTGAATAGTTTGTCTGATGATTTATAATTTCTTACCGACGTAAAGGAGTTTAATTTGCGGGTTCAAATACTCGATGTATGAGTTAGATGTTACCGTACAACACAGTTTTGAAACGAAATACTATGTGGCTGGGTCAGTAATGTGGTGTGCAGTGTGTGTGTAGACACACAAAGAAATACTATGTGGCTGGGTCAATAATGTGGTGTGCAGTGTGTGTGTAGACACACAAAGAAATACTATGTGGCTGGGTCAATAATGTGGTGTGCAGTGTGTGTGTAGACACACAAAGAAATACTATGTGGCTGGGTCAATAATGTGGTGTGCAGTGTGTGTGTAGACACACAAAGAAATGATAGGTAAAATAGACAAATTTTATACGATGAACACATTTCATACACGTCATTGCAGCACAACCAATCGGACACAATCAACTGATGTTTTAAAGAATAATTACATACAACTTGCTGCTGTTTGAACATCGCATTAATATCACCGTTTGCAACACCCAGAGCACTTGAATAAGATACAAACACTACCCAGTACAACAACCAACACGTTCAAGCCATGGATGGCACTTAACATAGAGTTTGCCTCACAAACAAACAATGTTTTTGAAAGACACCACCAGCAAAATACATACACCTTTGATTAAACTGAATAATTAATTAACTAATTAAACTGAATACTTAATTAACTAATTAAAATACACATTACACTCCAATCCTAGACAAGAATAATCTTAATACTGTTCAGTTGGTTGGAATAAGATAAACATGTTTTGCCATGTGTGCTTGTCACATTGGGCGTACACTTTCACATGAAAACATGCACTCGGTGAATGCACACATGGAATTACATTCTTCTTTCTTTGTGGTCCTCAGCATGCAAAACTAATGCAGCCTACAAAATGGAACCACTTTTCATATCAATGTGGATAACGTCAAATTGACTCGGAAAGGTTCTGTGAAACTTTTCCATCATAATTTTATTAATTAAACCTTTGATGGGTTAATTCAACCACTGACCACGCACAAATGTTTATTTTAGGGAACAATTCTCTGTGTTTTTTACCTGAGCATAACTTGTGGAATGCTAAAAAATTATAAAGCTAGACATTTATTCAGCGAATATAATTACATGACGGAACCCCTTCATTTTGACTATCAGTAGAATCTTGTAAGCACCGTAAAACACAGATTATTATCAAGCAAAAGTAAATAACACAAAAAAATTACAATAAAACATGCATTTACAGTTAAAATATTAACTGACCTAACCCTGCAACCAATGTTCGCATATTCAAACAGAATAACATGCCTGCAACATTTTACAATATAAATAACATACCCTTAACATTTAATGTCACAAAGACTATAATGAATATAAAAGGAATATTCATACACGTAACTTTGGAGTGGATTTTGAGCAACCCTAAATTACAGTGGAACATGTGTAAAAATATAACCTTTACACTTTTGATTTTTTCAAGTCCAAAAATACAGTGTGTCTATTATGTCAATAAGGTGCACCAGTATGATATAAATATAACACCTAAATAGAACATAACTAATGCTAAATAATTACTACTAGAAAATGTAGCTCCTCTGTAACAAAGGGTAGAGACAATTCTGAAGCAAATTCTAGAATAGCATCATAGAAGCATTAGTGATTTTTTTCCCCATTATAAATACACATGGTAATGTTTCCTCGCATCCTGAAGTAAGTTCTTTTACTTTAAAGGTCTTACTTTTGAACAAATGTAACTTGTATGCCAGTCTACATGCATACACTTTCCAATTTGGTAGAAGTTGTTCAACCAGAAACAATTTTAGGTGATGTGAAAACTACTAAAATTATATATTTTCAAGAATCATATTTTTATAAATAGTATGAATGATGACTCTATGGATGTTAGACAGCAATACCATGTGCATTTATGGTTACAATATTAATCACAAGCACAAAAAATAATTTTACAGGATTATTTGTATTATTATAACTAAAGGTAATAAAACAGATCCAATCCTTCGATCAAAATGATTTATATTTCACAACTGGTAGACTTGTTTTGCTCATGGATATATATATATATATGTATATATATATATATATATATATATATATATATATATAAACACAGTGATTTACTTGTATGGATGACTACCTTTGATGCATTAATTACAACATGGCTGAATACTTCCTACAAATGTCATCTTTCATATATATATATATATATTATATATATATACACATACACACACACACACATGTATGTGTAATTAATCCAGTCTTCTCAAATAACTTACTCTCAGAGCCACACCACACCCTAGTTTTTTTATTTCAGATTACATCCATCCACCCACATCACATGTAATCAATTTAATTAATTAACTAGCAATTTGACTGTTGATCAATGCATCAGTCCGATATCACCCATATTGGAATGCTGTTTCTGTAGTTCATACACCATTCACCAGGTGGCACCATTACATCACGCCCACATGCAATACTGAAATGCTGCTGTTTCCACCAAATGGTGGGTTGCATCACAAAATTGCCTGAAGTAGAACATGGCATGCTTCTTACATTTACCCGTAAATGGACAGGAAATCTGGCAAATGACAATTGGCAAATGACTGGTGACCATCGCACAGCAGTGAATTAAATAAAACAAGCCTTGCATCAACATGCCCATGTACCGATCACAACCAGGCAATGACCACAACCATGTCACAAAGAAAGCTCTCCATCCCGTACAGTGTAGCTGCATCCGCCATGCACAGTGACCACAACACTGACCACAGTATAGCTGCAAGGTTACATATCGTTCCAATGGTCAAACGTCTGAGCAATGTACTTAGAATCTTTTAAAAATATGTAGCCAACAACATGATTACAAACTTGCAACAGTTTGTCAAACATTTAAACTTGTCCATGAGGACAGTGAAGGACTTCTAGAAAACTATCACATCACCAACCACCATTGGTTCATTAGCATTACTGTCATGCACTACATCACAGGTCATGCAATAATCAACACACATTCAGAACTCTGTAAAAGTACTATGTATGTGGTAGTGATATGATTGCAACAGGCCAGATTAACTTTTGGTCCAGTTAGATCTGACATAAAGACACAATGACTATGTAATGGCCGGCCCGAGAAGTCGATACCGATCCGACGTTAGGTCAGACGCCGGGTCCGGGGTCAAAAGTTCATCTGAATGTTCTTGGTGTGTGGAGTCAACGTCATCATCAGTTGCCATTAAAATATCTGAATCAGTGTCCTCGTCGTTTGCTGGCCTCCGATAGTAACTGACTCGATCATCGGCTCGGATGTACCTCAGCCTTGAGCAGTTGTTGCCTGTCTGCAGTTGGGGGGTTGACGTTCGGATCTGTCGTTTCAGGAAGTTGTCAACGACCCAGAATATAAACGCCTACAAGACAAAGAAGAGGCACTGAAACATGGATGCATCACAATTTGTTCTACCTTCTGATATTCTTAGAAACGAAATAAAAAACAAACCAGACTTGGGACAAATTACAATATATCAATTCAAATTACACATCAATTACAAATTCCAATTACACCTCAAAAATAACAATTCCTATATACTAATTCCATATCGAAATAAAGGTATGTGAATAGAGCAACCACAAATAATTATACTCAACACCAACAAATAACATCTACTGGTATTTAAAGCAGCTTTACTTAATTTCTGCATATTATGGTACATTATAGCAAACAAATATGATATACACAGCATATTATATTTTATTGATTATTTGTAATGAATAATTTTAGTTAAAAGTGACATGATGCAATTGAAAAAGTAATTGAAAATGCAAACTACATTTTCAGAAATTCGAATTACTTAAAAAAATAATACCAATTCTGGAATTGGAATTTCCATTCCAGTTACAACTAAATTGACCCCAATTTTGAACCCAACCAGACAATCTCATTTTTTAATTATTGCGGAAACAATATTTCAAAAAGGAATGTATAAACCAGTGATTGTTTCATGCAAACAGTAAAAGGTTTAAAGGACATTTGCCAAATATGATGCAGCTGAGGATGAACAGAGAGTTTTGGCATTTGGCTTTAAGCAAAAGGTTTTTAACCTTCACACCTAACCTGCCACAGAATTGTCAGCGGTCACTACATTGTTGAACAACTAAAAGCATTTGGTGTCTTGCATGTCTTGGCATAGTTTACATTCATAATATATTACACCTAACACTACTATAACAAAATGACTAATGTTTCTATATGGGGTTTATGTTTAAGCTAAAGTAAATTTTCATGTATATTTTCCAATACACATTAAGTTCATGGTAAACATGGCCAGGTTCAATCAAAGGCTTCTTTATGAAAACTGATTTTAACACATTACATAACATTTGGCCTGTATAGAATGCATGTGTGCATCTACAACAATGACGGCTAGGTCCAATTACATAAAATCAATCGTACTTCTTGTTTTTTTTGTGTTTAAATCAATCACTACATTTTAACTACAAATGTGTATTGAGGAGCGAACTGTTTATTCCAAGAGTTTATTAACCATTTGTAAATTATATATTTTGCTGAATTTGGATATGATGTATACGATCAAGTAAAAAAATGTGTGATGGTACTTTTGATAGTTTTTTAGGTAAAGTTTGTGAAATGGAAAAAATTATGTTGAAATTACATGAAAGATATGAATTACAATTACAATATGATATCAAAACCAGAGTCAATTGCAGCTACAAATAAAACATTTTGCCTATAATCAATTACAATTACTGTATTCGACCTATTAAGCGTACATGCCCTAATTAGCATACACCCCCTTTTAATCAGGAAGGATCCATAATTATAGTAATTTGATTAGTGTGGAACAACTGAAAAGTGTCGCTACCTGGTGTATGTCAGTTGGCATCACTTTTCAGTTGTTCTACACTAAACAGTCACCTTATTTTCTAGAGAAAAAATGTTGTGTACGCTTATACGAACAGATTCGTTGACATTTTTCCATGACCCAACTTTTGTTCAAGTGTACTTTGGGCTAATTAGTTGAAATATGGTATGTCATTAGACCTGGATTCACAATGCTTCAATTGACTTACATTGACGACAAAAGTGTACCGTGGGCTAATTAGTTGAAATATGGTATGTCATTAGACCTGGATTCACAATGCTTCAATTGACTTACATTGACGACAAAAGTGTACCGTGGGCTAATTAGTTGAAATATGGTATGTCATTAGCCCTGGATTCACAATGCTTCAATTGACTTACATTGACGACAAAAGTGTACTTTGGGCTAATTAGTTGAAATATGGTATGTCATTAGACCTGGATTCACAATGCTTCAATTGACTTACATTGACGACAAAAGTGTACTGTGGGCTAATTAGTTGAAATATGGTATGTCATTACACCTGGATTCACAATGCTTCAATTGACTTACATTGACGACAAAAGTGTACTTTGGGCTAATTAGTTGAAATATGGTATGTCATTAGACCTGGATTCACAATGCTTCAATTGACTTACATTGACGACAAAAGTGTACTGTGGGCTAATTAGTTGAAATATGGTATGTCATTAGACCTGGATTCACAATGCTTCAATTGACTTACATTGACGACAAAAGTGTACCGTGGGCTAATTAGTTGAAATATGGTATGTCATTAGACCTGGATTCACAATGCTTCAATTGACTTACATTGACGACAAAAGTGTACTTTGGGCTAATTAGTTGAAATATGGTAGGTCATTAGACCCGGATTCACAATGCTTCAATTGACTTACATTGACGACAAAAGTGTACCGTGGGCTAATTAGTTGAAATATGGTAGGTCATTAGACCCGGATTCACAATGCTTCAATTGACTTACATTGACGACAAAAGTGTACCGTGGGCTAATTAGTTGAAATATGGTAGGTCATTAGACCCGGATTCACAATGCTTCAATTGACTTACATTGACGACAAAAGTGTACCGTGGGCTAATTAGTTGAAATATGGTAGGTCATTAGACCCGGATTCACAATGCTTCAATTGACTTACATTGACGACAAAAGTGTACCGTGGGCTAATTAGTTGAAATATGGTATGTCATTAGACCTGGATTCACAATGCTTCAATTGACTTACATTGACGACAAAAGTGTACCGTGGGCTAATTAGTTGAAATATGGTATGTCATTAGACCCGGATTCACAATGCTTCAATTGACTTACATTGACGACAAAAGGCACTATGAACATGACGATGACCAGCTCGAGCTTTGGATTGCGTATTGGTGACATTATCAGCTGTCTCACCTGTCAATCAACAATATCATAAACACACATCATGATCTGTCAATCAATGTCATAAACACACATCACAATGTGACTCATTTCTTATCTCATCAAAAGTACTCAAAATAGTAGTGAAAAGATACTACAGTAATAGAAATATTTTCTTCAAACATAATAAATAAATGAATGAATTTATTTCAATAAAACACACTAAAACATTTAACTCTGCAATTAATTAACACAGAATTGATTGCAGTTTGTTGAAAAACGTAAAACAGAAGTATAATACTTATGTAGTACACCCTTTTTAATTTAGTCATAATATTAATACCTGTCCATGATTAAAACGTTATCAAACATAAATAATAACTGTCTGATTTTTGTCACAAGTCAGAGGTGCAACAACATAATTTTCATGTGTATTCATTGCAGATCAAAAATAAAATGAATGGTTTATACCATACAATATGATTTTATGATATAACGATCAGAATCAGTACCATTAACACATCAAAAACACTATTAAACATGGACAGGCCACAGTAACAAAGATGATATGTGTCGTGGACTCTTCACAATCAACATCTTCCATGCCTACTGCTGCCTACCAGTACATGCTATCTCACAATTATTGGCAATCTTGTTAAATATTGACAAAATGCAGCTAAATGTACAGGCAAAAGAAAATCTTGCCAACATGAATGCTGGATATATAAACTAGCAAACAAATGAAATGCCATATGACATGGGTCAACATGATTGTTTCAAGCGAGATTTCACTGTGGCAGATACTTGCAGCGGTATAACTCTAATCAACACACTGCTGTAGATACTTGTAGTGGCATAACTCTAATCAACACACTGCTGTAGATACTTGCAGTGGTATAACTCTTATCAACACACTGCTGTAGATACTTTTAGTGGTATAATTCTAATCAACACACTGCTGCAGATACTTGTAGTGGTATAATTCTAATCAACACACTGCTGTAGATACTTGTAGTGGTATAACTCTAATCAACACACTGCTGTAGATACAGATACTTCAACACACTGCTGCAGATACTTGTAGTGGCATAATTCTAATCAACACACTGCTGCAGATACTTGTAGTGGCATAACTCTAATCAACCCACTGCTGTAGATACTTGTAGTGGCATAACTCTAATCAACACACTGCTGTAGATACTTGTAGTGGTATAACTCTAATCAACCCACTGCTGTAGATACTTGTAGTGGTATAACTCTAATCAACCCACTGCTGTAGATACTTGTAGTGGTACAACTCTAATCAACACACTGCTGCATATACTTGTAGTGGTATAACTCTAATCAACACACTGCTGTAGATACTTGTAGTGGTATAACTCTAACCAACACACTGCTGTAGATACTTGTAGTGGCATAACTCTAATCAACACACTGCTGCAGATACTTGTAGTGGTATAACTCTAATCAACACACTGCTGTAGATACTTGTAGTGGTATAACTCTAATCAACACACTGCTGCAGATACTTGTAGTGGTATAACTCTAATCAACACACTGCTGTAGATACTTGTAGTGGTATAACTCTAATCAACACACTGCTGTAGAGTTTGCACTGACCTTCTTCCAGAAGTCAAACAGCACGAGAAGACTCATGAGAAACTTCTCCACAAACATGACAATGATGTAGATGACACACTGTCCAAACCAGGCGTACACCTGTGGCGGATCACCTACAAACCATGGGTACAACAAACCTTAAGTAAAGATGTGATTTTGTAAGATTTCCATGAAAAGTATGTGTATCTACACCATCATCTACAAACAGTTAGATTCTCATCCATTGATGGATGTTGGTTCAATCACACAATCTGGATTATGCCTATACAAATTTACAATGATAATGATGCTGTCCAAATAAATACAATTATATATATACATATATATGTACATACCGTATTCGCCCTAATAAGCGTAGAGTATGCAAAAAAAAAATGTATCATGACATATGTTCTAATGAGCATACACTTAAATTTGTAGATCAACATGATATTGATGACTCCCTCATATGACGTATGGCCCAGGGCGCCCAGTTGGCTAATGCCACTAGACAACGACGATCACTGAACAAACCACGTTATCACTGGTCCTAAGTGAGCGACTGCTCAAAACAACAACGTGCCAATATCTCTCGAAATCACATGTTAATTTTAGGGTTAATATCAGAATGCCATAGACTAGATCTGTGGAACGCACTTCCCATTAGCATTATGATGGCAGGAAATATAGTAACATTTCACCGTCAGCTAAAACCCACCTGTTTAAACTCACATATAGTCCACTGCTCCTCCGCATACTGATCCCACTGTTAATGACTGGAATTGTTAAAACGACTAGAACTGTCTAACCCTTTTGTTTTGGTGTGCTGCTGAACTTGGGTTTCCTGAAAATGTTGGCGCAACAGAAGTTTTTTTATTGTATTGTATAGATCTACGTTGGAAGTCAGCGATACTCATTCACATTTGTACATGATCATCTGTTGGAGTAGAGTAACACTTGGGGACTGGTACATATTTTAGATGACGCGTATAAGTTTCAGTGGTTAACTAGCTAGTTCGTGTTTCTGTATAATTAATAAAATGTTTTTCCATTGCTCAGTTGTTCTGCTCAACTACACCAAGACACCTCTTGCAATGGAATAAATACTAAGCGGTCCCTTACTACACTCTGTACAGTGACTCACTAGATGGCACCATGGTTGTGTCACCACGTGAGCAGGCCAATGATGTATCGCTTTGAATTTGACACATAACATTTCAGTCAACCATTGGTGGTTACTATGTGTCTAAAACTACTTATGACATTTATACATTCATGGAGAGTCAAAAGGCGTATGTAAGGTTAGCGTAACTATCCAATTATCATCTTAGTGAATAAATTCCTCATTTTTGTATAGTGCTACGGAATTGAGTGGTGCACGAAGTTGGCGCACGAAACCATGCACTCTGGTTTCGCAACATGGCAAAAAATGGGAGTGTACGCTTATTAGTGTATGTACGCTTATTAGGGCGAATACGGTATATAGTGTAATAAATTTTAGCATACTGTAATACACAAATTACATTCAATATTAAAGCCAAATATTGGTAGTGAAGAGAAGAATATGCTTACCATATTCTCCCAGTCGCAGATGATTCCAGCCTTTTCTAACGACAATTACTTGAGAGATGCGTAGCCCAATATAGATGACCAACAGACCCACGGTGGAATCGAGCAAGAAACTCACTATATACCTGAAGACAGACAATCAACATGACACAGTATAGTACATTTGTATCTCACATACATGGTGCCGGATTAACCATGGTACAAGTGGTACATTTGTACCATGCACCCCAAAAGGGTAATTAACAGTAGGTAACTAATTTGGTGGAAAGCATCTGGACAATTGAATAAATGTTATGATATGCTATGTTAGGTATGATATTACCTCCATTGTCAATATCAAGCATCCCGAGCTTCAACTTTCATGCACTCACCCCCCACAAAAAGTTTGTACGAGCACCTCCTACATTGTTTATCTGGCACGGTATACACAGATAGAAGACAAAAGCATAATAGTAAATGGGAGGGATTTCAAACTGGAAACTAAATAATTTTTGAGTGAGTTACCACAGGGATCAGTATTGGGATATTATTCTTATATAAATGACTTGGAAGATGATATATCAACAACACAAAAGTAAGGTTAAAAGAGATATATATCGACAAACTTTACAAGAGAGTCTAGACATGGTTGACAGAAATGCCCCATTTAACAAAAGATGTGTTCTATCAGTGGAATATAGCATTTCCAATAATCTATTTACAGAGGCAAAACAAACAGCTCTGAACTTACAGTAAAAGCAACGGAATGCAGCAAAAATAAATAACATAAAAATCATTGCAGATGTCACACAGGTCTAATGGACACATCTCAAAACATGACCCAATCCACATTGTAAGTTATCTTCGCCAACAGTAGGGGCTTTCTCAAACATTTCCTAAACAGTTGTTTGCCCTATAGTGTTCAGTGTAAAATTGCAAACAATTACATGTAAGTAAAATATAGTAGATGTGCATAGAAGATAATGGAAATAATACCCTTACCAGGTGCATGGATCTCCCTTAAACATGGTCGCGAGGAAGACATTAGCAAAATGGATGATGGCCGCTCCGAGAGCCTGCTTTGATGTGTCGAAGAACCTACAAATATATGTATTGTCTTATGAATGAACGTTATTTTTTAGTGGCAAAATGCTGCGATCATCCAGATATAGTTAATAAAACTGTCACCATGACCTAGCCACCAGACAATATTTATTCAGTTTTCACCCTATCCCTATCCCTAACTGGTTGATTGAGCTAAACATTTCAGTGAAAAACTGATGAACAGGTCACAGGGAATCAGTTCAGTATTTTAATCAGTTCAATATTGCATTTTATATAGACACTGACATTTTGAACACCCAAAGTACAACTATTTTAAATGTAGATAACCATAAATTTGCAGTTACATGTGGACAATATGGTGGACTCCCATGAAAAGCTGTCAGGAAAGATAATCAACTTTCACTAATGTGCAGTCACATGTAGTTACTCATAAAATTGTAATGGATTTATCATGAAACAGAAATTAGGTAATTAGTTACTCAAGTTGTGTGACTCAACTGTTACTTGTCAATGGGGGATGACACAAACCACGGAGTGGCCACAGGAAATGAGAATAACTATGTAAAGGACACATCAATCCTGATGTCCATTGTCATTCAGAGGGGTAGAACTGTACTAGTTAATGGCTGTATCCAGCTCTTACGATGACACAGTTATATGCAGTGTTCACAGTCTCAATTACTAGTATGTACAAAACAACTATTTATATCTTACTCCACCTCATTCTATGGTGTATGTCTCTGGAATTTGCTTGATAACTATGTAGAGACGTTTTGTACAACACAGTGCAAGTGTATCAGGAAACATTTTAATCTTCCAATTCGGAACCATTTTAATATGCTGCCACTCACAGCGGAATGTCTCCCAAATTCAGATTAAATCGAATGGTCTCTACTTGAGACTTGATAAGAGTCAGGTTTTTCCCTAACAGACCAGCCATCTGATTGCTATATATGCGTGTTCAATAGTATGTATATTCAACTTCAAAGTATTTCTTTTCGTTTTTTTCTTTGCGGATTTTGCAAAAATAAATTGTTCTTCTCCCTTAAACAAATTCTTCCAAATATGCAGGACTGAACTTACCCATGGTCAAAAGATATATATGTTCTTAATTTGGTGTATTAAAAATTATGCCTGCAAACCTAGCCCCCACAGCAAAATCAAATGACCATCCTAAAATGCCACACCCAAATAACCATGCTGAAATGCCGTACCCAGAGTGAAGATGTGCCTCAGGTGTGTGTGTGCCGGTGTGTGTGTGTGCGTGCGCGTGCGTGACTGTGTGTGTGATTGTGTGTGATTGTGTGTTATCAGCTCAGGACTGGTGACATCTAAATGTTCAGAAGGGGGTTTGTATGATCAAAAGCCTGGGCAGACATGCACTAGATTGTTACCTGAGATAAGCTCTCCATGTGCAGGATGTATGTATCAGATGGCACTGACTGTGTAGGTATTTGAGCAACATTTATTACATTGCAAGGTGGCGTGGCTGTTTCTTCTCAGCTGCCATCTTTTATGTTACACAGCAGTGTAGCCAGACTGTTTGTATCACGATATATTGCGATACAGAGGACCATGTTGCGATATGTATCGCAATATATTGTGGTTGTTTTGGCTAAGATAAAATGATTTATCCTGTTGTGTTGTGATTTAAAAAAAGTTAAAGGGTGTTGTTAATATGGAAAATAAACTTCAATAAGTAAATATTTGATTTGAATGCTTGAATTTAAACTCTGAGAATAATATTCAAACCTGAGCCAACAAACAAAATATAAAAAAAGATTAGTGACTGGATCTGGTTTAGTCATAACTCATAATTACTCATAAAGTTCATTTTGACATGTTGGAAATGCAAAAATAGAAATATATATTATACAACAGCATGTCCAATGCATATTGTGATATGTATCGGTCAGAAAATATACTGTTTTTTACCTTGGATAGTAAACTTGTTAAATCTTGTGTGTGCATGCATGTATGTATGCATGTGTATATATACACACTGTACTGTTCCCATTTCACTAATTACTGTAATTACTGTAATGGGGAAATGCCAACAGGGGACAGGGGATTAGATTGAATGTAACCGCTTACGGCTATTTATGATTACCCCAAGTGGCACTGAAACAGATTTGCAATAAAAATCTCTGTTTAATTGTAAGCACAACCACCCAGCGAACCCAATTTGCACACTGATTTACTATAACAGATACAAACTCAACATCTGGCTTATAAAATAGTCAGCTAAGTAAAAATTTTGCGTATCTTAAAGCGTATCTTAAAACACCCAAAAGAGAGTGCTACTCACACAAGTACTTCCCGAGCATGTACCCTGCCTGAGAGTCTTCCACACAACTGGAAGAAGACCTTGGTCCTCCTGTGTCACCTCTTTTTATACAGAGTGCCCCCTTACATCATGTGATTATTGTTTTCATAAAATATTGTGTGGTGCACTCTGGTGCCCAAATATTGTGTGGTGCACTCTGGTGCCCAAATATATATATATATATATATATATATATATATATATATTATGTCAATAACACATACACACACACCATGCACACATGGCACAAACACACGTACACCACATACATACATGTACACATACATACATGTACACATACATACATGTACACATACATACATGTACACATGTACACATTTGTTATGACAGAAAACATGATAAGCATCACATAGCATGCATAACAAATTTGTTAACAGTACCAATCGAGGTAAGATAGTACTGCTTACTCACCAGATCTTCCACGATCTTCTTTCTGGTTTTGGTTCACAGTAACGTTTCACTGGAAAATAAAAGTGTAATTATTGCATGGAAGGATGTCATTGTTATGATATTGCATAATCCTAAAAGTAGTATACTGGGCAGGACTGAATGTTTCCCAGAACAACATTTCAACACTGTGTTCAGAAAGAACAATAAAGATTGCACCACTGTCCTTGTAAAACAAAACTGTAATATTTATGATTACCTCAAGTGGAACTAAAACAGATCTGCAATAAAAAAAACTTAAATAAAAAAACTTAAAACTTTGTCCAACTTTCCCATTAACTAATTAAGTGCTATGCCAAGATTTCTGTTAACCATTACCTAATCCAGCAAGCTATTTTGGCTAGAAATCAAACATAACGCAGCGAGCAGAAATAACCAAAGTTTGGCAAAGGTTGCATCTTGCACAAATCTCTGGCTTACTAAATATAATATATCACAGCCAGGCATGGGTTCTATTACAGACAATCTATTACTATTACTTCTTACTGTTTCTATTACTATTACATTAATTCTAATCTATTACTATTACTAGGATATATGTTACTATTACTGGGTCATTATTACAATTGCTGAATGTCAATTAACTATTTTTTGATGGGTCTGTGAATCCTAGAATTTCCTATGAATTCAGTCTTTGTAGTACTAGCTAAACATACATGTGTACACCATTTGAAGATCTGAGGTGAGAACATTTGTCCATGCACACATGCTACCCGTATGTTCAAATTTTAACGAAGGGTCTGTGTTGCAATGCTACCATAGCAAGTTGAAAAAAGAAGTCAGAAGTTCAGCACAAATTAATGCTTACTTTGAATTCAATGTAGATTGCAGCTAATGCTCTAAGATAACATTTGTTGTCTGCCTGCACATATCTGAACCCATGCCCTTTGTGTGTGCTAGGAATGTGTGATGCCCCAATGGGGCGTCACAACAATTAGTAATTGGCTTGCTACTCTTGCCTATATTCAGTGACTCCTTCTTCTCCTCCATATGACTGCACAGAATACAGACTCTACAACTGAGGTAGACGACATATTCCACATACTGCGCTCAGTAAGGAAGAAATGCAGTAAAAACGTCATCGTCTCGCACCTCAAAATAAACAGCCTGAGATACAAATTTCACGACCTGTCAGACTTATTCACAAGTACGCTAGTGGACATTCTGTTTATCAACAAGACTAAATTAGATCCATCTTTCAAACAAGCTCAGTTTGAGCTCTCCAGTTACAAGTCGAAAAGACCGGACTGATCACGGCAGAGGCATCTTAGCTTATGTCAGATCTGATTTACCCACATGTCAGCGACCCGACCTAGAGTTAAACCATATGGAGAGCATCGTCATACACACAACAGTATGTGGCCAAAAATGCGCGACTGTCTGCGCCTACCGGCCACCTTCGATGCTGAACTGTACTTTTACTGACGATTTCACTTCTGGTATTGACAAACTGCATGTTTATTTCAACAATATCTTTGTTGTTGCAGATTTTAATTATGACTATGACATCTCTAAACTCTCCAACTAAGCATACGTTTTGAGAATATATTCAACCCTTTCCTTGGTGCTTTCAGACTGGGCATGGGGTGTCAGTTCACTCTGATGAGATTAGTGGAGGGTTGGCGCAAGGCAGTGGACAACCATGAGTATGTCACAGCCTTGGACCTGTCAAAGGCTTTTCATTGCCTCCCTCATGACCTGTTATTGGGGAAACTGCGACGATACAGACTCTCGGAAAAAGCATGTGCTCTTGTTAGTAGCTTCCACAGTAACAGGAAACAGCGAGTTAAACTGGGACCACACTACAGTGACTGGGCTGAAATCATCAAGGGCTCTATTCTGGGCCCTCTTCTTTTCAATACCTTTTTTAATTATTTCTTTCACATTCTGGATAGGTCCTCTCTCTACAACTATGCTGACGATAACACCTTGTCTTATGCTCACTCAAACCCTGACACTCTCATTCGCATATTGCAAGAGGACTGCTCTGCCATCCTACGATGGTTCAGAGTCAACAGGACTGCTCTGCCACCCTACGATGGTTCAGAGTCAACAGGACTGCTCTGCCATCCTACGATGGTTCAGAGTCAACAGTACTGCTCTGCCACCCTACGATGGTTCAGAGTCAACAGGACTGCTCTGCCACCCTACGATGGTTCAGAGTCAACAGGACTGCTCTGCCACTGATGGTTCAAAATATCTCCACGTGAAAAGAATAAAAGAAATGGCATGTGAGGTATTCAACATTGTAAATAGTGTGGCATCTACTTTTATTCTAAATCTCATCGCATTCAAATGCTCCCAGTATTCTCTGCAGAAGGACAAATATGCGGTCATCCTTAACGCAAACACATCCAAATATGGACTTAAATCCTTTGCGCACGGGGGCCCCAGATCTGGAACAGTCTACTGAACGAACAACGAAAAAGCAAAAACTATGGCGAGATCCAACTGATCCGGAACTGGGATGGTACCATGTGCAAGTGTTCTGCCTGCAGGTAAACTGCATGTTTTGTCTATCATCTTGTCAAAATTATATTTATGTATATTTATGTCTTTTACATTTATCATTTTAACCCTTTTCATTGTTTTATGACTTGTTGTTGTACAACTGTTTGTTGTAAAATAGCTCAAATGAGCTAATGTTGTGTAATTTTCTGTAACAACCGACATTAAATAAAGCTTCTTGTATCTTGTGGATTGTTTTATTGAGCAGGTATTTCTTAATGCATCAAATTATCAGCCTACTGGTCTTTTCATGTTGTTTGAATAACAGTTCAGCTATTGTCTATACATTGTTTACAATTACTAGCAGTTGGAATAACATGCAAACAAACCTGATATTTTGTAAGTCTGCAGTACTATAATAATAATTATAGTTGCATCAAAGTACGTCTAAGTGTTCAGATAGAACAGTAAAGGTTACAATACACTGTTCTGTACATTCAGCAAGATAGCTGCACCTAAGTGTTCAGATACAACAGAAAAAAATACAATGTATTGTTCTGTATAATAATAATTCAACAAGATGGCTGCATCAAAGCACTTAGACAGAACAATAAAGATTTCAATACACTATTCTGTATACTGACTATATTCAACAAGATGGCTGCATCAAAATGCTCAGATATAATTGCACTGTTTTGTATATCCAACTAGATGGCTGCATCAAACTGTTCAGATAGAACAGTAAAAGTTAAAATACACCACTCTATATATTCACCAAGATGACTATTAAAATGTCCAAATAGAACAGTAAAGATTCCAATACACTGTTCTGTATATTCAGTAAGATGACTGCATGACAATGATAAAAGTAAGGACTCCAACAAGATGGCTGCATCAAACTGTTCAGATAGAACAGTACATATTAAAATACACTGCTCTATATATTCAACAAGATGGCTGTATCAAAATGTCCAAACAGAACAGTAAAGATTACAATACACTGTTCTGTGTATCCAACAAGACGGCTGTATCAAAATGTTCAGATAGAACAGTAAATATTACAATACACTGTTCTGTGTATCCAACAAGATGGCTGCATCAAATTGTTCAGATAGTACAGTAAAGATTACAATACACTGTTCTGTGCATCCAACAAGATGGCTGCATCAAATTGTTCAGATAGAACAGTAAAGATTACAATACACTGTTCTGTGTATCCAACAAGATGGCTGCATCAAAGTGTTCAGATAGAACAGTAAATATTACAATACACTGTTCTGTGTATCCAACAAGATGGCTGCATCAAAGTGTTCAGATAGAACAGTAAAGATTACCAAGTTGACTATTAAAATGTCCAAACAGGACAGTAAAGATTACAATACACTGTTCTGTATATTCAGTAAGATGACTGCATGACAGTGATAAAAGTAAGGACTCCAACACACTAGTCTGTGTATCCAACAAGATGGCTGCATCAAATTGTTCAGATAGAACAGTAAAGATTACAATACACTGTTCTGTGTATCCAACAAGATGGCTGCATCAAAGTGTTCAGATAGAACAGTAAAGATTACAATACACTGTCCTGTGTATCCAACAAGATGACTGCATGACTGTGTATCCAACAAGATGACTGCTTCAAAGTGTTCAGATAGAACAGTAAATATTACAATACACTGTTCTATGTATCCAACAAGATGACTGCTTCAAAGTGTTCGGATAGAACAGTAAAGATTACAATTATATGTTCTGTGTATCCAACAAGATGGCTGCATCAAAGTATTCAGATAGAACAGTAAAGATTACAATACACTTTTCTGTGTATCCAGCAACATGGCTGCATAGATCTAAGTGTTCAGTTAGAACAGAAAAAAATTACAATAAATGTGTCTGTATAATAATAATTTAGCAAGATGGCTGCATCAAAGCGCTTAGACAGAACGGTACATATTACAATTTACACTATTCTGTATATTCAGCAAGATGGCTGCTCAAAGGTGAGGACAGTTAACATTACAATATTCTGTTCCGTATATTCAGCAAGAATGCTACAAGAAAGTGAGAAGAGTAAAGATTTCAATACACTAATCTGTATATTCAACAAGATGACTGCATCAAAGTGTTCCCGACAGAACTGTAAAGATTACTGCTAGATGTATATTCAACAACATGGCTGCACCAAACTGTTCAAATTGAACTGTAAATATTACACTACACTGTTCTATATAATACTGTTTTGTTCTGTTTATCTGCTAAATGTCCCTGATCAGTGGATGTCACTTGTGCATTACATCAGCAGCAGTATCTAATCATCATCCTCAGCATCTTTGCCTGGGGAGCTCCTGTCACTTATACTCAGGGTTTGCTGTTACTAACACTGTTAGACATTGCTGGAGATCTTGACAAATCTAGTAGTCCTAGTACTAGTAGGATCTGATAAGGTTCTAAATATATTATATAATAAATTGTTTTTATGCTAGTAACCAGTTCATTTAATTTTTAAATATCTGCTTAAACAGTGCCAGCAAAAGAGAAGACATGGCTTGAGCAGATGCCATGGCAAAATCCATTAAACACACTAAAGATAGTTACTTTTTTGGAAAAAACATCTAAATCGAACAAGAAAGTTATTCCTAATGCTTCTTCTGTTAATGGTGCTAACAATCCTATATATAGGCAAACACTTGCACGCACGCATGCACGCACGCGCACACACACACACACATATATGCGTGATGAGACATTTGGCGGGAGTGGGAGGGGAGTGGAGAATGAGGGAGAGGGATAGAGGGGAGTGGAGATATATATATATATATATATATATATTTATATGTATATATATATATATATATTTATGTGTGTGTGCGCGCGTGTGTGTGTGTGCGCGCGCGAAGTAATTTCCTATGGATATTTATCATTACATCGGTGTTTAGTCAGCTTAGTCTCTTAAATGTTAAGAGACTGTTCTTGAAAATTATCTAATGATCAGTTATACAAAATAATTAATTAAACTACATTACATACTTTCACTAATGTATATTGTGTAACACTAATTAAAACAATACTAATTACACAATGTACCTGCATTATCATATAGGCATATATAAAATGATTGCACATATCTAAGCTGCAAACTTATGTCAATAACATTGCATACAAATAATGCGAGTGTCCATTACAAAATAGATAAGAAAATATAAGAGTTTATGTTTGTTAATTAATCTAAGTTACACGATTTACATTTACATTACTGTCACATTAATGCATGTAGTCAATGTATTCTAAAGAGATTGGCAAGAAAGATAGCTTACCTATGAGAGCACCAAATGCAATAACAGCGAGCAGGACTTGAACGACAAGCCCAAGCGGTCCCGTGAGGTCATCCCTGCCGCAGTGCAGCTCCTGCCCACCACCGTCTGGCATTGCCGTCAAGTTAGCATCAACAAAACGCGCATTGCTAGCGAAATTGAACGTGTCGTGAGGATAGACTAAACTATGCGATAAATGCGGAAGTCGGGAAACTGTCTTTCGCCATCAACGTCGAACCGGAAAAAACGTGTTCTCCCGTTTGTTGACAGCCCGATGGCGACGAGCTTGTCGGCGAACTGTCAACTTCGACACGACAAAACCACATCCATGAAACGAAATTAATTTGCATAATTAATATATGTTACATTGATAACATTTAACGTAAGCTGCCGAATCGGCCAACGTCTTATAGACGCCATATTAATGCTACAGTAATTGGAATCTAATTTACATAAATACACATAACGCATTTCCTGCAATTTGACATGTCAGTCGTAACGCTTGCTGAGTGCGCATGCGCAATAATCATATCACAACCTGTAATACATGTTTTTGGAATACCAAACAATTGTATTACAATTAGACAGCCACATCCCATTAAAGTTTACCCCCGTGTACTAGTTAGCGCACGACACAGATCCATAACTGCATTGTTTTGCCGAGATTTATAAAACTTGTTGATTTGCATAGTGCGCATGCGCAACTATTACAAGGTGCCATCTTGGAAGATTGTGCGCTACGGGAAAATCGACCTATTTACATAGAAATATATCGCCAAAAACTAAATAAGGTAAATATTGCATTTCATTGCTACACGCACGGTGTATTTTGCTATAATTTGGTATAATTTGCAATGGTTTTAAGTTGTATTATTTATGTTTTCTATGCGTATATGGCCACTACAAAATATGTCCTCCGGCTTTCCTTATCGTCAGAGGTTGACCAATTTTCGGTTGTCGATCAAAATTGCGATGTTGGAAAAAAACTGTGTCGCGTATGTCGTGTTACAAAAATTTCACCAGTTATATCATGGTCTATTGCACTACGGAATGAACACGGGATTTCGACCCAGGTTTCCGATTTGGCGTTTTTCTTTTAAATAGAATGTGGCCTCGGGTTGCTCGACACTGATCATGCATGATAAGTTGAGCAATGCCAATGCAATGGTTACTCTGAGTAACGCTCAAATTGCTGCTGAATTACTCACTAAATACACAATCAACTTTGACAGACTTTATATTATCATATATCCCAGTGTTTTGCAATAATATTCATATCATCACCGTTTGTTGTACTAAATTAGTTGGTGTTTTTCTTTTATTTGAAGCGAGTCGGTGTAAAACTTGGGGGCGAGTTTTCTCGCTCGCTTCAGCGCCCACATCCGCTGTTCAACGGCTGGCGTCATCGGCGCTCATTATCATAATCAGTGGCTACCTCGACGAGCGAGTCGAAGCGCCTACGGCTACGCGCTTTCTTTACGTGACGCACGTTCGTCGTCCTTTATGCTAAGCTTGTGTAATCAAAATAACTGGTACGCTGTCGAAAGAAAACAGTACATTGTAAAGTAATAGTTGACCGTTGATTTTAAATAGAAAAAACTACGCATGAAGTTAGAATGTGTGCTATAACTTGTTTTATTTGGAGAGTCTACCGAGACATTGGCCATGATTGGGGGTAGTACGTCATGTTGCCGCAAAGTTACAGCACCAAAGTTACAGCACCGTATTAAAATGTTGAATGTAGCTATTCATTTTATTATCTTTCTCTGTCTTGCAAATATAAGCAGTTGCATCTGCCAATGTAAATATATAATACTTTATGCAGTATGACTATGGTGTCTTTTTTTTGAGGGGGGATATATTTCTGTTTATTGTGGTAGATAACCGTTTAGATCATGAGCAATTTAGTAAAACTTAATTTACCTAATGTTAGCGATTATGTTTTTGTTTACATGGAAACTTCTGCAATAGGGTATGTCTACAGAATTAATTAATTTGATGCTGTTTATTTTGTTCGGTGCCTGCAGCTGCGGACAGTTTTTCCACACAGAACTGTAATTCAGATTCTGCTCAATAAGGTTTCCCTGTAGGGATTATACTCCTTACGGAAATGAATATTATGCATGCATTTATCAATAACCCTGGGGTTTTTGTTGTGTGAGATCAAATATGCATTATATTTATCTGCATGTAACTGACATGTTATAACAAGTGCAGAATGTTACAAGGCATTTTCTTAATGATCAGCAGATCTGCTATAACTGTACAGTTTGTTCGTTGAGTGTTTTGCATATCTAATAGAAAAATAGCACAGTATGTGCTGCATGTATAAACTATAGTTTGTACTTTTATACATTCAAGTACTATTGTCATTTCTCTCTCAACTCCACCAAGTTTGTGATCCATAGAATACCAGTCTTCTGTCTTTAGCAATGTGACAAATTATGACTTATGTTTTCCATTTTGCAGAAAGATACCGCATCACACATGATTTTATATTTTGAAATGGTTATACTGATGACAATTTTTTTTGGACTGAATTTCTACTACAGTAGAGATAAAATACAGAACATATAAACCAAATCAATCATTAGAAAGTAATAATTTACACTTCGGAGCAAAAATTCAAATGAGTGCGACGTGCGACCCATCTACTGCGGACCTTTTTCACGCACCAATGACCTATGTTGTGGCTCAGATTCTGGCAGAATAATCTGGTTGTAGATGGCGGGTAGGTGGTGTCCCTGGTCTCGGTTCATGGTGGGGCCTCTCTGCTTGATGTAGATTGCCTCCTTCACTTTTTTCTTGTGCCAATTTTGTCCATGGACACTGAGTGTCCTGTGGCCAGGCAGTGGTCTCCTACCCCTGTAAGTGTATCTAGGTTCATATGTTCCTTGAACTTCTGGCTGCATGTTTGTTGTCACATGATGTGGTAGATGGTGCCACACTGATGTTCTTTCGGGTGAACTACCATAGAACGAATGGTGTTTGAGGGCTTATGGTACAGGTGTGCATTGTGTGACTTGAAGACTCGTCTGAGTTGCTCTGATAGCCTTGCTACATTTAGTAGTCCAAACATGGGTCGGTTTGTGTTCGTTGTTTTAGAACTATTGTATGTGGCTGGTAGTTTCTCCCTGGGAGGGGGAACCTCAAGGACCCACTCCGGGCAGTCGTTGGCCCTCAGGGCGTTATGGACATGTGCAAGCTCAGCTTTTCTGTCTTCAGCTGTGGTGACATATTGCTGTTGGTGAGTGTGTGCATAACCGATCTTTTGTGCATTAATGGGTGATGATTTTTGAATTTGAGGTGTTGGTTGGTGTGTGTGTAGGCTTCCTATATATATATATATATATATATATATATATATATATATATATATATATATATATATATATAGTAAGCTTTGTGGATGTGTCGCCGAGTACGTGCATGCAGAGATCCAGGAATTGTAGTTTTTGGTCTTTCTCTGGCTTGATGGTGAACTTAATGTGTGGATTGATGTTGTTGATATGTTCATTGAACTTATCCTCTTCGTTCTCAATAAGTACAGTGAATGTGTCATCCACATTATGTAGATTGGCTACTGGGGGGCTGTATGGACGAGCCCATTGCTGCCCCATGTGTCTGTTGGTAGTAGACACCATCATATAGGAAATAGGTGGTATTCAGACAGAAGTCAAGGAGCTCCACTATATCTGTGATAGATAGTTCAGTACGGCTGAGTAAGTTGTCATCTTCATGAAGTTTCCTAGTGATGATTTATAGGGCTTTGTCTACAGGGACACTGGTGAAGAGCGCTGTGATGTCGTATGACACCAGTTTCTGCCCAGGTGGTGTTTCCAACCCCTTTAGTTTATCCACCAGTGTTTTTGACACTGTGACCGTTCTTACCCACTAGTGGGGTGAGGATGCTGGCAAGGTATTTCACTGCGTTGTGTGTGATACTGCCACAGCTAGATACAGTTTTCGTAAGAGGGTAGTTGGCTTTGTGGATTTTAGGGGTCCCATATAATTTGGAGGGCTTTTTGGAGTATGGGTATAACTTCCAGTACAGTTTGTCTGTGGTTAAGCCATTTTTCTTCCCCTTCTTTAATATGTTAATGAGTTTGTTTTTGTATTTGTGGGTGGGGTCTTTGACTAGTTTGGTATAGGTGTTCGTTTCACCCACCATGGCTGTCATTTCTTTCTGTATTCAGTGATGTTCATGAGTACAGTGCCCCTGCCCTTGTCTGCGGGGAGTATGGTGATAGATTTGTCCTTATTCAGTTCCTTTAGAGCTGTCATCTTCCCATCGCTGAAGTTTGATTTGGGGAGTTTTGCTCGTTTGATGGTACAGACAACCTCACATCTGAGTTCATCTGCATTAGTGTCCAAGGGTTGTGTGCAGCTGTGAGCAGTCGCTCTATTTCTGCTAATTCACGAATATTCATAATAGCATAGTTTCCGTTTTTTCCCACAGAATCTGAGCCACAACATAAGTCATCAGTGTGTGAACAAGGTCTGCAGTAGACAGGTCGAAACGTCGCATTCATTGCAAGTTTTGCTCCAAAGTACGTGTAAATTATTACTTTCTAATGGATTCTTGGATCCACGAACAATATGTTTCATGCAAATCATTCATGTTATGTTTTTTCTTGTCTTGTAAGAGTCCTGAAACATTTGATCTGTCTAACACTATAATTTTAATTGATTGCATTACATATCAGGGATTTATATGTAATTACTGCTAATATATATTAGTTTGCTTTTTAGTCTTTGAAATTTGAATAGTGTCGGTGTTACTTTCTGTATTGCTCACTATTTGTTGTGTATAAATGTTCTTGTTATTTTAATATGGATATAGACTTAACATCTTAAATCTCACTCATCATTTCATGTTATGTTTTTGTTCATAACCGTCTGCAGTTAGCAATCATTCATTCAGTAATCATAACTACCCACCTTAGTTATGGATGTTGATCAGTGCTCATTAAGCATTTAGGTTAATTGATGACTGTTGGTATGAAGGTGTGACACACTAGTTAGACATATGTCAAGCACACCATTCACCAACTGAATTGATGGTTCAGAGCATGCTGCTGTACTGAGCTAGTTGCTCTTTTTCTTTGTAGATATCATATGTGTCCCTGTTTGATGTTCCTTGCCAGCTTAACAGGCTATTTGTAGAACAAAACCAACACTACGTAATATGTCAGTGGTTCATAAATCAGTTATAACTCCGTGACCCAGGAGAGTGAGTGGAACAAAATGAACTGTCAAGAACTTGCGTCTGAGAGCCACTCACGTGTAATTGACCGGTTACTACTGACACAATGACGGTGCCTTGTGTGAGTTTTGGTGAGGATGCTATGTAGCATGGAAACACCTATGCAACATATCATATCCGAAAATATCCGTTGTCATGACTCGTGAGTTGTAATAACCATCATACAATACTTGAGGAACAGAGAACACTAAATTACATCTGAACACATCTTTATGATCCAACAGCAGTTTTTTATATCCCAGACATTTTGAACTGCACCTTATCTCTATTGATCAGCAAATGTGTGATAATGTTTATTTGATGAAAACTAATTCATTCACATCATCCTCATTTGCATAGACTGTATATGTATGCAGGCTAGTGGTTAGATAAGTAAGTCTGGGGTAGTTGTAGACTGAAGCCACTACATACACAGTGAAGCAAACCTTTCCTGCGGAATTGTGTGAAATTTGACAATTTTATTCAAAATCATAAAACATTGGTACAAGAAATTGTTGACGCTTGCTTAAAGTATAATTCATTGAAAGTATCTTGTTCTTAGTGTTTTTTAATATCACATATAGAGCAGTTGTTGACATATTTTGCATGACAACGATATAGAAGGAAATATATAACATTTTACAAACAATTTGATAAGAAATAATGTAGATAATAAATATTGTTGTAATGGATGAATGTTGAACTTTCTGTGGAACATCTTTTTGACATCTTCAATCAGGAATCTGGACAAAATACGTAATTGAAGTAAAATGTTATTGTATAATTCTGGGTGGATTGCTCATGACTATTGAACTTGACATGTAAAACAACCATGGATGTTGATGTGGAGAAGTAATGTTTGACTGTTCATTTCCTGCAGCCAACCTAGGCATGGTCACATCAATTTAGGCATGTTTGCATGCACAAGAAGAAGGACATTTTGCATTACTTGGCCATTATTTTGTTGGGTGCTGCAAACAAATGAACACAATTTGACCCAGTTAAATGAATCAGGGGTGCACATTCTCTTGCTGTGTGTGGAACAGCTCTAGGTTGAAATGTCATACTGAATGGTGATTTGCTTCAGTTATTGCTGAATGGTGAACAGCAGTTCAGTTATCTTGCTGAATAGTGAACACTTTTCACTGAACAGCAGTTTAGTTGGTGAACCGCTTAGTTATCTTGGTTAGTAGAGAGTGGTACATACATTGTTGAATGGTAAAGGTCACTTCAGTTGAAGTCTAAAATTATCTGCATTGTACTGGTGTTGTACGATTCCTTGTGTAGAAATAGTTGCAACTGTTTTTGTGTTGCAGTTTTGTCATACTTGAAAGTGTGCAGAAAATAAAATATACATGATACACACTTTGAAATGTACAACTTGTTCGGAGAAGTGCAGTGTCTTTTATGGTATTGGTAGACCGTAGACTTAAAACAGTCTTTCATTTATAAAAATATTTTTCTGTCACATAGCTGTGTATTAGCACATGTATTGTGTGTAAATGGTAGAATTTTGTATTTGTTTGTATTTCGATAATTAATATTCAATAGTATCTAGATGTAAAATGTGTTACTACTGTGATCTTTTATTTTTCCTTATATATAAAAAATACACAATTTATCGGTGAAATAAAATAACCCAGTTTTATATCAGAAAGACTGTTGCACTGTCTATTTTGGCATGCTAATAAATCAGCCAATGAAAATTTAATGTTGTTGCTTTAAAATTAAGAGTTTAGTTGTCATCGAAGATGAGAATGAACATGATATATGTGCATGGTTGCAGACACAGTATATTATCTAAATAGGTTGAATATCAAGAGAGTAGGTCTTAGAGAAATCAAAACATTTCACTTGGAGACATGTTATATTTTTGAGAATGTCCACCAGAAGAATTGACTTCAAGTCTTCGGTGATTTAGTTGGCTGTCATACACATCACATTGCTACTAATAATAAGTACTATTCATACACAGTCTATTTTATAACTAAACAAAAAAACAGAAAAAAATCCCAGACAAAATGGTAAATTTAGAATGTAAATGTTGTAAGTTAGTTGACTGCCAGCCTGGATGGCAAAACATAGTGAAGCTGCATCTGGTTTTAAACAGGAGAGTGTAGCTGATTTATTTTGTTATTTAAAAAAGTATACAATAGATGATGTTCACACTCAATATCCCTAGATTTTATGACAACCCATACCCATGGTTTATTCTTAGCCAACAGGTGTCGTACGTGAATATTGTCTGTTGTGCAACAGCAAATAACTAAAGTGACTACATATGCATTTAGCAAAGTAAAATGATCCCTTTAGGAAATTATATTTTAAAATGATAGAATATTTGTATGAATGACCAATTTCAAAATCTAACAGATTCAAGCATTACACTGATGTCACAAACATTTCGCAGTGACGTCACAAATATAATAACAGTGATGTCACAAACATAATAACAATGATGGCACAAACAATAACAATTATGTCACAAACATAATAACAATGATGTCACAAACATAATAACAATGTTGTCACAAACATAATAACAATGATGTCACAAACATAATAACAATGATGTCACAAACATTTCCATTCTCAAAATAATATATATGAATATTATGAAACTCAAAGCTGAAGCTGAAGTAACGTATAGCCTAAGTGAATAGTTTCATTCATGGGCCAGATGTAGGACTATCAATAATTTTATAAGGTTGTGTACAGCTGTAGTGTGATTGGAAGGTTGTGTACAGCTGTAGTGTGATTGGAAGGTTGTGTACAGCTGTAGCGTGATTGGAAGGTTGTGTACAGCTGTAGTGTGATGGGAAGGTTGTGTACAGCTGTAGTGTGATTGGAAGGTTGTGTACAGCTGTAGTGTGATGAGAATGTTGTGTACAGCTGTAGTGTGGTGGGAAGGTTGTGTACAGCTGTAGTGTGATGGGAAGGTTGTGTACAGCTGTAGTGTGATTGGAAGGTTGTGTATAGCTGTAGTGTGATTGGAAGGTTGTGTACAGCTGTAGTGTGATGGGAAGGTTGTGTACAGCTGTAGTGTGATGGGAAGGTTGTGTACAGCTGTAGTGTGATTGGAAGGTTGTGTACAGCTGTAGTGTGGTGGGAAGGTTGTGTACAGCTGTAGTGTGGTGGGAAGGTTGTGTACAGCTGTTGTAGTGTGGTGAGAAGGTTGTGTACAGCTGTAGTGTGATGAGAATGTTGTGTACAGCTGTAGTGTGATGGGAAGGTTGTGTACAGCTGTAGTGTGATGGGAAGGTTGTGTACAGCTGTAGTGTGATTGGAAGGTTGTGTACAGCTGCTGTAGTGTGGTGAGAAGGTTGTGTACAGCTGTAGTGTGGTGGGAAGGTTGTGTACAGCTGTAGTGTGATGAGAATGTTGTGTACAGCTGTAGTGTGATGGGAAGGTTGTGTACAGCTGTAGTGTGATTGGAAGGTTGTGTACAGCTGTAGTGTGGTGGGAAGGTTGTGTACAGCTGTAGTGTGGTGGGAAGGTTGTGTACAGCTGTTGTAGTGTGGTGAGAAGGTTGTGTACAGCTGTAGTGTGATGAGAATGTTGTGTACAGCTGTAGTATGATGAGAAGGTTGTGTACAGCTGTAGCATGGTAAGATAGTTGTGTACAACTGTAGTGTGATGGGAAGGTTGTGTACAGCTGTAGTGTGATGGGAAGGTTGTGTACAGCTGTAGTGTGATTGGAAGGTTGTGTACAGCTGCTGTAGTGTGGTGGGAAGGTTGTGTACAGCTGTAGTGTGGTGGGAAGGTTGTGTACAGCTGTAGTGTGATTGGAAGGTTGTGTACAGCTGCTGTAGTGTGGTGGGAAGGTTGTGTACAGCTGTAGAGTGATTGGAAGGTTGTGTATAGCTGTAGTGTGGTGGGAAGGTTGTGTACAGCTGTAGTGTGGTGAGAATGTTGTGTACAGCTGTAGTGTGATGGGAAGGTTGTGTACAGCTGTAATGTGATGGGAAGGTTGTGTACAGCTGTTGTAGTGTGGTGAGAAGGTTGTGTACAGCTGTAGTGTGATTGGAAGGTTGTGTATAGCTGTAGTGTGGTGGGAAGGTTGTGTACAGCTGTAGTGTGGTGAGAATGTTGTGTACAGCTGTAGTGTGATGGGAAGGTTGTGTACAGCTGCTGTAGTGTGGTGAGAAGGTTGTGTACAGCTGTAGTGTGATGAGAATGTTGTGTACAGCTGTAGTATGATGAGAAGGTTGTGTACAGCTGTAGCATGATGAGATAGTTGTGTACAACTGTAGTGTGATGAGAAGGTTGTGTACAGATGTAGTGTGGTGAGTAGGTTGTGTACAGCTGCAGTTGTTCAGCTCTGTCCCCTGCCATTATGTGTGTGTGTGTGTGATTGATGTCTCTTATGATTGATCCTTCTCTGTTTATTGGACAGGAGTGAGTGGGCATGTGGCACTGTGACCACTGGTGGTCACCTTGGCAGAGATGGACACTCACACCAGTGGTAAGGTGACAGTTCCCACCACTGCTTCCAACACTGCCTCTGCCTGTCCACGTCTGGTCACCGCTTGCCTCCGTTTTCATGCCACGTCCATGTCTAGTGACTCCTTGCCTTCTTCCTGCCAAGCCCCTGTTTAGTCTTTCTCTGCATCATGGCTGTTTCAGGGTTGTCTTAAGCAACTTGTTTTATTGAAATTGGACTTGGTTTATTGAAAAGTTTCTGCGATGATGGTAAAGAAGATGTCTCAAGAATAGTTTAATAATTATAATGTAAGGTTTATCTGCTTTGGCATGCTTGGCTGCAAATACTTCTGCTTTCATACTTGCTGCCAGATTAATCTTAAGTTATTGATCATGTTTGAACAAGGAAACAAATGGCTGTGCAGTGATGCATTTGCAGTAACTGCAGTTGTTCTTGTAATGTTGTGAAAATATGTAGCTTTTGTGTAAGTTTAGTCAAGGCGAAAGGCTGGAATTTCATATTTTACATGTAATGGCATACTTGTAGACTGCACGGTGCAACAGTGTGTAGGGTTTGGTGGCAATTTTGAATGGTGTTTCTCTGTGGTTGCTGCACATTGTACTTTTAGCTGATTCACTTGTGGTGCCGGCTAACATGTTCTATCGTCCTAGTTCCGCAATGCACTCACGCTATAGCACACACTGCCGAAAATTTGAGTTTCCCACTATTACGTGGCACTGGCTTACACTAATGGTTTGATGGTCTACATATTCTGGGCTTTCACTTTGGTTGTGCATTGAGACTTTGCTCGTGCAGATCTTGTGAATCATGAAACATGTGACAAGGAAATATATGTGACAATGATATATATGTGACAAGGAAATATATTTTAAGGTATCCACAGAACTGATATATTTATTCTGGCTGTGATGATTTGTATAATTACATGCCAACATTGATGATTTTCAGCTTGTTTTTCAGCTAATAATTTATGAGAAAACACTTATTTACTCGTCCTCTTCGCAGCCTTGTTAGTGCTTGAGGCCACTCAGTAACTTTTGCCCTTTCGTACGATCTACTGGTTTTTATTGTTCTTGAACAAATTACATTGACTTTACTAAACAGGTGAAATTGGTGTCTTCCTATGGCTACTTCCAATTATAGCTACTTTTTATTCCCGTTATAGCTACTGGTTCAGTTTAACAGTCAAACTAATCCTGTGAGAGCTACTTGTTTTAAGTCAACAGTTGAGGTGGGTGCAGGAGAGGGAGCATTACTTATTTCAGATTGCAATAAGACATTTAGACATCAGATAAAACAGTTATCCTTTACAGAGCTTCCCACCAGCTGCGTATGTTGATATAGTTGGTGGACAAGGCTTCTCATAAACCACATGCTGTTGAACAGGGTTTTCAATCGCAGTGTAATTAGCGGTATTGTCGTGGTCATGGTGTTTCTTTGGGGTGGTGGTTATAAACTGAGGCGTGGTCTCCACGGACACTTGCTGAAATTAAGAGTGACACACACCTTGTGATTCATGACTTTTGTTAAACACGTAACAGTGAACACAATTTATGGAATATTTTACACTGAGTACACTATACAGTTAATATATTTGTTTAAGTAAAACTAGTGCAGTGTGTTTTAAGTTGCGTATTTCATTTAAGATAATTGATTCTCCCATGGTCCAAGAATGGAATCTAGGAAGTAGCTATAACGGGATGAGCTTTAATGCCTATTTAATTGTTTCTCTCACATGTAGATGTAACAGTAAAATGAGTAATACAATGTAGCTATGATGGGAATTAGCTGTAACAGGAAGTAGCTATGTAGCTATGATGGGAATTAGCTGTAACAGGAAGTAGCTATGTAGCTATGATGGGAATTAGCTGTAACAGGAAGTAGCTATGTAGCTATGATGGGAATTAGCTGTAACAGGAAGTAGCTATGTAGCTATGATGGGCATTAGCTGTAACAGGAAGTAGCTATGTAGCTATGATGGGAATTAGCTGTAACAGAAAGTAGCTATGTAGCTATGATGGGAATTAGCTGTAACAGGAAGTAGCCTAAACTGTGAAAGTCAACTGTTGAACAATTCAGTAAATATTCCTGACGAGACAATGAACCAGTAGAGCTTTCTACAACTTGATTTATGACCCTAATGACATGCAATGTAGACGCAGTGCTAAGCTAAAAGGTGCATTTGATGCAGTATTTATCAAGGTTACTGCACTGCTTCAGGGTTGAACATTTGACCCAACAACTACTGATCTGTATCAGTTGCCAATGAACCATGTGATACTGGTATTCTGGGCTGGCCAGGGCTATGAAGCAACATGGTATGCATGACCTAGTTTGCATAGCAAGTTCACCTGTAAATTTTTATACTTTTTAAAAATAAGAATATATAAGAAGATCCACGTTTATGATGCACTGATTGATTAATTTAATATACTGTGATTTGTCATATAACAATATTATTTTAATGTTGAACTATGTTAATTTAAAATGGAATATGAGCATGGGGGGAGGGGGAGGGGAAAAGAGATTGTAATACAGGGATGTAGGAAGTTGCCCTGGCAGCATTTATGTATTTATACTGAATCCACCATTTTTCTCCTAGAGCTGCCTAGCCTAGTTGGTGCATAAGGCCAGTCCTACCCTGATAGCAGTTGCCCTTGCATCAAGCCATTATGCTGGCAATTGGGACAAAGTGCAGCTAGTGGTATAGTGGCTTGCCGTAAATGAATGTACAGCGTATACCAAGCTATTTTTGGGAAGCCTGGTGGATATTTTGTTTTAAATGCCAGCAACTACATTTGTGAAGGTTCTGGAGCACTCACAGCTATCACTCAGGGTGTGTTCAACTGCGCACTCACAGTTCTATAAAACCTCATTTCAGGTATTGCTGCAAATTTGCCTAGTCACTCTCATCGATGTCCAATTTGTGCATGCTGCTTCATGCATGACTGCACTGAACCACTCCTAAATTGTTGAATGTGTATTGTAGCAGGCTCTTCGAATGGACTAATCTCTCACAGTTGTGGCAGAGTAGCACTGTTTAAGAATCTTGCATATATCAGTTTTCAATGAAAGCTTTTCGTAGTCCATTTCTGTTTAAAGAAAACTTGAACAACATGATGCTACTGTTACTGCAAATGTATTTTAACACAGTACTCGATATTTATAACATTGGTTTGCAGGAACATAGAATTTTTAGTTATAAATCCACCATTAAGCCTAATTAGTAGACTTGCATGTTGGCACACCATTTATTTGATCTATTTTTATTTTATTTGTTTATTTGTCCTCATAGGTAAGAATTGAGCTTAAAGATAACATGTTTCACTAAGAATCCATCATAAAAATTGCTCATTAATGAAGAGGTTAAACGATTCTTTAGCAAGGCGTATCCATCATAAGCAGTCAAAATTGTCTAAGTGCATATTATCTTGAATCCAGTTTTCCACGGCCAAATAACTCTTAAAAATGTAAGCAATGAGTAATTTGCAAAGGCCTACTGTTTGCATCATGTATTATGTAACACAGAATTATGCAGTTTTGTATTGGAGGTTGTTCAGGAAGCGTTTGCTATTCAATTCTGGGCACTTTTGAAGTGAATCTCAGTTGAGGTTGTTGATGCTCGCTGCAATCTTTACTATTGAAAACTCAAACCATGTTTAGTTATAATATTACATTTTCGCTCTTCGTCCAGTGAGCAGAAACATCAGAGATGGTTGAAAAGTGGTCGGTGGAACACATTTCAACTGTTTTTTCATAATACCCAATTGTACCCTCTGTCAATATTTTGCTCATAAAGCTAAGCTTGTAATGGATTTATGAACACCTAAATGAGGGAGAGAAATGTAAATGCTCATAAAATTTAACGATGGATTCTATTTTATTGTGGATTTTTTATGGGCTCTTTATCTGGGTGATGTCAGCCCCTGAGTCTTTTTTCACAGAGCACATCATAACTGTTACTGTCAATATATATATATATGTCCATATCATCTATCAAATTTATATGCAAAAAAATTAATATTGTGAAAGTGTGAAATCCATTTCAGTATATTTATACTTAATACACTGTCCTGCTACATGGTGTTGTGGCTTTCAATTTAAATTAACAATAATTACAAAAATGTTTAGGGCAGAGGTAAAGCAATATTAAACTGCTAACAACATTACAATGTTGTTTGCAGAAAAAGAGAAGTTGTAGCTGTGTACAGGTAAACCTGGGGTTACTGACCTGTTGGTGACGTCCATGGTGTGTGTGATGTCACTGTGTTGTGTGTTACAGATGACAGGCACAAGACAGTGCCTCTACACCGTGCAATCAGCAGCCCTGGCGTGGCAAGGCAGCTGAGCATACATGCTGTCACTGACCCATTCCTGTCGTCCACGGCTGTGTCACCGGCCTCGAGACGACATGACAAAGTGAGTCCGGCTCTCAGCCAACCGGAATTCATAGACACAGACTTCAGCTCATCGTTGTTTAGCGACGATGACGACAGTCTCGGTTTGAATTTAACAACAGTCCCACGGAAAACGACATCGATGATGAATCGGGTTGTGTCAAGTGCTGCCCCCTACCAGCAGCCACCGGTTGTTCGTGGCAGTTTGGCGAGGCCGCCAATGATGCACGTGAGCGGAGTGCAGTTTGCGGGCCGCACGCCGACTGCAAATGCAATGCCCATGCTCGTACCACAGCAACAGGTCAACTACGGCAAGACTTTGACACACACAGTGCTGCCATCTGGTGCAGTCATCCAGCAGCAGCCGCAGCAAGGAACGATGTTCATATGTATGCCGGTCCAACAGCAGCAGCAGCTGCTACAACAACAGCAACAACAGCTGAGACTGCCTCAACAACAGCAGCAGGTGCGACTGCCGCAACAACGGCAGCAGAAAGCACAAGCTGTGTCTCAATCGCAGCAGCTTGCATTCCCAGCCAGTGCTGCGCCTCACATGATTGGTCAGCCAGGTGTGTCCTACCAGCCAGTGCAGCCACTCATACTGGATGGTCAGTTCACTGGTCAACAATTCGTGGCCAATGCCGGCAACACTGTGTTCATGCCAGTGCAGCGCATGCCCGCTGCCTCAATGCAACGGCCGCAGCAACAGCCACTGCAGCAGCAGCCGCTGCAACAGCAGCAGACGCAGCAGCAGCAGCAGCAGCAGCAACGGGTCACTATGGCAGCCGTACGATCCGCGTCTGTCCCTGTGGTCAGTTACGTGCGTAACATACAGCCCAAGTCGGTGATGCCAGCCACTGCTACGACAACAACCACTGCCGAGCCCCAACCACCGGTGCGGCGTCGTCGTCGGCGTCAGTGGCACCAGATGTTCATCAACAATCGTATGCCGGTGCGCTTCACTCCCTCACCGGTCCTTCCTGTCACCAGCACGTCCATCCTCAGCATCCCCAAGGTGCCTCTACAGCCGTACCTGGCAAGACCAGGGGACCCGCGGGCTGTGTCTGCTCAACAGATCATGTCTCCCATCTCCTCCCATCCTGTCCTACATCCCAGATTCCCCATGCAACCCCCTCCCACCCGGCTCCTCCATCAGCCCCAGTTACAACCACTTAACATGGTTGTTCGGCCTCCGGTCGCAATTGCGCCCCGCCATGGTGGCACCATCAATGGGGCAGTCAATAGAACACAGTCGTCGCCAGCGGGCGGTTATAGACTCGTCGACATGTCGATGCAGCCGACAGACTTATCGGTGAAGTCGACAGCACGAAGCACCGTGGTACAATCAGTGGCCTGTCAGCCAAGTGCAACGGATGCAACAAAAATGAAACAGGATACTGCCATGCCATCTAGTGGGCAAGTCAATGGTGGGAAGACGACAGACGTAAAAGAGGAAAAGAGCGTGTGTGTGATTGACAGTACTACACAAGGTGAAGGTAAATGGTGTTGAATTGTTATCTTGTGTGTTTCTTGGCTTTGTGCTACAGCAGATCATAGGAGGGTCGGGTTTTTGTAGAAAAAACCTGTTATGTTCAGGATGATGGAAGAGTGTGGACTGGACTTATTTCTACATTTGTTTTCTGGATGAACTAAGTTAAATCAACTCTCTTCTGAAATCTGTACACAGGTTCAGAAAATATTTAATTATTAGTACCAGTAATTGATTGTATTTCAAAGCTTAAATTACTACAATGCTTGCCATAATATGCACATTATTCCCTGGGTAATGGAATAACTAATAATCATCATCGATATGAAGCCCTAATTACAATAATTGGGAAGAATTTTTTTAATAATAAGGTCTACCCTTTCAGTTACACTTACGTCAGTGTAATATGGTTGTAAATAATTACATAGAAGAAACTGTTCAAAAAAATATGTTCAAAAACGTGTACATTGTTAAGCACAATATGATTAATCCATCTGGATTAATCTGTTTTACAGCATATGGACATTTTCACAGTCATGATTAACCCATCTGGATTAATCATAATTCAATCCCACAACTGATTTTATATACAAAAATAAATGTCCACAGCTAGGTGTTTGGTTATATATATATTTTTTAAAACACAACATTTCCAGTGAGACAATTGTTTTGTCCAAAATTATGCCTGTTTTGAGCTCTACAAGTTTACGGAAATACATCTTACTCATACAAACATTGCTAGGCTACTGCCATCTACTTAATTAATAATACCCTATCTGTAAGGAAAATCAGCTCCCCTGAAAATGAAATTGCCCATGTGTTTATTGGACAAATTCCATATTACATTAAACATGCAGTAATCAGTATATATTTGGAAATACTTTGTTATTTTGAAAAGAGCTGGATTTTGCCAATATTCCAAATCCATAAGTAGCATGAACTGTGAAGCAAGTTGACAAGATTTTATTATTTATTTCATAATTTAATATGATTTAATGGTTACTTTGAAGGACCTGTTGAATATGATGACTTCATGTGGGAGGATTATCTACAAGATACCTCATCTACTGCAGCGCCACCTACTTCCTTCAGACATGTGAGTCTCCCTGGAGGATACATCAACTAATGCCACGCTTTAAGTACCAGACTTGCCAAGTTCGGAAGGCCCGAAAGGGGTAGATTAGCGTGTACTAGAAAAAATTGGGGTCGCGACGTCACGTCGTCGGTCGACGACCGGCAACCACACTCGAGACACAGCACAATAAACACACTATTTACCACAATTGTTAAACACATTATTTTAATACACACAAGAAATGGTAATTATATACAATTTAAATAAGGTAGATATAGGTACATGAATAACATAATTATACAACAGACTAAAATGCAGGAAAATACTGAGCATAATGAAAGGTGCATAAAAATTAAGGTAATGGATAAAAAACATAGCAGTGAAATAGCAGTGAAAATAGCTAGATTCTTCACTTTTCAGTTACATAAACATACACAGCATATACTTATAATACACAAGAAATGACAATTATATACAATAGAAATAATTAATAATATATACAAAATGCATTGTCCCAAAATTATAAATCGTATAAAAAATACTAAGAATGATGCAAGATCCATAAAAATTAAGGTCATGGACAAAAACACAGCAGTGAAAACAATAAAATGCTCCATATTTCAATTACACAAACAAGCACATTCTGTACTGAAATGTTCAAATGATAAAATATATAAAAATTATACAACAATAATTAAAACCAGGCTAGACATGCAGCAATGTAAAAACAAGCACAAATCAGCATGAAACATAATGTTGATAAAAAGGGCACTTAATAAAGTACAGATTACAGAATAGTACTGTTAAATAAGGCAAAAACTATACACCATTCTGACTGAGATTGATAAATATAAATGTAAAAACTGCCTGGAATGTGCAAATGACATAAAGTGTGCGCTCACATACTTCGCCTTCTTAGGTGGTGCCCGCAGCTTAGCCGTCGAGGTGCACTTCATCATGCCGTGGAGAAACTAGCGATCAATGATTAAAAAATGTAGATAAAATAACTTAAGCGAAAGAAAAATTTAAACTGTTCTGGCGGGGAGTTATGCTCGCTATAATTATATAGCAGAGATCACGAGGGCGCGTAACTGCGATATCATTGGTCGCCGGAATCGAGGCTGAGATTCAGATTCAAACGGGATCTACCGGAAAGTCGTGATTTTTTCTCACCAGTGCCGATTTTACCAATAAGCTAAAAAAAATTGTTTCCCCAAAATCGCAAAAGCCGGTAGAAATGTTCTACCGACCGGTAGACCGGTAGAAGAAGTGAAAAACCGGTAGTCAACTGGGAAAACCGGTAGACTTGGCATGTCTGTTAAGTACCCAAAAATATGTTGGATTTAAATATATGAAAGTTGTTTAAGTTCTCGATATATATGTAATAACACAGCACTTGTCTATAGATGTCATTAGTATAGTACCTGGCAGCACGCATTGTAATTTGATAAAGAATTCCTCTTCAGCATAATCAGTATGCCACCGGGGAAACAAACCCTCTCTTTAAAGTTGCATAAGAATGTTTTTTTTTAATGTGGCTAAACTGGTTTAAGTTACTGCATTTTTGGGTAGGTTATACCATACATTAGTTATCTGTAATGGGAAGAGTTATTTTGAAGTGCATCCATCGCCTGCTGTCTTGAACCATTTCATTTTACTTAAATACAATGTTGAGACAAACCAGATGTTGGCCGTGTATTGATGTAATAATGTGTAGACAGCTTCGATCATCTAGTTTTGGCCTACTTTTTGTTACCAGATTTGAAACAAATATTGAAACTAGGGCTTTCTTTTTGCTGCACTAACTCTGGAATATACTCACTATTAGTATTAGGTCAGCTGGAAACTTATCTTTCAACCGTGCCAACCCTCCTTAACTCCCAGCCTATTCATCCGTCGGTTGACAACTAACATTGTTTGTGAATTTTTAGATTGCCGAACCCTTTTGTTCGGATGTGCTTCTGAACTCTGGGTTCCAAGGGTTTGGGCACAATGGCAATTTTTTATTATTGTTTAGATTCTTAGAGTTACATATTTACACTCATAGTTGCTACTTCCATTGACTGCCGCCAGGTGGAGTGCAGTCTCGAGAGTGGCTTTGAGAAGTCGATGAAGCTGGAGGTGGCCAATAAGCAGCCGGCTGGAACGTACTGGGTTGCATCGATTGTGATGACCTGTGGCCAGTTACTTCGACTACGACATGAGGGTGTGACCCCTGATGACAGCAGTGCTGACTTCTGGTGTGATGTCATCTCATCTGATATACACCCCATTGGCTGGTGTAGGCAGAACAGCAAGAAACTGCAGCCTCCAGAAGGTGGGTGGAAATTGTGGAAGGGATGCGCTTGGAGCAGGGTGTGTGGATGGGTGGGTTGGGTGGCTGGGTGTCATGGAGGGGATGTGCTCAGGGCAGGGTGGGTGGGTGTGTGGGTGGATGGGTTGGTTGGTTGGGTGGCTGGGTGTCGTAGAGGGGATGCACTCAGGGCAGGGTGGTTGGATGAAAGTCCTGGAGGGGATATGCTCAGGGCACTGGGTGTAGAACATGGGTAACTTATGGATAGTGCAATGGTGGGTGTGTAAGTGACTGGATGGTGCAATCAATGGTGGATGTGTAGGTGAATGAACGATGCAACAGTGGGCATGTAAATTATTGAATATTGCAACAGTGGGTGTGTAAGTGAATGGATAACACAGTGGTGGGTATATGGATTATTGGACAATGCAGAGGTAGGTATGTTGATAGTGCAAAGGTGGATTGATGGAATTAAATTGATTACCATTAGTAAATTAATGGAGGCTTCATAGAAACTCGGTGGAATGCAGTGACTGATGTGAAGGGCTTTTAGAAGATTAGTGTATGTGGCTGATTGTGTCTGTGGCTGAATGCTTGTATGGCTGCACACTGAGCAGTTTAGTGGTGTCAGATAATTATTGAGAAGTGAAGATGATGTGTTGTGTGGCATTGTAGAATTGAAACATCTGAGAGAAGACTGGGATGCCTTCTTGGAGGAGACTCTACGCTGTGGGATCACTGCTCCAGCATACCTCCTCGATGGGGTAAGTCTTGTCACCTTCTCCACGTTCTTCTGGTGTCCACTGTCAATACATTGGTGTAATATGTTATGTATCACTAATATGTTTCTCATGTTTTTTCAACCAGAACATTGTAATTAACCGTTGAAATTATATTAACCATTGAAATTATTTAATATTATTATTATATTTTGTGTAATTTTGTTTACTAACATTTATTTCTTAAATATTTGTTTTGATGACATTTGGAATAATCTCACATCCTATCATATTTACTAATATGCACTTAATGTGAAACTCAGACATTCTTTAATCAGATGCTATACAGTAGTACCTGCCTTCAATGGACCCTCCGATGAGCGGACACCTGCTATGTTGGGACACTTTCTCAATGTACGGACTGTTTTACCATGTTAATGTCCCTCTGATGAGGGGACACCTGGTGAACGTGGACAGCGGACAGGATATTTTGGTTTTCTGTCCCTGCTAAGGCGGACAGTAATAATTATTTTCGTGATTTTTTCTCGAAATATTTTATTTCCAAAATGGCGACGGACAAACAGCGCGATGTGTAGTGGGAAAAACAGTGTTCTATCGCGGATTCAAATATAAGGCTATTGGTCGTGGACCCTGATTTTCTGCTGGTGGGGGAAATATCAAATGGGCCTGCTTAAACCTACTTAGAATTGCTTTGACAATTCTCAAGAAACCGGTGAACAATGTCAATGAACGAGTGTCAACCTGTTTGTTTGACGCTGCCGCTGACATCAATTGCTGATGTTGGCTTCGCTTAGCCTTAGGCGGTTTGAAATTGCAATCGAGATTCACAAATACACCTCGCATAAGAATCAGATAAACAGTCTTAAATGCAATTTAGCATGCAGTACTAATATGACACTGGGGTGAAATGGCATGCTTCCAATTTAAACGATGCAAAACCAGCATGCCAAATGCCAAACCCAAGGCGCTATCGGTGCGCGACAATACGAATTCGTCGTCCTAGGCTAGCGCTGCCGATCGCCAATTGCGCCATAGGCGAAACGGTTTCCCATTTGGCAAAAGGAAAACAAAACTCTTCGCCAATTTGGCGAAAGGCTTTTACGACCACGTTAACGCACATTGTCGTAGAAGCGGCGGTGAACCCGTGAATCATAGCTGCCCACCACCCGTGGAATTGTTTTTCGCGCCCCCTAATCTATAATTGCCCGGCGATAAGCCAATGATTTAATTGCTCTCAGCGAAAGTTTGCGTCCTGCTGGGCAGCTAAAAAAATAATATTATAACCTTAGAATGTGGGAGCTCACTTCCTCGCAGTTTTTCAATTTGTTATCGGTTAAAATGATTCGTAAATGTACTTCGGCCGGCGAAGATTGTGGAAAGAAACAAAAGAAAAAAGCGGACTGGTTTGTACAAAGCAAGAACGTCACCGGGACTGCGCCAAGCCCAAGAAGACTTGGCAAAACACGAGATATCTGCAGACCACCGGAGATCGATGTTACTGCCGAAGCACCAGAGACAGATAGACTTCGTCACTGCGAACGATCACGCGAACTCAGCGATTATCGCCCATATGTGGACTGTGTTAATGCAAGCGATGTACCGTCTCCCGACAGCTAAGAACGCTTTCAAGAGGAAGCCTTCAAGATCTGTGCGGTGTATATACCAGGATTGTGCCTTCAAGCTGTTCATGTTCTCTTGTGACTATCTATATGTTTAATATACGTATATTATGTTTATATAATATATCGTATATTAGGCCTAGTAAAAAAGAAACTAGTTTCTCATCTGGACTTTTTTAAGTTAGAGGGAGGCCCTTATTATTTATGAATTTTTTGGTATTAGTTTCGAAGATGGCCACCATGTCTTAGATGTTCACTGTGGTTGATAAGTTGTAGTTTTTTTCGATGCAATATGGAACATGCCAGTGATGTATATTACTATTATAGTCTGCTATTCCATTGTCAAATACATTACTTTTTAGTGGGAATGGCAGATGAATAGAAACATTTACGTAAATGTAATATGGCACATACCTGTTACACCGAAACTACTTAAATTTACTAGAAAGAAGCAAACGCAATGTTGAATATATTTATGAATGTCATGTGCAGGTTTGGCCATGGTTTCATTAGTATGTATCACATGCATACACCTGAATGGCATTTATACTGATTGAGACTGGAATTTTGTAAATGATTCTGCCAAGACTATTTAATGCAAGGCATCATCATTCGAATCTTATTTTAGACTCTGTAGAATGCACATACATTCCTACACCTTGTATGATGAATAACGAGTGAACTGAAAGAGTATAACAGTACTTCGTACAGCAAAGATTTCTTCACAAAACCGGAAAAACTTTTTTAAATAATCTTTTTCAATAGTAAATAAAAAAGGAGGCAGATACAAAAAAGGAAAAGGGCGGGGAAAAGAAACTAGTTTCTTTTTTTACGAGGCCATAACACATTATTTTATGTCATGTTTTGCATTTTGACGTTTTGTCATCTTAGTGTCTGCTAAAAAAAATGGCTAAACAAAATCTCACTTGGCTAAAGAAAATTTGAACCTTTAGCCAAATTGGCTAAACAGATTTTAGGCCCAGCGCTAGCCTAGTCGTCCGTATATGAAACGATGCTAAGTGGTGCGTCATAAATTTATACTTCGGTCGAGATCAGTTGAAAATCGAGATGAAACGATTATTAATTCTGCCTATTGTCGTTTTCTATGTTTAATCAGCTTACATACTGCGTGTGTCAACTCATACGTTTACGGCTGCTCAAATCCAGTTTGATTCTTGAACTGAATAAAATGTACGTATACCATTATGGAATAAATCTACTACCAATATATGCCTACGAATCAAAAATAATAACCTGGATCCATGTAACCGATAACATATATCATTTGACAAACGTAGTATGTAAGCTGATAAAACACAGAAAATGACAATAAGTAGAATTAATAATTGTTTCACTTCGTCTTTCAACCGAACTCGACCGAAGCATAAAATTATTTCGCACCACTTAACATCGATTCATCGTTTCATATCCGTATGACGAATTTGTATTTTCGCATACCGGTAAAGCCTAGGGTTAGGCTTAGGAATTTGGCATGTTGGTTTCGCGTCGTGAAAACGATTAAATTTATGATGTAATGGAACCATGTCATTTCACCCAAGTGTTATGTTGGTATTGCATACTAAATGCATTTAAAACTATTTATCTGATTATTAACAGGGCGTGTAATAACGAGGCGGGACTGTATTACTCATTATTGCTATTATTACTTATTACTCTAGAATTTCTCTGTGACGACATCATTTAACAACACGTATATTTTGTAGCTGTACATGCAGTAGTTGATAGACACAATAATCTATCCGTATTGCAAAGACAAGCTTTCATTATATACCTATGTTTTCTGCAACTTTTCATATATTCAGTATCATATTATTTTCAAGATCTGTGCAAGCATTTGAATCGATGTAACAACTTTAAATTGTATACCAATATGAGACTGTTTAACCATTGAGCTGTGGTTCCTGAGGATTTTTGGTGCTGTAGAAATCTTTGTACTATATTGTATCCGCATCTAGCATCTTGTATATTGTAAAAAAGTGAGTTGACACATTAGGGTCAGTACACTAATTGATTATCTCATTGAAACCAGCTGAAAGTCAGTCAGGCAATTCCATCCTGTGCGCAGAAGTATGATTCAGTTTGAATAAACCTGTACTCTTTAATTGTCTTGTCACCGACCTGCAGTAGCGTTTTAATGAATTCATGCAATTTTTTTCTGGAGAAAATTCAAATACTAAAATATGACCATATCCGTGTTCAGAAATAAGTTTCTACGGAGTAAAATGTTTTGAAATGGGGTACCATGTCAAAGTCCCTGGTGCTTTATTCATATAACATGAACCAGGAAGTTAATTAATAATCTGTCTCCGCTTGCTACCCATGTTAGCGGACAGGCACGACCCCCGTTGACCAGATTAAGGCGGGCATGCGACTTGAGGTACAACATGACTTGGAGCCATCGCTGCTCTGGATCGTCAAGATTCTCAAGAACATCGGTGGGCGGCTGCTGCTATGCTACGAGGGGATAGGTGGCGACACCGCTAATTTCTGGCTCTTCTACCTCGACCACCGACTGCACCCAATCGGCTGGGCGCAGCAACATGGCTGCATCTACAAGCCACCTACTGGTATGTGTTGGAAGTAATCTTTTATATAGTACTCGACACCACCACTTTCATGCTTCACTAATGACGCTGGTTGTATTAAACCAAATTACATGAAAGCTGTGGTTCCATCAACTGAATTTTGTTTTATCATATTTTCCTATTAACTTATTTTTATCATATCTTCATTATAAACGGGAGTTTTTGTTATTGAACTGACAATTTTATTATTGAATAAGATGATTTTATATATTTTGTTTTGTCTTTTTGAATCAATGAGTGATATCTGGTGTTAGTGAGTCAGTGACAGGTGTGTGGTGTTTGTGAGTCAGTGACAGGTGTGTGGTGTTTGTGAGTCAGTGACAGGTGTGTGGTGTTTGTGAGTCAGTGACAGGTGTGTGGTGTTTGTGAGTCAGTGACAGGTGTATGGTGATTGTGAGTCAGTGACAGGTGTGTGGTGTTTGTGAGTCAGTGACAGGTGTGTGGTGTTTGTGAGTCAGTGACAGGTGTTTGGTGTTTGTGAGTCAGTGACAGGTGTGTGGTGTTTGTGAGTCAGTGACAGGTGTGTGGTGTTTGTGAGTCAGTGACAGGTGTTTGGTGTTTGTGGGTCAGTGACAGGTGTGTGGTGTTTGTGAGTTAGTGACAGGTGTGTGGTGTTTGTGGGTGTCACTGTGTGCCTGTCACTTGCAGTGGTGCTGGAGGGACATGATGGAGACACCGCGTGGACAGACATCCTGTCCACTGCACTCAAGGAGGCTCAGCTCATGTCATTGCCACCAGATATATTCAAGGTCTGTACTCATGTTAACATTTACATCTGACATTCAAGTATTTATTCAGATGTAGGCAAAGAAGCAGGCTCTGTAACATTCATGACCAGTCACTACGGTCAACCTGTGTTATAGAACCATTGTGAAATACTTATTTTTACATTTTTAATGTTGGAACTAACCATCAATACATGGGGCACGTTAACTCGACTGAGAGGACTGTCAACTGAGAGGATAGCCAACTGAGAGGACAGCCAACTGAGAGGACTGCCAACTGAGAGGACAGCTAACTGAGAGGACTGCCAACTGAGAGGACTGGGGTTTGAGTCCACCTGCTGCCATTTTGAAACTTTGAAAATTTCATTCACCCTGTGTGTTTTGGAGAGATACAATAAAACCATTGAATGCACACATTCTAATGGGTTGGAATGTAAATCGAATTAATAATTAAAATTCAGCCTGCTAAGTATAAACGCTATATATTTGGTGTTATGTAGACTTACATTTAAAGGTAAAGATTTGCACTTCACTCCCTGGCAGACCTGTTCATTCCTACGCCAACACAACTTCTCTGTGAAGCATTCCGCCATGCTGCAATTACTGCACAAAGAATATTTGTTCACACATCCACCACTGTATACAGCCAGGTACTCATACTCGACTCGGTGAACTGAGGCAATGTGGAGTGAACAAAACTAACTGAGGCAATGTGGAGTAAACAAAACTAACTGAGGCAATGTGGAGTGAACAAAACTAAATGAGGCAATGTGGAGTGAACAAAACTAACTGAGGCAATGTGGAGTAAACAAAACTAACTGAGGCAATGTGGAGTAAACAAAACTAATTGAGGCAATGTGGAGTAAACAAAACTAACTGAGGCAATGTGGAGTGAACAAAACTAACTGAGGCAATGTGGAGTAAACAAAACTAACTGAGGCAATGTGGAGTAAACAAAACTAACTGAGGCAATGTGGAGTGAACAAAACTAACTGAGGCAATGTGGAGTAAACAAAACTAACTGAGGCAATGTGGAGTGAACAAAACTAACTGAGGCAATGTGGAGTGAACAAAACTAACTGAGGCAATGTGGAGTAAACAAAACTAACTGAGGCAATGTGGAGTGAACAAAACTGTCCAAGTTTCAGAATGGCATCAAGAGGATTTGAAACGAGGTTCTCTTGATTGAGAGTCCGATGTTCTAACCACAGAGCCACCACACCCCACATTTATTCATTTGTGATGTGCTACAGGACCAGATGCCAGTGCCACTGCATGACTTCAGAGCTGGGGTGAAGGTGGAGGCCCTCCACCCACACAATCGCTCACTCATCTGTGTAGCCACTGTCGCACAGATCATTGATGATCACTATGTGCTCATCAAGATCGACTCACTGGTTGTCGGGGGCAACTCTGTCCAGTTCTGCTGCCATGCTGCATCCTGGTCAATCCTTCCCGTTGGCTGGTGCGGCCGCCATAACGTCACACTGACTCCACCTGCAGGTAAACACTAAAACACACTGAATTGGCATGATTCGACTTCTGTTTCAGTTTCATACTGTATACAGTGGACTGTAGTAGTGAAAGTAGTTATTATTTATTAATTTTATTTCCTTAGTTACATTTAAGGATCTACTGGTACCAGTGTAGACAAGATCAAAGATATTGGATTGGCAAGGTTATACAATTTATAAATGTTTTCATCAGTTTATTGACTTAATTATTAATTAATTTTTTTTTAAATGGTTGGTGATGTAGACTATCAAGATGATTATTCACTCACCACTTATGGGGATAAAGACTAGTTATAATTGGCTATTAGTTTATGAAGTGTAGTTGTAGCATCTAACCTGTTGCTTGCTGCAGGTTGGACAAAGGATGAGTTTGGTTGGGCAGAGTACCTGGCCCAGACTGGGGACGTTGCTGCAACAGACGATGCCTTCAGAAAGGTCTGTCTCGTTTCAGTAGTTTTTTGTGGCAGTATTTTAACATTGTTATTTTTGTAATTTTATATATGTAATGTTCCTTAGATTGATCACATTTCATGTGTATGGTACGGTAGAAATTACATTTTTATTTGTTGTTATTAGTTTCGTATATGTTGTCATTGTGTGTTGTTGATCATGCATGCCTTGGTGCTGACACAAATTGAGTCAGCAGTCACGTTAAGGCAAATGTCAGCTATCCTATGTGACCCAAGCTGACATGACCTGATTAATTTAGAATACCTCAGTAAATAATAATAGTAATAATAAAACGTCTAGGATGCCTAAATCCTCAGGGATCTGAACTCAGAAGTGTAATAAACCAGAATCATTAAGATTTAACAAGATTGCCATCCAAGGCAAAAGGCCCAGACGGCATGTGGACAAAGAAGCCATTGGCTTATTGAGTGCATTATATCATGAACAGGGACGCGCAAAAGTTATTGTCAAATAGAAGGTGTAACGGTGGGCAGGTCAAAGATATGTAATGTAATGTTACTATAATACTGGGCAGCTAGCAGACCGAATGGCAGACCCACCGTGAGTGTGACGCAATCGTATTATTCCGTGGGTACGAGTAGACAAGCAACCAGTCCAGGAGGTTGATGATATTGAACAGAAGACTTTATTTAACGGCATCATCGGACGAACTATCTTCACAGGCTCCATTGAATAGTCTCCGTAAAACTGTAATAACACAATACAGTACTGGATAATATAAAACGGAATAACGCAATATTATCAAGAAAGACTATTAGCAACACTCTGTTGGTAATTACAGAAGAACACATACAATCAAATAAGCAGGACAATAACAAACCTCCTTGGGCCTTTCAATATCAATAAATTCACGCAGCTCACAACACATGTGTCGGTTGAGTAAAATGGTTGTCAGTCTACTGTGCCACGTCTACTGTGCAGGGTGAAGACTACAAATATAATAAATGGAATAATCACTAGATGGCGACACTTGCTTGTTTAACGTGCTGCAAGTCAAAACACCATTTACAGAGGGACTGCCGAGGATTTAAGGTGGATGCAATTTTTTTGGGGGGGAAGGTAGCTATTGTTTGAGATGTCTTTGAAGTGATGAGTCTGAGTGAATTTGTTTGTGTTGACAGGTGGCAGTGGAGCACGGCTTTGAGGCCAACATGAAGGTTGAAGTGGTCAATCCAACTGACCCTGCTCAGGTGTGTCCAGCAACAATCACACGCATCATCGACCAGCTCATGTGGCTCCATCTGGACAGCGAGCCGGAGAAAGTGGCGAGTTTCATCACGTCGACGGAGTCACACGACATCTTCCCTGTTGGTTGGTGTGAAAGCAACGGATACGAAATGAAGCCACCGCTCACATGGAAGAGAAGACGTATCATCGTGCCACAGCCAAAGTAAGTGGGCCAGGTCAGAGTTCATTGCGTGTGGAAGTGTGCCAGGTGAAGAGTTAATTTCATTTGTCAAATGATGTCCATGAAGTGGAAGGAGATAAGTTGGTAGATGTACAAAAAGAAGCAGTTGGTAGCACCGTTTTGTGACAGTTATGAATATACAGGAATGGTGAAAGATATTCAAATTGTGGAACGATTGCACTGAGAAGAAATTAATTGTTTTAATTAATTAAATGCATAGAATAAAAAATGTTGCTGTGCTGTGAAGTTTTTCATATTTATTGCAGCATTTGGTCGTAAGCTTAAATCCAAAATGTTAACTCATCCAGTTACTAATTTTTCATACCAATTCATGGATATAAATTTAGTGGTTTCTCTCGTCCTATCTGGGTAGTTGTGTAACACATATTTAACTTTCACATGATGATTGTAAAGAGGAAGGGTTGTAAATGATGGGGTTTCTGGCATGAATGTAGCTCATTGTAACATGTTTGTTACAGGTCTGCTCCAGCAATAGATAACCAACTCATTGTAACGTGTTTATAGTAGATAACCAACTCATTGTAACATGTTTATAATAGATAACCAACTCATTGTAACATGTTTCAGAAAAAGAAGAAAAAAGTTGGACTCTCAATGAGGCAATGGCTTCCTTGTCCACTTGCCATCTGAGCCTTTGCCTTGGATATCAGTCTTGTTAAATAGCTTGTTACAGATCTGCCCCAGCAGTAGATAATCAGTTCATTGTGATGTGTTTGTTACAGATCTGTCCCAGCAGTAGACAACCCAAAGTCAACAGCCTACACAAAACTCAAGGACGGCGATGGCCAGGGTGAGTGGCAGACAGTCTGCGTTGTATAGATAACTACTAGTATAGAAATAATGCTGTCATTCCGCCAGAGATTTATGCATCACTGCAGTGCTGAGGAATAGTGGTACAGGTTTTCTCCCTTATAGGGAATGTGGCGTCATATTCTACCTATCATGCAGGGTTATAAACACCTCCATGAAAACAATTTTGTGTAGTGTCAAATATCGATGTTTCGAGATCACTTCTAAATACTGAGGCTTTATCAAATGTTTAGATTTTCTGTTGATAACACTAGACAATTTCGGGTACCCTTTCTACATCTGTTGATTGCAAACGTTTCTTCTCAGTCATTCTCTGTTCACATTTATTCACTCACTGTGTACCCATTATATTAGCAAAATAAATTATGTTTCTATTTCGTACCTACAGGTGGCAGCACTGGTAGCTCGGATTGCCCGAAGATCTACTTCAACCACCGATGTTTCTCTGGCCCGTTTCTTAGCAAGGGTCGTATCGCGGCCCTGCCCAAGAGTATCGGGCCGGGCAATGTGTGTCTGGTGATGAAGGAAGTGCTCAGTATGCTCATCAATGTCGCTTACAAGTCTAGTCGCGTGCTGCGGGAACTACAGATGGACGGTGCTGGAACACCTGACATGCAGCAACAAGTGCTCAAGGCAAAGTATGTCTGTGGTTGTTTTGTTCTTGTGTGTGTGCGTGCGTGCGTGCGTGCGTGCGTGCGTGCGTGCGTGCGTGCGAGCGTGTGGGTGTGTGTGTGTGTGGGTGTGTGTGTTTTCTTGTTGAGCATGTGTGTGTTGAGCATATTTGTGTTAAGCATGTGTGTGTGTGTGTGTGCGTGCGTGCGTGCGTGCGTGCGTGCGTGCACAGGTGCATGTGTGCATGCATGCACAGGTGCATGTGTGCAGGTATAAGCAGTTGTGGGTGCATGCATCATGATGCATGTGTAAGCTGCATGCATGCATGCATGCATGCATGCGAGTGCGTGTGGAGACGAAAGTCAATGAATTTACTTATTCCATACCTTGTGTTAAATATTGTATAAGATAGTGCATTAGGGCATGAAGCATATCACTGTAGATGTCTTTATTTCAGTGATTTAGTTGTATCTCCACACCACCGTAACTACTTTGATGGCATAGTTTTACATGCGGATATTTTCACATTAAAAAATCTCAGCAGTTGTTTTATGAGTAAAGAGAGTTTTATTATTATTATTATTCTGGGTACGAGTCAACCGTCTCTTCAAGGCTTATGTGGCAGGTACAAAGGCATGAGTAACACTGTGATGGCTGTATGTGGCAGGTACAAAGGCATGAGTAACACTGTGATGGCTGTATGTGGCAGGTACAAAGGCATGAGTAACACTGTGATGGCTGTATGTGGCAGGTACAAAGGCATGAGTAACACTGTGATGGCTGTATGTGGCAGGTACAAAGGCATGAGTTACACTGTGATGGCTGTATGTGGCAGGTATAAAGGCATGAGTTACACTGTGATGGCTGTATGTGACAGGTATAAAGGCATGAGTTACACTGTGATGGCTGTATGTGACAGGTATAAAGGCATGAGTTACACTGTGATGGCTGTATGTGGCAGGTACAAAGGCATGAGTAACACTGTGATGGCTGTATGTGGCAGGTACAAAGGCATGAGTAACACTGTGATGGCTGTATGTGGCAGGTACAAAGGCATGAGTAACACTGTGATGGCTGTATGTGGCAGGTAGAAAGGCATGAGTTACACTGTGATGGCTGTATGTGGCAGGTACAAAGGCATAAGTAACACTGATGGCTGTATGTGGCAGGTACAAAGGCATAAGTAACAATGTGATGGCGGTATGTGGCAGGTACAAAGGCATGAGTAACACTGTGATAGCTGTATGTGCCAGGTACAAAGGCATGAGTAACACTGTGATGGCTGTATGTGGCAGGTACAAAGGCATGAGTAACACTGTGATGGCTGTATGTGGCAGGTACAAAGGCAAGAGTTACAGTGTGATGGCTGTTTGTGACAGGTACAAAGGCAAGAGTTACCGTGCGATGGTAGACATCTGTAAGACGTCCGACCAAATAGAGAAGTTCTGCCGTCAGGTCTGCCTCCGTCTCGAGTGCTGCCCCAACCTTGTCAGTCCAAACAACGTCAATGGCCGCTGTCCTGAACGGTGCTTCCAACTCACCAAGACTAAATACAGTGAGTGACAATAATAATCTGTACTCTACATGTCTTCTCAATTAAGGTGTATAATTATGCTGAGTTATAATATAACTTGACAGTTATCTCTATGAATGTCAGCCGTGTCGCTCAGCAGGTGATGTAAACATGTTTTTCGGGGTGAAACATTCAAATTAAACAAATAAAGGTCTAATTCTATTGTAGTTCATATAAACACATTTGGGCATTCAAGATGTTAGAATAGATATAGTTTATATTATATATATATATATATATATATATATATATATATATATATATTTATTAGACTTTGTACATATAATAATGTAACAATGTGTCAACTCATTGACCATGTATGGTGTGTCGCAGCGCACTACTACGGCAAGAAGAAGAAGCGCAAAATTGGACGACCACCAGGTGGCCACAGTAATCTCGAGAACGGGCAGCGTAAGCCAGGCAAGCGACGCAAGCGAAAGAAACTCATTCTGACGCACCGCAAGAAGTGTATGTCGACAGATAGCACCACACGGAATGGTAACGCGAGGGAGGTCGAAGAAGACTTCGATGAGAGCAGCGGTGGAGAGTCGTTGAAGCGTGAATACAATGATGATGATGACGACGATGACAGCGACAGCTCATACAAGAAGCGGCGATACATGCATCGTATTCTGCCCCCGACAGAGATCTGTACACGCGGTGCACGCCGACCACGGATCACATTTGAGCGACGCACACACCAGAAGATACTGCTCGCATCGCCACGCAAGGATTCTCCAAAGAAGTACAAGATGCATGCAAAGACAGAGGTATGGCCAACATCGACACACCCATCTGTGTCGGCGTCTGCTTAATTGGAAAATTGTAAATAGTTGGCATTTTTTCAGTTTGCAGTTAATTTTAGTGGTATATTCGTTAAGTCAGTTTCCTTGCTAATAAGTATTATATGACACTCATTTTCCTAACTACTACTCGGTAGTTGCCTTAATGTTTCATACAAATTATTGTACCAAGTTTCTAGGTCACAACATTTAAAAGCCAACATTGTGTATAAACATTCCATTTATCAGCTAGACTCTACCATTTGTGGAAGTCATGATGCATTCACTGCGATCCATGTAGGTCATTGTGATGTCGGGTTTTAGGTGGCAGCACCAGTAATGTTGTTACCGCCGCGTAACGATACACTGCAGCTGAAGAGTAACCCGCTGAACTGGAGCGTGAAGAAAGTTGTTGAATTCATGAAGACGACAGACTGTGCTAGTCTCTCCAAGATCTTCAAGGACCAGGTATGTTTCTTCTTTATGTTTGATAAGATTTGTGGTTTGCAATAGCATAGAAATACCAGGCAATTTCTTTTAGGTTTGTTATTTCTTATACAATTTCCCTGTTGTTGATGAAGTGGATTCTCTCATTTTAACAAGACTCGCTTCCAAAGCAACTACAGATTGTAAGGAAATCATTGGCTTCTTGAAAGTTCACATTTAAAGAAATCTGTGGTATACAAATAAAAATGTCTATTCTTTTTAAAATAATTTTTTCTGCTGGCATTTACACAGTGATCCCATGAAAGGGTACTCTCTATTTGAAAGATTATCTACAGTTTTCCTGTCTATGTCCTGTTGTAGGAGATAGACGGTCAGGCGTTACTGCTCCTTACGCTCCCAGCCATCCAAGAACATCTCGAACTGAAGCTCGGTCCAGCGGTCAAGTTGTGTCATCATGTTGAACGCATCAAGATCGCCTTCTTTGAGCAGTTTGTTAGCGTGTGATATGTGAGTCTGGTAACCAGGTACACTGGATATGGATACATCTGTCAAAGATGTGGGCAAAAGATGCCATCCATTCTGTCAAGAGATGTGATTACAAGAACTTATCCATTCTGTCACAGATGTAATTACAAGAACTTATCCATTCCATTCTGTCGAGAGATGTGATTACAAGAAGTTATCCATTCTGTCAGAGATGTAATTACAAGAACTTATCCATTCCATTCTGTCAGAGATGTTGACAGAAGATGCAATCCATTCTGTCCGAGATATGATTACAAGAACTTATCCATTCTGTCAGAGATGTAGACAGAAGATGCTATCCATTCTGTTGGAGATGTGATTACAAGAAATTATCCATTCTGTCAGAGATGTAGACAGAAAATGCCATCCATTCTGTCAGAGATGTGATTACAAGAACTTATCCATTCTGTCAGATGTGGTCACTAGATGCGCTCCATTCTCCATGTGACACAGGATGCCATCCATTTTGCCACAAATGTGGTTACAAAATGCCATCCATTCTTTCAGATCTGATCACAAGATGCCATCCATTCTGTCATAAATATGATCACAATTGCCATCTATTCTATCAGAGATGTGATCACAAGATGCCATCCATTATGTCACACTGAAGCATACCAAAAGCACTACCCTGGAGCTAGTGACAAAACAATGTAATCTCCGTGTTGTATGACACCTGTCTGTCTTCTATAATATGTGTGCTAGAAACAAGTGTTTCTGCATTGGATGTCAGAAGTTAAACACATGTAGTTTATCCAGAAACTATCATAGCTTTGCTGGACTTATATTTGTTGGACCTATATTTGCTGGACCTATATTTGCTCACAGACTTGAAATGCTGCAGTATTTAAATTGGTAACATTATGTTGTTTGTGTAATTAAAATGTGTAATGAAGTTACTGAAAAAATGACACTAAATCAAATGCAAATTACGTGAACTACATGTTGATTGACATGTAACGCACGCTAGGTTTGATATATTTAATATATCCATATGTTTGAGTAACCTACCCACGAGTTCCACTGTACTTGGTAGCCAGATGTAAAGTGGATCTGCTCAAGAATGCTCCTTCCTTAACAATGGCTTTTGTACAATGTGTACATACATATTTTTGTAGACCGTGTACATATATTTTGTAAACTATGTACATAGACAGTGACCACATGCTCTGAGGCTGGAGAGTCAACTGTAGAGTCACTACGACGGAGGGTGGTCCTTGAACAGGAAACGTGGACCTCCGTCAGGATAATGTCTTTCATAGATGTTTCTAGTGTGTGCCAAGGTAAAGGTTGCCTGGGTTCCGTGGGTTTTATGGTTGTTTTTATGTTGAATGATTTGTTAAGTGTGATTAGATGAAGAAGGTTATACACCACGGAAGGGAGATGATCTATAGCATTGTACAACTCTTGTGATTACAAATCATGTTTCAACATGTAGTTGTAGTAGCAGAAGTATTTGAGTGATGCGCATGTCAGTATTAAGCATGTGTAGATGAGAAACAGATAATGTAATTTAGTCAGGATTGTAGCTATAGTCCCTGTAGCTTAGTAGAAGGGTTCACCCTCAAGTGTGGTGCACAGGGATAATAGATCTGTAGCCGCAGGATTCATTTGCATGTTTACCAGTTGGTAGGTGAAGTTTACAAACACCTCTCAAGTACCATCAGTGTCAGAGCTGTTAGCATGTTTTATGTCAACTACAATCTAGTCTACAGAGAATCTCACACACACCTATGTGTATATGCATGCATGTCTACTAAACAAACATGTATTGATAACAGGATGCTCACAAAATGGTTATATACCAGACACGCTGATGAGTATTCCTAGTGATGTATTCACTAGTCCTACCTTGACAAAAATGTCTCAGATCGAATACTGCGTCCACACTAGTTTAGTGATTCTACAGTACACCTGGCAGATCGACACGTCCTCGCTAGTTTAGTGATTCTACAGTACACCTGGCAGATCGACACGTCCTCGCTAGTTTAGTGATTCTACAGTACACCTGGCAGATCGACACGTCCTCGCTAGTTTAGTGATTCTACAGTACACCTGGCAGATCGACACGTCCTCGCTAGTTTAGTGATTCTACAGTACACCTGGCAGATCGACACGTCCTCGCTAGTTTAGTGATTCTACAGTACACCTGGCAGATCGACACGTCCTCGCTAGTTTAGTGATTCTACAGTACACCTGGCAGATCGACACGTCCTCGCTAGTTTAGTGATTCTACAGTACACCTGGCAGATCGACACGTCCTCGCTAGTTTAGTGATTCTACAGTACACCTGGCAGATCGACACATCCTCGCTAGCCATGGATGTAGTAGTACTACAGTACACCTGGCAGATCGACACATCCTCGCTAGCCACGGATGTAGTAGTACTACAGTACACCTGGCAGATCAAAACATCCTCGCTAGCCACGGATGTAGTAGTACTACAGTACACCTGGCAGATCGACCTGTTGAAATGTGGATTTGTCAGTTTATCCCATGCTAGGTTGTACGCTGAATCATTTGTACTTCGTTCTACTCCCTGTCTTAGTTGACCTGTTTCTGGAAACTGGACGCACCCCGCCCAAATTTCAGAGCTTTTCCAGGAAATGTCTGTCATCCGTTAAGCCAGCGATGACAGGTACACGACCAATTAAAGTTAAGTTCCCATATGTAGACCTCGTAAATTTGAGCTCGCAATCTCACTGGTTAATGCAGCAACTGAGAACTGAAAAGTCAGTGTTTCAACAGGTCGAACTACCAGAGGTACTGCTGTAGTCAGAAGCCCCTGGTGGCAGGTCGATCTGCCAGGGGTACTGATGTAGTCAGAAGCCCCTCGTGACAGGTTGATCTGCAGGGGACTGATGTAGTCAGAAGCCCCTCGTGACAGGTTGATCTGCAGGGGTACTGATGTAGTCAGAAGCCCCTCGTGACAGGTTGATCTGCAGGGGTACTGATGTAGTCAGAAGCCCCTCGTGACAGATTGATCTGCAGGGGTATTGATGTAGTTGGAAGCCCCCTGGTGGTGAGATTGAGTACTGTGGCTCACTTGTCAAGTGCTGAAAAATAATTACAGTACTGTCAATCTGTCACTCCTATTCCAAGCTGTTTGTGACTGTCTTGGTGACAGTCACGATATCTGGACACTAGCAGTGAAGTCTGGACAATAATCATACTACATTAAAGCAGTTGTTAAAACATACTTTTATAATTATTACATGCATGATCAAAATCTATCTTATTTTTCTGTATTTTTAATTGTTTTCGTTTGGATCTAGTTTCTTATTAACACATTCTCATCAATACAAAATGGTAACATTTACATAATGTAGCATATTATGTTGTAATTCGTTTGGATCTAGTTTCTTATTAACACATTCTCATCAATACAAAATGGTAACATTTACATAATGTAGCATATTATGTTGTAATTAATATACAATTGATGCTATTTATCAAATGTTATTTATAAATGCTAACAATGAAAATTACCTTGTTGATTGTGAAAACATAGTTGAGTTAGATGGTAGAATTAGAAATTAGTGCCTTACAGGTCAGACAATTTCACACTTTTACCACCTATGCAGTTTTAGTTTCGCAGAGTACATGTGAATGTGTATATCATTAGCTCATAAAGCATTGTTCAGAGCAATGTTTGATTGAGTCAAATTGAGTAGAATTTGTGTGAAAGTGTTCCGTGTGTAGTGTCCAGTGGAAGTGTTCAGTGGAAATGTTCAATGGAAGTGTTCAGTATGTAATGTTGTTGCTGTCAAGATTTCATTGTGGAATGTTTGTTTACAATAAAAAATGGGTTAAATATTCTAGTAGTGACCCATATGTACAATCATGTAATGATAATGTAATAAATAAATTTTCTTGTCAAACTCTGCCATATTCTGAATATCTCCTTTCATTGTGGGGCGTTGTAGCGTAGCTGTTAGAATGTCGGGCTCTCAGTCGAGAGAACCAGGCTTTGGTTCATCTTGCTATTATTTCGTAGCTTTGGCAATTTCATTCATAGAACGTTGCCACAGTTCACTCAGCTGAATGAATGAGTACCTGGCTACAGACAGAGATGCAGTAATTGCAGCATAGCTGAATGGTTCCCAGAGAAGATACCGCGGTGTATAAGAATGTTTACCACAGGACATGACATACAATTGACCAGTTTTGTGTTTTCTCTTTATTTAAAATATCATCAAGAACGATAATAATAAGCATACAGATCATGTACAGTAACAAGAGTTGAACATCTTACTATACAAAATTCAAAATACCTGTCAATAATTTTTAGTAACCCATAACACAAAAAATGGGTAAATGCATTTACTACCAGACAACCATGTCACATGGTACAAAACCACACAGAGCAGTTAATCTTTGTGGGCCCTTTGTGCATATACACTACAATACAGTACTAAATACATGTTCAAAATTCATTTATCTTTCCCAATCCGATGAACTGTATCATATGTCTAACACTGGACATCCCTAGTCCCAGTTAACTTCTCCATGTTCTACGCTTCCTTCCTCTGTGTTCTCCCGATCATCCCTCAGGGAACCCACGAGGTGCCTCACGTTAGGGAGTACCAAGCCTTCGGAGAATGCCTGGGGACAAACCAGCCCTCCTTCCTTCGTTGTCCCGTCTCCCTGTTAACACACAACCCACCTAAAGGTACAAAACAAAGTCTGGATGTATCCTCTAGGTATTGCCACATACTACATAGAGACGGCAGTCGACCCCATAAAAAACTAACGCATCGATTTGGCCCTTCCAAAGCAAATGTGCATCAGGAGCAATAACTTAAGATTTAAAACAGACACGCACTAACCGTTACACATGTATATTCCGTGATTTACAACACGCACAGTGGTATCAAGAAGGAAATATGTTCCAAATAACTGATTAGGACTTATCGTGACTGGTAGATGATGTTTTCGTAACTCAAACCACGTACAATGTCACGTAATGTTATGGTTTTCATCACAAAACGTCATCATTTTATATTATTATATAGTAACTTCAGTGACATGTATAATAATGATTATATAAACAAAATACGTGTTTATTTTTGCGTTTATTGCATTTTAATAATGTACCAAATATCCGGGACGAATTAGTTTTCGTTGGTCTGGATCATCGACTTTCGTTAGAAATCCGAGTCTCTTGCCTGGTATTTATCGTACCATCATGACGTGTAATATAAAGTTATAATGTTCAGCCTACCATGAACGGTAATGAAAATCATGTCTGATGTACCATGTTTTGAAAACAATCTGTTACATCCGTACAATTGTATACTGTATTTGATTAAGTATTATGTAATTTTATTTGTAATAGGACAAATGATACAAGTATAGTCATGCTACGTTGTAATGATGTCACTACTTCTATTATGTTTATCTATTATTGAAATAAAGATTCATTCATTTCCTTTCATTCATCTATAAACTGTATCTATTTTAACATCTGCCAAATATGTTTTAATGAACCACAATTTAAAATATATAATTAGACTGCTATCTGTTAATGAACTTTGACCTTCCTGTTCAGTACAGTCACAAACAGCTGTCAACAATGTCCAAAACCTGTGTATAAAGTTTATTGGGGCCATGTGTTCATTCATCCACATGCAATGTAAACATTACACTAATCCACATGCAATGTAAACATTACATTCATCCAAACGCAACATAAACATTACATTCATTCACATGCAATGTAAACATTACATCCATCCACAAACAATGCAAACATTACATTCATCCACATGTAATGTAAACATTACGTGCATCTGCACGCAATGTAAATATTACATTAATCCACAAGAGATGTAAACATTACATTCATCCGCACGCAGTGTAAACATTACAATCATTCACACACAATGTAAACATTACATTCATCCACACACAATGTAAACATTACATTCATCCACACACAATGTAAACATTACATTCATCCACATGCAATGTAAACAGGATATATACGCTCCAAAACATTTAAGCAGATAATAGTAAAATTATGCTAAAAACACTGGTTCATTAAAACATATCTACGTGGTCAAGATGTTACACTAAATATAGTTTATATGATATAACATGACAACGAAAATGCAATAGTATTAATAATTTCATTATTTAGCGACGTTATATACTGATCTATTTATAGTTTACTGATTTCCATTAATGAAACACACCTGTTGACAGCGATTAGTTGATGCCACCTGACGAGACAAAATTTGTGCTTACACATCTTTTTCATCCGACCTTCGTAAAAAAAATTTTATACAGCAGCAATAACTTTTTAATGACACATGACCTTTTACTGATTTAACATCTTTAACATATTTTTTATTTATTTTACTTATTTTAACATTGTTAGCACCTTTGAGCAGGTTTTTACCAGGATACACAGTACATTATAAATTTTGGTTGCATAAATTAGGTCCGTAAAAAATGACATGACTAGAACAGACAATAAACACCACAACTTCGTCTGAGGGATATTATTTCGCACCACACTTACCAACTGGACTTTTTGTTTGGCCAGTGTTACGGCCGGTGGTGTCCAGTTCCCTCGGCCAGTCAGCATGCACTTGAGGGGCAGTTCTGGAGAGGGCAGCCGGCTAGAACTGGTCAAGTACCAAAACTCCTCCTGGAAACATGGTAATAAAAATGTAACTGTTTTAAAATTTGCTGGTTTACTGCCTGTGACTATAATTACTTTTATATGAAAACTTATGAGTTTCAATACACTGAACACACTGAACTGTAAATGATAATTAAAGTACCAACAAACTGAACTATGATTGATATTTACAGTACTGATACACTGAGCTATGATATTTAAAGTATTGACATATTGAACTATGACAGATAATTACAGTGCAGACACACTGAACTATAACTGATAATTACAGTACTGACACTCTGAATTATGATTGATCATTAACAGTTCAGACACACTGAACTATGACTGATGATTACAGTGCAAACACACTGAACTATGACTGATAATCACAGTAGTTACACATTGAACTAAACGGATAACTACAATACTCACACATTAAACTATGGCTGACACTTTCAGTATTGACACCCTGAATGACTTGCATTTAGATTACTGATGCACTGAACTATGACTGATATTTACAGACAAAACAAAACAAAGAATGCAATAAACAAAGACCGCAATAAACAAAGAACACAAATTCTTAATGTTCCTGTTCAAGTCATCATTAAAGTTACTGCTGTGGTTGATGAATATTGTTGACATTATAAGCCATAATTGTTCACTTTATCATTAACGAGCAACTACAAAAAGTACTAAGAAACATGTAGAAGGTTACACGTACTCCTGCAAGTTTAAGTAATCTCATAATTTCAGAGGTCAGCTGCAGCCTCTTTGTCGCACGAGTCACGGCCACATACAACAGGTTCTTCTCATCTTCGCTGATTTCCTCTCCAAGTTGGCCTACAAACAGGAACCTTTTAAAGTTTATAACATTCTTAAGCATAACAGGTTAACATTGTAGACAATTGCATCTTGAAACTTCAACGTGTGCAAAACTGTTTGGCAAGAGTAGTTACCCGGTCTCCTCGTTTCTCTCACTCAGTACCACTTCTTAAATCATTGCATTGGCTCCTTGTCTGATATTGCATTACTTTTAAGATCTGCACAATTACCAATCAATCACTTTCATCCAAGCAACCAGCATATTTACATTCACTGCTCACTCCTGCAAGACGGCCCAGACCGCTTAAATCATCTAATTCTAATGTACTTTTGTTCCAAGTGTTAAGACAAATGTCAGAACTAGAGCTTTTTCAGTTTTGCACTGACTCTGTGGAACTCACTCCCTGTTAGTGTTAAGCTCTACGGTCACCTCGGTAATACAGCCACCTCGTCATTATGGTCATGCTTGTACAGTCCCAAATTATTTCCATGATAGTAAAGTATACAACATTAGTCAAGATAATATGGTCAGTCGGTCACCTCACTGGTCCCTTTAGCCCAGTCACCTCACTATTCAGGTCCCTTTAGCCCACTCACCTCACTATTCAGGTCCATTTAGCCCAGTCACCTCACTATTCAGGTCACTTTAGCCCAGTCACCTCACTATTCAGGTCACTTTAGCCCGGTCACCTCACTATTCAGGTCCCTTTAGCCCGGTCACCTCACTATTCAGGTCCATTTAGCCCGGTCACCTCACTATTCAGGTCCATTTAGCCCGGTCACCTCACTATTCAGGTCCCTTTAGCCTGGTCACCTCACTATTCAGGTCACTTTAGCCCCGTCACCTCACTATTCAGGTCACTTTAGCCCGGTCACTTCACTATTCAGGTCCCTTTAGCCCGGTCACCTCACTATTCAGGTCACTTTAGCCCAGTCACCTCACTAACAGAACTTCCGGCTACTTGGACTTGGTGCAGCGACTTGAATTTGGTGTAGATCATTTACAGAAATACATGGAATATCAAATAGAATAAGTATTACTATTGCATATATATTATACACAAACGTATTGTAGACATATATTAGGAAACAGGTCTTGTTAATTATTAGTCAGAGGGAGTATTTTAGAGTAAGTTAGTTTCGGATTCTGTCAGGGAATTCAGCGAGCGTTAATAGGGGTGTTTACAATTCAAAAATTGAGATAACATAGTGAATAGTCAGTAACAGTGAATATTGGTTAGAATAAGTATTAGTATTATACATATATTGTTCACCAACTTCTTGTAGACATATATTAAGAAACCGTTGTTGTTAACAGAGGTAGTATTTTTTTTTCCCGGATTCAAACTCAACGAGTGATAAAAGAGAGTTTGTTTACAGGTCATTCAACCCGTGCATTGAGCTATCGTTTACATTGGCTAATATATATATAAGATAAAGTGATTTATTTACTTAAATTACATACATAAGGTAATATCTGACATAGTGGTAGTCAACGTTTTCGGTAAAAAGGAATTAACAGCAGGATTTTAGCGTAAATTAGTACACACTGACTTCGTTGTTTTGTTACACAGTGTTCTCCGTATTCGCTAGGTGGCAGGATTTTTAGCCTAAAGTGTTCTTTTGATCACAAAAACAGCCTTATTCAAGGCTAACGTAGCAAACTAATTAAAATTAAATTGTATGATGGCGCCATGCAAACGGCAGTTAAAGGCCACAAGGCACTTAATTTGTGGCAGTTGCAGTAACTGGGTGGATTTCGTCAAGTCTGGGTGCGAGAAGTCCTGGGCTGAGGTCCAGGCAGATAGTTTTAGTTTTGAGTGTAGGGGATGCGCAAGGATGAAAGAACTAGAGGTGGAGTTGGAAGAGCTGAGGCTGCTCGTTGTGGCAATGGTGGGAAGGGAACAGGGTAGTTGTGCCAGTAGTTCCGGTGGGGGAACAGTAGACGATAAAGTGGGGAAAGACACAAGAGATGCTAGGGAGAGCTCACCTCAGCCTGGGAGGAAGCTGAGAGGAGGGAAGGTGACAGGTCATAGGGAGACAGGACGTAAGGAGACGAGAAGGAAAGGAATGGGAGGGAAGACAACCGGGGTGAAGGAGAGGGGAGTAGGGGAGACAGGAGGGAAGGAGAAGGGAGTGGGGGAGACGGGAGGGAAGACAACCGGAGTGAAGGAGAGGGGAGTAGCGGAGACAGGAGGGAAGGAGAAGGGAGTGGGGGAGACGGGAGGGAAAACAACCGGAGTGAAGGAGAGGGGAGTAGGGGAGACAGGAGGGAAGGAGAAGGGAGTGGGGGAGACGGAAGGGAAAACAACCGGAGTGAAGGAGAGGGGAGTGGGAGAGACAAGAGCAAAGGAGTGGGAAGTGGGGGAGACAGGAGGGAAGGGGTCAGGACAGAATGTGATGGAAGGGATCGAAAGGAAGAGTTATTCTGCAGCAGTGATAGAGGGGGTGAGGAAGAGAGCGACGGTGTTTGTGGGGGATTCGATAGTTAGGAAGACCGACAGAGTCTTAAACAAGGGAGATGATGTGGTGGTCTGCTTGCCTGGAGCCAAAATAGAGGCGATAACTGAGAGGGTAAAAAACATCGTAGGCTTGGGTAAGGGTGGATCTGTTTTAGTACACGTAGGGACAAATAACGTAGAGAGGGAGGGTACAACTGCCATAGTTAGGAAATATAGGCAGTTGGTCAGAACACTAAAACAGATGCGGGTTGAGCAGGTAATACTGTCAGGGATTTTACCTGTAATGGGCAGGAGGGGTCACAAATATCGAAATTGTCGGGGGATGGCAATTAACATGTTAGTCCAGAGGCTGTGTAGGGAAGAGGAAGTTGGATTTGTGGATTTATGGGGAAGTTTTGTTGGGAGGGCTGATATGTACATGAAGTATGGGCTTCATTTAAGTGGAAAGGGGGCGGCAGTATTCGCGGACAAACTTTCAGCAGCAGTAGATATCGACTTGGGTACAATGACAAATATTTTTGGAAGTAAACATTCTTTAAACTAGAAGTGCAGGGGGGTTACCTAGAGGTGTCTCAAGCAGAACAAGAGGCCACTAGCACAGATAAACCAATATCAAATCATCCGAAAAACATCTCTGAAAAAGGTTATAGATGCATATGTTTAAATGCAAGGAGCATAGTAAATAAGAAAAACGAATTAAACATTATGGTAGAAGATATTGACCCTCACATAATTGGTATAACTGAATCATGGGCCAACATAGATATAACAGATGCTGAATTAGGACTGACAGGATACGTAATGTTTAGGAAAGATCGAATAGGAAGAAGGGGCGGGGGAGTTATTTTATATGTTAAAGAATCTATTCAGGCTTATGAAATAAAACTAGAAAGGGAAGCAGATTGCGATGAAGCTGTTTGGTGCAAAATTGTTTCAGGAAATTCAAAATTAACTATTGGATTAGTTTACCGAAGTCCAAACATAAACGAAGAGGACAACACAAAAATAAAAAAACGCTATAAAGGAAGTTAGTAAAGGGGAATGTATCATAATGGGAGATTTTAACCATGGACACATACAATGGAATTCTCTAGAGAGCACAGGGATTGAGGATCAACAATTTCTATGTTTAATCCAGGATAGCTTTCTTACTCAGCACGTACTAGAACCAACCAGGGGAGAAAATGTATTAGACATAGTTTTGTCATCACAAAAAGAATTAGTGGACAATGTAAAAATATTTGAACCATTGGGTAATAGTGACCATAATCAAATACATTTTGACATCAATGTAAAATCAGAAAGTAAAAATAACAAAACGTACAAGAGAAACTTCCACAAAGGTAACTACAAAGATATGAGAAAATACTTAACACAGCTAGATTGGAATAACATGCTGATGAATAAGACCGCAATTGAATGTTGGAATATTCTAAAATATGAAATTGAGAGTATCATCGATAAATTTGTTCCCTTCCGAAAACAAGGAAAACGGTGTAGAAAGAAACACTTGTCAAAAGAGGCAATTAGAAAAATAATGCTAAAACAAACTATGTGGAGGGTTTATAGGCATACCAGAAAGGAAGAAGACTATGCAAAATACAAAGAGGCACTTAATGCAGCTACAACTGAAATCAGACAATCTAAAAGAAGCTATGAGCAAAAACTGGCATGTAACATAAAAAATGACAGCAAGAGTTTTTATGCATATGTCAGGAGTAAACAAAACGTACAAGACAAGGTTGGACCTCTAGAAGACAGTGCTGGAAATATAATATCACAGGGGTTTTTAATGGCGGAAGACCTAAATGGTTACTTCAGTTCAGTGTTTACCAAAGAAGATATTAGTTCATTACCAGTTGCTGATGCTAAATTTCAGGGGGCTAAATCTGACTATTTAGGACCGTTAGTTGTAACTCCAGAATTGGTAGCTAAGAAAATAAAGGCAATGAAGGATAACAAATCACCGGGAGTGGATGGGATTCCTCCAAAATTACTAATGGAAACAGTAGATCAAATCAGTATACCACTTGCAAGAGTATTCAACTTGTCATTAAAAGAAGGAGTTGTTCCATTTGAATGGAAAGAAGCAAACATCATACCATTATTTAAAAAGGGTTCGAGAAATAAGTCAGAGAATTACAGACCAGTGAGTTTAACGTCAGTGATTTGTAAATTATTAGAAAGGTTAATTAAAGACCATATGGTGGACTTCCTCGTTAAGCATAAATTATTAAATTCATCTCAACATGGATTCCTTAAAGCGAGGTCATGCTTAACAAATATGTTATGTTTTTTGGAAGAAATCACTAAGTGGATAGACGTGGGATCGCCAGTAGATATTATCTACTTAGATTTTCAGAAAGCTTTTGACAAAGTGCCACATCAAAGATTGCTACTTAAATTAAAAGCCCATGGTATCGGGGATAGCATAACTGACTGGATAGAACAATGGCTGACTGACAGAAGACAACGAGTTGTAGTAGATGGAGAAGTTTCAAATTGGAAATCGGTTTTGAGTGGGGTACCTCAAGGATCAGTATTAGGACCTATATTATTCTTAATTTATATCAATGACTTGGACAAGAGTATAACAAGTAACGTACTGAAATTTGCGGATGACACAAAACTGTTTAGAAAGGTTAATACTGATGGTGATAAACAACATTTACAAAACGATCTAGACAGATTAGTGAAATGGTCTGAGAAATGGCAGATGCTGTTCAATTTTGGGAAATGTATATGCCTACATACAGGACATGGTAACTTGAATGTAAACTATAAAATGGGAGATACTGTTCTGGGTACTACTGTAAAAGAAAAGGACTTAGGAGTTACAATAAGCGCTGATATGAAAGTTTCAGAGCAGTGTGGTATTGCAGCTTCAAAGGGTAATCAAATTCTTCGATTGATTAGAAGTAACATAACATACAAGGGAAAAAAGTTAATTATACCTCTTTATAAAGCAATAGTTAGATCTCATTTAGAATACTGTATACAAGTGTGGAGACCATATCGTAAGAAGGATATAGATACGCTTGAACGCATACAAAGGAGTGCAACTAAAATGATTCCAGAACTGAGAGACCTTAGTTATGAAGAACGCCTGAAAGAATGTGGTTTAACAACTCTAGAGACAAGGAGGTTAAGAGGAGATCAGATTGAAGTTTTTAAGATAATGAATGAGTATGAAAATATTGATAGAAATATGTTTTTCTCACTCAAGAAGGATAGCAGAACTAGAGGACATGAGGTAAAATTAGTAAAGGATCAATGTAGATTGGACATCAGGAAGCACTCGTTCTCACAGAGGACAATAAATGAATGGAACAAATTGTCTACAGACTGTGTAACTGCTAGCAGCATGAATATGTTTAAAAACAAGGTTGACACATATCTCAGGAGGGCGGGTTATAAGTAGATGAACATTGTTGGACTCTCGATAAGCCAATGGCTTCCTTGTCCACTTGCCACCTGGGCCTTTGGCTTGGATGGCAAATCTAGTTAAATCTAGTTAAATCTATTCAGGTCCATTTATCCCAGTCACCTCACTATTCAGGTCACTTTAGCCTGGTCACCTCACTATTCAGGTCCCTTTAGCCCAGTCACCTCACTATTCAGGTCACTTTAGCCCGGTCACCTCACCATTCAGGTCCCTTTAGCCCAGTCACCTCACTATTCAGGTCACTTTAGCATGGTCAACTCACCATTCAGGTCCCCTTAGCCCAGTCACCTCACTATTCAGGTCCCTTTAGCCCAGTCACCTCACTATTCAGGTCACTTTAGCCCGGTCACTTCACTATTCAGGTCCATTTAGCCCAGGCCTGAGGGTGACAATAATAGTAAAGTTTCATTGTATCTAAAAGTAAATCAATTACTAGGAAATGGCAAGATATTCAAACAATAAATTTAACAATTATATTTATGCAATTAAAATGTTAAAACAAACATGATTTAGTTATATGTACACTGTATATTGTATACTGAGTAAAACAATACTCATACATTTTCAAATAATCTGTCAGTGCACACATGTAACAAGACACACACATAATAGTGATCATGTGCAATAATGTGCACACATAACAGTGCACACATATAACTATGCACACGTGTAATAGTTCACACAAGGACAATGTGAGGGCAGTTGACAAACAGCACTCACGGAAGCTGTCAGGATTTGGCAAGGCTTGGAAGTCATCTGTCACTTTCACTGTGCTGAACTCCAGCCCCTTGGACTTGTGGGCAGTGCTGAACACTACGTCTGTAACCATGACAACCATATTCAGTTAAAAATGCAAAATGCAATGAATATAAATGTTTTTAAAAACTTTAAAAAATTACTAATTATATGTATATTATATAAATATCTGATGAACCAACAATATCAGTAACACACCAACAATGTCAGCAGTACATAATGTCAGTAACACATCAACAACGTCAGTAACACACCAACAATATCAGCTATACATAATGTCAGTAACACATCAACAATGTCAGTAACACACCAACAATATCAGCAATACATGTCAGTAACACATCAACAATATCAGTAACACACCAACAATGTCAGCAATACATAATGTCAGTAACACATCAACAATGTCAGCAATACATAATGTCAGTAACACATCAACAATGTCAGTAATACATAATGTCAGTAACACACCAACAATGTCAGTAATACATAATGTCAGTAACACATCAACAATGTTAGTAACACATAAACAACATGTCACTAACATGACAGAAATGTGAACAACAGTTCAACGACATTGATGACACTTCACACTGCGACAAACCTGCTGTGTCGGTGTCACCAATGGCCTTGCTGCGGATCTTAGCAATGAGAGACGGCAGATTGTGGTGACACGTCTTCACGATCCGGATCTTGCCTAGTAGTTCATGATCCATCACCTGGGTGGCGTAGCGCTCCAGGTCGGCCAGACTGTCGAAGTTGCGCACGAAAGCATCCCCTATAGGCCCTGGTGACAAAGACACAAACTAAATGATGCCTCTATTTTATGAATGTAAAATGGCATTTTTAACTGGATCCTAATAATATGAAATCAGGTAGTAAAACGAACATTGATTACACATAGAGAGATTGATAGTTTTTAAGTTGTCATAGATTTGTACAAACAAGAAGATAGTGGAATATGGTTATGACTTCATTATAAGACAACAATCTGGCATTTTTCTTAAATCTCTTCAGAATCTTTGCATGGTTTTATATAAATAAATGAGCCTTTCTGCTATCCTTTCAGAAACATGTCCAACAGCAGGTGGACATTCAAAAGCAATTTTCGTTAATCACAAGTATTTTAATGTATCCATATAATTTTAATGCAAAGAGTTTGCCAAGATATCAACGATTTCCTTGGCATTATGAAAACTCAGTCAATCAGTATAGAAGTACTTGTTGTCAATGGCATTTATAGCAATCACAGCAGATTGCAACAGTGACAATTATTGCTGCTACAGCTATATCTTTTGTCAAAGCTACCATTGTTGCAGCTTCTATTACAGCTACATCTTTGGTTGAAGCTACCATAGTTGCAGCTTCTATTGCAGCTACAGCTGCATCTTTGGTCAAAGCAACCACTGTTGCAGCTTCTATTGCAGCTACATCTTTGGTCAAAGCTACCATTGTTGCAGCTTCTATTGCAGTTACAGCTACATCTTTGGTCAAAGCTACCATTGTTGCAGCTTCTATTACAGCTACAGCTGCATCTTTGGTCAAAGCTACCATTGTTGCAGCTTCTATTACAGCTGCAGCTACATCTTTGGTCAAAGCTACCATTGTTGCAGCTTCTATTACAGCTACAGTTACATCTTTGGTCAAAGCTACCATTGTTGCAGCTTCTATTACAGCTACATCTTTGGTTGAAGCTACCATTGTTGCAGCTTCTATTGCAGCTACAGCTGCATCTTTGGTCAAAGCAACCACTGTTGCAGCTTCTATTGCAGCTACATCTTTGGTCAAAGCTACCATTGTTGCAGCTTCTATTGCAGTTACAGCTACATCTTTGGTCAAAGCTACCATTGTTGCAGCTTCTATTACAGCTACAGCTGCATCTTTGGTCAAAGCTACCATTGTTGCAGCTTCTATTACAGCTGCAGCTACATCTTTGGTCAAAGCAACCATTGTTGCAGCTTCTATTACAGCTACAGTTACATCTTTGGTCAAAGCTACCATTGTTGCAGCTTCTATTACAGCTACATCTTTGGTCAAAGCTACCATTGTTGCAGCCTCTATTACAGCTACAGCTACATCTTTGGTCAAAGCTACCATTGTTGCAGCTTCTATTGCAGCTACAGCTACATCTTTGGTCAAAGCTACCATTGTTGCAGCTTCTATTGCAGCTACATCTTTGGTCAAAGCTACCATTGTTGCAGCTTCTATTACAGCTACAGCTACATCTTTTGTCAAAGCTACCATTGTTGCAGCTTCTATTACAGCTACAGCTACATCTTTGGTCAAAGCTACCATTGCTGCAGCTTATATTACAGCTACAGCTACATCTTTGGTCAAAGCTACCATTGTTGCAGCTTCTATTGCAGCTACATCTTTGGTCAAAGCTACCATTGTTGCAGCTTCTATTACAGCTACATCTTTGGTCAAAGCTACCATTGTTGCAGCTTCTATTGCAGCTACAGCTACATCTTTGGTCAAAGCTACCATTGTTGCAGCTTCTATTACAGCTACATATTTGGTCAAAGCTACCATTGTTGCAGCTTCTATTACAGCTACATCTTTGGCCAACGTTACCATTGTTGCAGCTTCTATTACAGCTACATCTTTGGTCAAAGCTACCATTGTTGCAGCTTCTATTGCAGCTACATCTTTGGTCAAAGCTACCATTGTTGCAGCTTCTATTGCAGCTACATCTTTGGTCAAAGCTACCATTGCTGCAGCTTCTATTACAGCTACAGCTACATCTTTGGTCAAAGCTACCATTGTTGCAGCTTCTATTACAGCTACAGCTACATCTTTGGTCAAAGCTACCATTGTTGCAGCTTCTATTACAGCTACATCTTTGGTCAAAGCTACCATTGTTGCAGCTTCTATTGCAGCTACATCTTTGGTCAAAGCTACCATTGTTGCAGCTTCTATTGCAGCTACATCTTTGGTCAAAGCTACCATTGCTGCAGCTTCTATTACAGCTACAGCTACATCTTTGGTCAAAGCTACCATTGTTGCAGCTTCTATTACAGCTACATCTTTGGCCAAAGCTACCATTGTTGCAGCTTCTATTTCAGCTACAGCTGCATCTTTGGTCAAAGCTACCATTGTTGCAGCTTCTATTACAGCTACATCTTTGATCAAAGCTACCATTGTTGCAGCTTCTATTACAGCTACAGCTACATCTTTGGTCAAAGCTACCATTGTTGCAGCTTTTATTACAGCTACAGTTACATCTTTGTTCAAAGCTACCATAATCTAGCCACCGGCTGAAAGAGACTATACAACCAAGTAAGTATGGTCAGCTGCTTTTGGACCCAACATTTCACAAGGACGTACGTTTGGCTCTGTCTTGTGGTGATAGCATGAGAGAGTAGATATCCAGGATGCGGCGGAACCCAAATGCTTCTGTGCCCTAAAAAAACAACAGGAATCATTTATAAAAATCCCTAAAAACAGAACTCTGAAGAAAACCTGATTCATTCTAACAACAAGCAAAAATACCCTTCCTCCGGATGGGGTAACTTAGTAGTTTGTCTATCATGATAAAAATATTAAAAACTTTATCACAGAAATATCCATCTATGCCTTGGTACCTGGTGTCAGTTAATATCTCTCAAATTGCGATGTAATACTGAGAGTTATAGTAACGTCTAGCAATGCCTTGTCCTTGTATTACATAAAATGGGACAATACAAGAAAACGCATGACAGTGTCGACAATTGTATGTAATTGTTCACATAGCGTTGGGGACAATTGTATGTAATTGTTCACATAGCATTGCAGACAATTGTACGTACTAACTACAGTGTACATAGTGTAATTAGAAAGGTTAATAGCAGGGTGAATATCATGAAAAATAAAAAGAATGTGAGGTCGTAGATGAACCCTTGTTATGCGAGTAGCATAACACACATACATACATACATATATACGTACATACATACATGTATACGTACATACATACATATATACGTACATACATACATACATGTATATGTACATACATACATACATATGTACATACATACATGTATATGTACATACATACATATATACATACATACATACATGTATATGTACATACATACATATACATACGTACATACATACATGTATATGTACATACATACATATATATACATACATACATACATGTATACGTACATACATACATACATACATACATACATCCACACAAACACGTTAATTCCAAGTGACTGATTAATTCCACGTGAATGTTTTTATTCACTAATCAAAAACAACAAATCTAACAGTTTATTGTTCATGAAAGAACAAATCAATCCAACACTGAAGAAATGAATTAGAAGGTCATGAAAGCTCCTTCGTGTGTTATCTTGAATTCTGAACGTTTTTTAACTATCATTAAAAAAAATTTATATTACCAAATAGAGGGACATTGTTGAGAGAGATCGTGAAAGGTCAGAGGTGAACAGGTGAGAGTGGGAGGGAACGGCAGAAGATCATGATGAATGGAGATGATTCGTGGAGGGGGGGAACAGACTAAGTGATTTGCTCCCCCTACAAGGGACCAGGGGGAAGGAGAAGTGATGTGCCCCTACAAGGGACCAGGGGAAGGAGAAGTGATGTGCCCCTACAAGGGACCAGGGGGAAGGAGAAGTGATGTGTCCCCCACAAGGGACCAGGGGGAAGGAGAAGTGATGTGTCCCTCACAAGGGACCAGGGGGAAGAAGTGATGTGTCCCCCACAAGGGACCAGGGGGAAGGAGAAGTGATGTGCCCCCCACAAGAGACCAGGGGGAATAAGAAGTGATGTGTCCCCCACAAGGGACCAGGGGTAAAGAAGTGATGTGTCCCCCACAAGGGACCAGGGTGAAGAAGTGATGTGTCACCTACAACGGACCAGGGGGAAGGAGAAGTGATGTGTCTCCACAAGGGACCAGGGGGAAGAAGTGATGTGTCCCCTACAAGGGACTAGGGGAAGGAGAAGTGATGTGCCCCTACAAGGGACCAGGGGTAAGGAGAAGTGATGTGCCCCTACAAGGGACCAGGGGTAAGGAGAAGTGATGTGCCCCCACAAGGGACTAGGGTAAGGAGAAGTGATGTGTCCCCACAAGGGACTAAGGGAAGGAGAAGTGATGTGCCTCCACAAGGGACCAGGGGGAAAAATAAGTGATGTGTCACCTACAAGGGACCAGGGGGAAGAAGAAGTGATGTGTCCCCCACAAGGGACCAGGGGGAAGGAGAAGAATAAACAGTTGTGTTCATGACATTTATTCATACTCACCCCCACGAAGGCGATGCGTATGTTTTCATCAGAGTAACAACATTTCTTGACAGCCTCCATGAACAGTGTGTAGTTGGTGCGAGTGATCACAGCCAGTTGCCCGACTTGACCCCCTAAAATACTACCTGTGGCAAAACAGCAGCAAGTAACATATAACCCCTCCACCAGGGGTTTCTGACTGCATCAGTACCCCTGGCAGATCAACCTTTTGAAATGCTGAATTTTACGTTTTTGTGTTAACAAATGGGATTGCTTGCTGGAATTTACGGGGATTTAACTTTAATTGGTCATTGGTCGGACAAGTAATGATGGACATTTCCTGGAAATGCTCCTTGAAGTTTGGGTGCGGGCACGTCTAGATTCCAGAAATGTCTACTAAAACAGTAAGTGGGTCAAAGTACAAATAATTCAGTGTACATCCGCACATGACGTGGAATAAACTGACAACTGACAGATCCACGCTGCAACAGGTCGATTTGCCAGGCGCACAGAACTGCTACCCATGGCTAGCGAGATGCATATAGATAAAAGACTGGGATGTGTAAAAATAATGATGCGTAATGTAAACATAGCTGATTTAAAAACAAAACCAAAAGTATGCAAACACATACACACATACATTAGCTATTGCAGGAACCATTCAGTTTTAGATAAAAACATATTTCATAGTCAGTGCAGTTACAAACAACTGGTGTGTTGGAAATTATCCCAAATGTAGCCCAAGGAAGGACGCACCTGGGATGCCATTTCCCACCAGTGTTTTCTTCTCCCCTTTGAGCACCCCCAAGAACGTTGCCGCCACGAAGGCAATCTCCGGACCGAACCGGAATGACTACAAACAGAAGACGTCACAGGCATGTCAGGTGGAATATCTCAGGTAGAAAAGCGATGTCAAGTAACATAACATTTTTGTTGCGAGTTATGCAAGTTATGCTGGTCCTTAACTCAACAAGACTCGTTGGTTTGTCTGGCGCAACAGTTGTTGAAACAATAAAAAATTTAATCGCAGCAACACATGTTGCACAATGTGTGTTTGTCTCTGATGTGACATCACACAGAATTGGGCTACGTATGTTTGTCTCTGATGTGACATCACACAGAGTTGGGCAATGTACGTTTGTCTCTGATGTGACGTCACACAGAGTTGGGCAATGTATGTTTTTCACAGAGTTGGGCAACGCATGTTTGTGTCTGATGTGACGTCACGCAGAGTTGGGCAATGTATGTTTGTCTCTGATGTGACGTCACACAGAGTTGGGCAATGGATGTTTGTCTCTGATGTGACGTCATTCAGAGTTGGGCAATGTATGTTTGTCTCTGATGTGACGTCATTCAGAGTTGGGCAATGGATGTTTGTCTCTGATGTGACGTCATTCAGAGTTGGGCAATGGATGTTTGTCTCTGATGTGACGTCACACAGAGTTGGGCAATGTATGTTTGTCTCTGATGTGACGTCACACAGAGTTGGGCAATGGATGTTTGTCTCTGATGTGACGTCACAGAGTTGGGCAACGGATGTTTGTTTCTGATGTGACGTCACACAGAGTTGGGCAACGGATGTTTGTCTCTGATGTGACATCACACAGAGTTGGGCAACGTATGTTTGTCTCTGATGTGACGTCACACAGAGTTGGGCAATGGATGTTTGTCTCTGGTGTGACGTCACAGAATTGGGCAACGTATGTTTGTCTCTGATGTGACGTCACACAGAGTTGGGCAACATATGTTTGTCTCTGATGTGACGTCACACAGAGTTGGGCAATGTATGTTTATCTCCGATGTGACATCACACAGAGTGGGGCAATGGATGTTTGTCTCTGATGTGAAATCACACAGAGTTGGGCAACGTATGTTTGTCTACGATGTGACATCACACAGAATTGGGGAACGTATGTTTGTCTCTGATGCGATGTAACACAGAGTTGGGCAATGGATGTTTGTCTCTGATGTGACGTCATTCAGAGTTGGGCAGTGGATGTTAGTCTCTGATGTGACGTCACACAGAGTTGGGCAATGGATGTTTGTCTCTGATGTGACGTCATTCAGAGTTGGGCAATGGATGTTTGTCTCTGATGTGACATCACACAGAGTTGGGCAATGGATGTTTGTCTCTGATGTGACGTCACACAGAGTTGGGCAACGGATGTTTGTCTCTGATGTGACATCACACAGAGTTGGGCAATGGATGTTTGTCTCTGATGTGACGTCATTCAGAGTTGGGCAGTGGATGTTTGTCTCTGATGTGACGTCACACAGAGCTGGGCAGTGGATGTTTGTCTCAGATGTGACATCATTCAGAGTTGGGCAGTGGATGTTTGTTTCTGATGTGACGTCACACAGAGTTGGGCAATGGATGTTTGTCTCTGATGTGACGTCACACAGAGCTGGGCAATGTATGCTGGTCCGCAAATCAGCAGTTCCAAAATAAAATAACAGTAAAAAATAACGTTAGGATCATGGCGGTGTACACATGAGTTGTGACAACCTTTGTTGCGCAATGTATACTGACCACTCGCAGAGTCGTAGAATTTGCGCTGACCCAACTGCACAACCATGGTACAGAATATCATTGCCAGTCGCACAAATGTACGACACACAACAAAAGTTCAGTAATGTGTCCCTGGCATTAAATGTGCATGTTTTATCTCATAGAATACACAAAGGTGCGATATGGAGCATAATTTTCAAAAAGAATATGGACTGCCAAGCAGAAGAGATGTTTAAATACAATATGCTAGTTAAACATATACACACCTATATGTCAAAAATACTTCATCAGAATTACACATAATAATTAACCTATTTTGCATTGTAATTAATTACTTCTCAAGAAACTTTTTCTATTCTTTCCGAATAATTCGACCAAAACACTCAGCCTTTAACAGCGGACTATGAGCGTGTCATAGGTCATGTGACACAAGGCTGTGTGAGTCGGTCGAAATATTCAGAAAGAACACGAACACGTTTCTTGAGAAGTAATTACTACGTCAAATATCACATTCCAAGAAACTGGAATGTCAATCCATTCATATATAATTCATATTTTTCAAACAATCACGCATAAGGAGTATATTTCACACATGTCAAATAAACCTCAACTAAAATATGCCAACAATAACTCATCTATCTAAACACATCTCACCTGGGTCAGGTAGTAGGTGTGGGTTGCATTGACAAGCTGCATGGAGTTGACAGCGCCACGGAAGGAGTAGATTTGTTGGTGAGGATCACCCACGAGGATCTTTGGCTGAAGCTGCCTCAACAGCACGTCCGCAATGGCTGAAGATAACAGAAACTTAATTCAAATTTACAATTTAAAAGTTGAACATTCAACCAATTTTATAACAACTAAATTCACAATGGAATATTATTGTAAAGAATATAGGCAATGTGTATAAAAAATTTTTGCCACACGGAGTGTCTTAATTGTTTCTGGTTTTCTCCGTATTACAAACCTTTCAGTAATATTCCAACCTCATCTTGTGAGAGTTAACATACTTTGATCTGCCCAAATCTGAATATTACCATATTCATATTCGTTAATTGTATTTACAATTTTACACACAGTGTACATACAGAAGATGCCATTGTAACAAGCATATATTATTTACTTCATGCAAGATCCTGAGCCTATTCATTAAGGCTTAAATTGTAACCAGTGTATTTTTACCTGTTGTGAGATAATTTACATGTTAAAGAGGACTATACTCGAATCAAATCAATGTATTTTTACCTGTTGTGAGATAATTTACATGTTAAAGAGGACTATATGATAATCAAATCAATGTATTTTTACCAGGTGTGCGATCATCTACATGTCAAATAGGATCACGTCTACATCATAACCAGTGTATTTTACCTGGTGGAAGATTATGAACCCTTGTCAATGAGGATCACATTGTAACTGGTGTATTTCTTGTGCACCAGTTACAAGATCTTGTGCAAGATCATTTATGTGTCAAAGAAGATCACATATTTTACATGTTGTAAGAAATATTGTAACTGGTGTATTTTTTACCTTGTGCAGGATCATTTATGTGTCAAAGAAGATCATATTCAGTGTATTTTACCTGTTGTAAGATCATATTGTAACGTGTATATTTTACCTGGTGTGAGATCCTGTGCCTCGTCAATGAGGATCACGTCATACTGGTAGAGTCGCGGCTGACTCAGCTGGTACAGTTTCAGGTAGCCGTCATGTGTCATGCCGACCGAGATGTTGTGGATGTTCTTCATCTCCATCCACAGCGTCCCTGCGTCCTCCGCCACCTCCTGAGGTCACATGACAAGGTTCCACCGATCAAACACATGGCTACATCATACAGTGAGGAATGCTAAATCCTGACTGCAATCGCCAAGTTATAAAAGCAGTTAAACCTGTCAACAATTAAAATTAACCTGTCAACAGTTAAACCTGTCAACAGCAGACATCGTCAGGACTGTGAAATACGTCTGTTATGGGCAAGTGTCCATTATGGGCATACGTGTCCGTTGTGGGTACACGTGTCCGTAATGGGCACATGTCCGTCATGGGCATGTGTCCGTTATGGAGAATTTGACTAAGCGAAGTTTATTTTCAACACAATGACAAATAAAGCAGAAAATTACAATTGAGTTAATAATGTTATGTTGTGTTGAAAATATAAAAAAAATTATGGCAAACTTAGACCAGATACAATAATGAATTTGAATGTTTTATTGATAAGGAACTTTCATTAGATATTATATGCTGCTAGCACAGGAACCAGCCATGATTGAACAAATTCACAAGAAAAACTATTTCAATTTTAAAATATGAACATAAATATTACATCAGTATATAAAATATGTATATATATATATATATATATATATATATATATATATATATATATATGAATAAGTACATCAACTATATCTTCATGCAAGAGTAATACTGGTGAATTATTCCAAATTGTTTTTTTTAGTAAGCAGAAAACCATAATAAAATTTATACAAGTGTAGATTAACTTGATGAATTTGATAAACAATCTTATTTGGAATATTGTTAACAGTTTGTGTTATGCCATTTGTAATACACTGTATTGTACTGTACACTACACTACACTTTATTTGCTAACTTGATTATTTCTAAGAACAGAAAAAAAATCTTTTTTGTACAGATGCAATACTCATTCAAAGTTGTCAATAATGGAACAATGATATCATTGCAATTTATGGCAGTAGCTTATTTATTAATTTATAATAAAATATAAGTTAATATGTGTCATACACCTTCAATTGTTTGCTTTCTAAATGCATATTTTTTAATAAAAATAATTTATAGAGGAGCTAGTTGTAACATAGGTAAGCTGAAACAGACATAGTAGAGACAAAACTAGTAAGTACTAATGCAAATTATTTTGCAAGGTATCAGTGTGTTCATCAAAAGTTTTAAGCAAAAACTGTAATTGTATCGTACAGGGTGCACTGCATTAAGTATTAATTTGTACTCCTGTCATATGCGGAAGATGTTCGTTAGTATTAAACAAATTTCGATCAGGTAATAATTCGAGCAGAAATCCATAAATATGCCATGTTTCTGTGTATGGCTACTTTATTCATACTCAAGTGACCAGAGTTGTAACCATTGAAGCTCAACCCACCATTCTTATTGCGTGGTCCAGTGGCATGCGTTGACCGTCATTGTCCACTTTCTCTGTGGGAACATGGGCGGTTGTAATGGACTGGTCAGCAGACGCAAAGAATGTCTTGAGCGTATCCAGTACACACTTTGCTCGCACGTAGAGGGAGAGACCTTTGCGTTTGGGGATCAGATCGGTGATTGCTGTCAGGCGGACATTACTCCACAACTGTTTAGCACTGGCATACCTGCAAAGTAATATAATTCAAAGTTTTGTTATTTTAGCCTAATGTTAACCCTTTTGCATAGCATGGCTAAGTTCTGAATCTTAACATTTTTGGTGGGAAACCAACAGGTTTGTGGGTGACCTTGTGGCAAAATGGCCCCACCTGTTTGTAATTAAATGTGTGTATTGGTGGTGGAATGTCTGTATTCTTTGCATTACATGTTCATGACGACTTCTTGATATATATATATGTTATCGTCATGCTTGTAGGAATGTGGGCTCTGAGAAACTTGCCGGACGTGGCTGTACATGTGTTCAGTTCCTGTCTGGTTTGCTTTGAGGAGCTCCACTTTGCAATAAAAACGTAATTTATTTGGCCTGTTTCAATCCACTACTGCATCGGACTTGTGTTGGTTATTGCATAAACGAATTTATGCAACTTACCAGGTTCATAACAAGTTTTATGAAATAACCAAGGCAGGTCATCGCTAAACTTGCCCTGGGTGTCTGAAACTACACTGGAACTATTTGGCCAAATAAATTGTATTACTCCGTGCTAGCCAGCCAATCACGGCTTAGCGGAAACCAGTTCAAACCGGTTTTCTGCGCAGACAGGCTTCCTGTTTCTTCATTGGTATTCTTGGCTTATGTTTATACAGGCTAGCGAAATGGCCCCACCTGTTTGTAATTAAATTTGTGCATTGGTGGTGGAATGTTTGTATTCTTTGCATTACATGTTTGCACAGAAAACCCCATGAACACCAACTACTACTCAAAATAATAAAAATAATAATGAAATACAATATTTCTATACGGCCAAAATCACAAGGTGCTCTATGGCACTTAGCAGTGAATAAACACCAATGTTTGACACTGCATCAAGTTGGTTTCACGAAGGACCTGGTTAGCAGCTGTTTCACTTAGCATTATAAATATATTTTCGCAAAAAAACATAATTTATTTTCTGGTCACCATTCGTGGGGTGCCGACATCAAGAGCAGTCAGGCAGTGTTATGACAGTTAAAGTACAGGTGAATGTACTGTGTATCTTTAATATTTTATGTAGAAAACATAAATCATGATGTATGAGCTGACAATGATCAGAGTTCACGCCTCAGTGACCTTGCTAGAGCTTTGCAGAGGTGCTCCAAAGCAGCCTCTTTAAATAGTAGTTCTTTTTATTTGCATCTGTGTCAACTCATTAAAGGGAATGTTAGCACCTACTGTCTATTCATGTTTGCAATTAACTAATTCATGAATGAATGTTGACCAAGAAATTGAGTAATTCTTTCAGCCACTTCATTAGCACGAAATAAAACAATTCACATTAAAAAAAACAATAAAATTAGGGTGCTGTCAGAATAAAAAACATTTACTGTATTCGACCCAATAATGGTACAATATGTTTGAAAAAAATTGGACTATGGAAAATTGTCAGGGAATCCGTTCTAATAAGCGCTCACTACAATTTGTTTATCAAGACAATAATGTAACTATTTAACACTGGTGGTGTCATTTGGTGACTAATGTTGGCACCACTTTTCATACAACTGAAAAGTGGTGCCAACTGTTTAACACCAGATGGCGACACTTTTCAGTTGTTCCGCACTAGTCAAAATAATTAAGGATCCTGCTGATTAAAAACGGGGGTGTACGCTAATTAGGGCATGTACGTTGAATACGGTAATTCAAAATTGTATATGGGGGAGAGGGATCTGAGGTTTTGTGTCGTGTCATACTTAGATGTTTTAAGATCATCCATTAGTTTATTAATGCAACTATAGAAATATCAGTAAAATAACACTATGTATGTAGAGACAGGGTAAATCTGTCCTTATGGGCGGGAGCATCTCCAGTCCAATGTACATACATATTTCATATTAAATGCTTATTCTTGTCCAATTATCTAGTATGTGGTTCCTAAATTAATCTCTCCTGTCAATTAATGGCAATTTTTATATAATTCGACAATAAATTCTTGTTTTCTGTTGACGGCTTCAGACAATTGTCTACCGTGGCTAGACAGCAGACATTGTTAATCTAATTAAGAGTTTTCAAGATTTCAACACCACTGATGTCAGTGATAACTGATGTCATAGTGTCTACCTGCGTCCCATAGTCTGGAAGGCCAATGCAGTCTTGCAGGTGACATTTCTAGGAAACTTGGACTTGGACAACTCACACACAGACCTGAAACACACAGACATATGGTAGTGACCAGTAGTAGCGGACACAATATTTTTATATTTTACATATAATTAGAAAATATGTTTAATTCTAAATGCTGTATGTTTATACATAATGTAACCACCAACAGAGTGGCAGTTGTGATAGTGAGATATTAGTCTTAATAGGGGTCTCGCAGAGAGGTGCATACCCATGGCAACAATCAAATAATAGTTAATTATAATTAGCATAATTGATACAATGCTGTGTGCCTTACTTTATTCAGTATTTGGTAATTATCGCAAGAATATTTATAATATTCTCACGTGTAATTTTAACATACAACAGTATGTAGAAAAACGTAAATGCATAAAGCATTCTGGGAACGGGTAATGGGAGAATTTTAACAGGAATCTCACTTGTTGTAAACGACGAAAAGAAATTTCAAATTAGGCCGCAGCTGCGTGTACCTGATGAGTGTTGTTGTCTTCCCCGTACCTGGTGTAACACGTGTAATGTGTGTTCATCTCAACTCATAGCACAGGCAAAAACAACAGTTCTATATAATATGTAGGAGACAATAACACTTCTTTGTAACTCTCTCTTTGCGGACAAACTGCAATAGGTAATATAAAAACATAAATCCATGAATAAGACACTACTAATCATTGGAAATTACCTGAATGTACAAATTGTAATCCATTATGCAAACAAATTGCTTTAACTACATTAAATGATGTCAATGGATCACGACTGACCTCATGATAATGACTTAACAACGCAAACCTATTTGTTCCAGTGCTAGCTTTTATCAAGATATTCTTTGATTTCATCAGTTAATTCATCAACTTGATCCCATCAAACCATCTGACTTCGGAGATTATCTCCTCATTTCCCAGTTCATTCTTCCCTGCACTGACAATTATTATGCTTTCCAAGCTCTCTCCGGTTTATCTTCTAATGTGGCCATAATATACAACAAAACTTCTGAAACCATTCTTGCAAATCAATTAATCAGTTCAGAAAACATTGATGGGTGAAAGCCATATTTTCAATGTAGGTCATGCATTAAAATATATCAACATTTTAAAGTAGGTCAGTTAAAATAGGTTAACTTTTGAAAAGTAGGTCACCTGCAAATGCAATGATCTTGACCAGTTGTCCAGACTGGACATTGTGATTGCAGATTCTCAGCTGTTCATGGGTCAACCGCACATTGGTTCCAGAAGAGCTGGGTTCAAAGGTCATTGCAAAAGTAAGAAATAAGTATTGGCTCTTCTTTGTTAAAAATGCAAACATGCTTCTATTTTGTTGACAGTTTAACTAATACTAACTAAAATGACGAATAAACCAGCAAAATATAAAGTGAATATAAACAAAGAACACTAAACCATATATTAAGATATTTGTCTGTTGCTCAAAATGTAATGCTGACAATTTCAACATAATACAGTGAAGTCTCGTTTATCTGCACACTCTGGTCCCCAGTGCTTCTGGCTGGACTAATGAAGTAAGTATCTGCATACTCTGATCCCAGTGGTTCTGGCTGGACTAGTGAAGTAAGTATCTGCACACTCTGGTCCCCAGTGGTTCTGGCTGGACTAGTGAAGCAAGTCTCTACACACTCTGGTCCCCACTGCTTCTGGCTGGACTAGTGAAGTAAGTATCTGCACACTCTGGTCCCCACTGCTTCTGGTTGGACTAGTGAAGTAAGTATCTGCACACTCTGGTCCCCATTGGTTCTGGCTGGACTAGTGAAGCAAGTATCTGCACACTCTGGTCCCAGTGGTTCTGGCTGGACTAGTGAAGCAAGTATCTGCACACTCTGGTCCCCAGTGGTTCTGGCTGGACTAGTGAAGTAAGTATCTGCACACTCTGGTCCCCAGTGGTTCTGGCTGGACTAGTGAAGCAAGTATCTGCACACTCTGGTCCCCAGTGGTTCTGGCTGGACTAGTGAAGCAAGTATCTGCACACTCTGGTCCCCAGTGGTTCTGGCTGGACTAGTGAAGCAAGTATCTGCACACTCTGGTCCCCACTGCTTCTGGCTGGACTAGTGAAGCAAGTATCTGCACACTCTGGTCCCAGTGCTTCTGGCTGGACTAGTGAAGTAAGTATCTGCACACTCTGGTCGCAGTGGTTCTGGCTGGACTAGTGAAGTAAGTATCTGCGCACTCTGGTCCCCAGTGGTTCTGGCTGGGCTAGTGAAGTAAGTATCTGCGCACTCTGGTCCCCACTGCTTCTGGCTGGACTAGTGAAGCAAGTATCTGCACACTCTGGTCCCCACTGCTTCTGGCTGGACTAGTGAAGCAAGTATCTGCACACTCTGGTTCCCAGTGGTTCTGGCTGGACTAGTGAAGCAAGTATCTGCACACTCTGGTTCCCAGTGGTTCTGGCTGGACTAGTGAAGCAAGTATCTGCACACTCTGGTTCCCAGTGGTTCTGGCTGGACTAGTGAAGCAAGTATCTGCACACTCTGGTTCCCAGTGGTTCTGGCTGGACTAGTGAAGCAAGTATCTGCACACTCTGGTTCCCAGTGGTTCTGGCTGGACTAGTGAAGCAAGCAGATTAGGTAACCATGGAATAACGAAGTAAGTTACAATGTGTGGAGATTGTTAAAAAAATATGCAAATTACTGGGAAAAAGGACTGTTGAAGAACAGATAAACAAGATATGACTGCAAATACATTTGAAACTATTCACTGCCTGTCTCTAGTCCTTTTGAATGTCATGGTCTATCAAGGGGTAATCCTATCAAGCAACAGCCAATTTCCAGAAATGTCTACAGCCCAAGCTTATGACACAGAAAGGCTGAACAGCGTTCTGGTGATCAGTTACACTCTTAAGAGTACATTGTATGATCTAGAACTCTCAAATACACACATGCAAATACCAGAGAAATAGAATGATTTCACATACCTATATTTCACAAGACTTTGTTGTCCTGATCGCCCACTAAACACCCCTGCCAGTTCCCCACATGTCGACACTGATTCGTTTTCGAACAGGTAGAGTGCATAGTACATGCGGTAGTGCATCCTGGGAAATCAAAGAACGTTTTAAAATGAAATTCATACCAGTGAAGCTTGTTAAAAACATTTCAGAAGTGACTACATTAAAATGTGGCCCATCCATAGACTACAGGTAAACCCCTCCCTTGATTCATTTAGCCCATTTATGTTCGTTGATTCGTGAACATTTATATCAAAGTTGGTATTTACCAACTTGATATAAATGTTCACGAATCATTATTCTTTAAAGAATTATCAACAAACCATTATTCTTTAAAGAATAATAGTTTGTTGATGTTCTAATCTGCAGTGTGTGAATATTTAAGTATCATGTGCCAGTCAGTTTAATAATAGAGAGCATACGACTGTTAAAACCTTTGAAAGAGTTGACTTTGATCGTTAGACCGAGTAACTTGCGAAGTGTGAACAACCTTACGTATATAGCACTGGACCACTTTTGCCCTTTTCTTGCTAAATTTCCGTTCAATAATTTAAATAGTTTGTCTATGATTTCATCAAACCTAACTAACACATTTGCACATGCCAGCCAGCATGTCGTAGAGGATACCAGAGCTTGCATGTCATAGTGGATATTAGAGCTAGCATGTCGTAGTGGATACTAGAGTTAGCATGTCATAGTGTATACCAGAGCTAGCATGTTGTAGTGGATATTAGACTGATTTTTCATGAAATAATTCTAAACGAGACGTGCACAAAAATGTAACTGAGGATGAACCATTAAACGTACACTGTCCAGATATCCTTATATTTGATGCTTTGGAACACCCGAAGGAAGCACGCGATACAGTAGCAACTCTCGAGCACTTCCATGACGGTGCACTGAGAGGTGCCACCTAGGAGACACTGAAGCAACCGCTGCAGCTGCGCCACTGTGTCCGCTAGCACTGCTATAGCGGCCATGACACACCAAGGACTCGGTACCTGCAGGAATGTGGCATCTCACACTATACAAAGTGGTGAACAATAATTTGCATTTTACATTCTCCGAGTAGCAGATGAAAATCTTGTCATAAAATTAACGTTGTGTGTTTATTAATGTGTAGTGTGCATTTGAAATGGTTGTGATCATCTAACGTCTAAAATTATAATAACTGTCATGCTCACATTTTTGTTTATGATTTGTAGATTGCAATGTCAAAACTGCGACAATTAAACGCTTAAATCACATCAGCATTATCACAAGAATATCACCTGTATATATTTATCAGTTCAACAACACTGAACTGCAGGTAACCGTAGCCTCTGTAGACATGGGCCAGAAATAATAATGTACAAGATGCACCACATATAACTGAATTGTTAACTGGTGAACGGACATTTTTAATATAGATGAAACATTTTTGGGCTCTGGATAAACAATAAAGGCAATGTCCACTTGCCATCTGGAACATGTTGTTTTGGGTGGCAATTTTGCTAAATCCTAAATATGATATCACCAAGAAGGCTATCATTTTGTTTGTCTTTAGAGACTGGTAGATGGTCCAAACAGTATTGGCATTAACTTGGACATGGGATAGGGAGTATTGTGACTGTGGACGTACACAGTAAATGTGTGACAACTTACGCCTTTACAGAGGCACTCTGACAGCCTCTCTGTGATCATGGATGCGGCAGTTGTATAAAGCGGGTGCTTATGAAGACATTCTTCCATGTTACTGGCTGTCAGAGGCTTCAAGTCTTTCATCCACCTAAGCAACAAACAGTAATCATTATTTAATCAGACTTTAATAGAAAGTATACAAAAAAATCAATTTTTGGATGGAAATTAGTACATGATTCAATGAATTCGCCATTAAAAAAATTTTTTTTTTTGTGGTTTCTACAAGTTTTGTTCTGATTAAGCAATTTTATTGATTTTGTGTGATTGATGATCATTGTCGATTAAACAAAGATATGTCGAATGAATTTTGTTCCATTTCCATGACTAGTCCATAAGACGTCACAACAGTCAAGCATTGACGAAGGTGCCAACAAACTTTTTTACAATTATACAGTGAACATTTGATAAGCAGTATATAGGTATTTTTATATAAAGTTACACAAATTTTTTTTATAAAGTTTCACTTTCAGCATTGTCATGGAAGTTACATTTGTAAAATTACTTGATTTTGATGCAAATTGTGTCCAGTGTATGTTTTTGTAAATCAAATCTCCCATTAACGTGCAACCTCTTGCAGTTCATGTAACAATCACCTTATCATCCCAGGCAGATAGGTGTCTGGTGTTGACATCTCATGCCTCTCCAGTAAGTTCTTCATTGACTCCAGTGCCACTGGGTCTCCCATTGTCAGCCGACAATACTGTTTCTTCCATGGCATGAACTAGATCCAGTGAAATTAACAGATAATAAAAAATTTAATGCATGTATATATATTAATTTTGTTTCTAGTTTTCAACAGTGTGAATATTAGATTTTGAGGCTTCCGAAACACCATAAATGACTTTTCTATTATATACTTTTATAATCAATATTAATAAGGCATTAAGTAATTTCAACAAATGAACAAACATATGAAGGAGACACAGGCTTATTGCTATTACCTATGAAAAAATTTCACACTAATGCCCATGTAAAATTTCACACTAATGCCCATGCAAAATTTCACACCAATGCCCATGTAAAATTTCACACTAATGCCCATGTAAAATTTCACACTAATGCCCATGTAAAATTTCACACTAATGCCCATGTAAAATTTCACACTAATGCCCATGTAAAATTTCACACTAATGCCCATGCAAAATTTCACACTAATGCCCATGTAAAATTTCACACTAATGCCCATGTAAAATTTCACACTAATGCCCATGTAAAATTTCACACTAATGCCCATGTAAAATTTCACACTAATGCCCATGTAAAATTTCACACTAATGCCCATGCAAAATTTCACAGATGTACTGTAAATACTATAACATGACTTTACAATAAAAATATTAGATTTTGTACCATTAATAATTATTATGATGACTGTATATTCATGCCATATAACCGGGTGAGAAGAACTGCGAGAGTGAAAAGAATAGACATTAAAAGAATGGAAGAGCTGAGTGAGTAAGTTGGTGTGAAAGAAAGTTTCACGAGGACTCGTGAGGAGCCGGCTAAAGTGGGCTGGACATATGGAAAGAATGGAGGGGAACGATTGGGGAAGAGAGAGGACGCGCTTAGAGCGGAGGGTAGAAAAACCGAGATCGAGTTCGGTGGACTGTGGGAAAAGATATTTGGCGGGATTGGGAGGGGACTCAGGGGAGTGGAGAATGAGGGATGGGGAGTGGAGACAGGTGGTGGAGACAGCAGTGAAATGGGATCAGTGATAGGAGAGGTAGGGAACAAAAACTGATGACCGGTATCGTTGCCAGCCTCACCCTGGACTTCAGGAATAAAGAAGAGAGCAACAGCGACTAACATGATGTATTCATGTCAAACTCACCCTGTCAGCAGCGATGATGTCATTCCATTGAGAGCAGACCAGACTGACATTCAACAAGAGGTCAGGCATTGGTAGACGACAAAGAATGTTCTCAATCAACTCCACGGGCAGCTTTGAAAAGTAGTTCAATTCATCGTCGTCCTCACCATCTCTCAAATCAATATATTCGTCAAGTCCCATCCCCAACAAACCATACATGTCACTGCCGCTGCCATGACCTGAAAGGTTTTGTGACACAATAACATTTGCATTTGTTGTATCAACTCCCATATTATGTCTCTCAAACTGAGGGTTTGCTAATGTCTTTGTTGAAGTAATCTTGCTAGCGTCACTGCAGTTCTGACTAGACCAGGCTGTGCTTCGAGCGATTGGCTTCTGGTAAGAATTCATGGTTGGATCTGACATACGTTGTGGTGTCTTGTGTTCTGGTTTTCGATTGCAATTAACTGATGATTTACCAAATCCAAATCGCTGCAATAAAGGCTGCTGTGATGCAGCAGCCTTTATCAAACCATTGGTCTTGACAGGGCTAGATTCCGGTGATGAAAATGCAGTCCTTTCTTTATCAGCTCTTGGTTGGTAATAATTCAAAAGTGAATTACTCTGCACAGGAAGTTTTTTCTTACGGGGTCTCGTATTTCTTGAAGATGGCAATGACATTGGTAATGTTTCTGATGTTGTTGAACATTTAATGGGTTCATCATATGATACCGGTTCGTTCAATGGCTGAATGTTTTGTGACCGCACATATTTGGCGTTTTGATGCAAAACATCTTTGGCACTAACAAACGATGCCGACGCTGTCGAATTCTTTAATTTTGAACGTGACTTATTGTCTCGTGGGTACAGTCCACGGTTGGGGTCTCTTGATGATGTTTTTGTGAGTGCAGGAGCCGTGAGGGCCTGTCCACCGAGTTTAGTAGAGGAATGTCTGTCACATTCAGTGATATTCATGTGGATCTTTCGTCTCTTAACCTTTGCTGTGCTATCTCTCTCTGCCATATGATGCACTGCAACACTCGTCAGAGGCAGAGCAGTGCCACTGACTGGACCCTGACTGGACGTTGCCCCTCGGCGTAGCCTTAGGCTTGGCCTTGCTTGACTAGCAGACATGTCAACTTTCTGAACGACGCTACCGGCGTCCGATTTGTTAAACACGTCTGTTCTTCTTACACCCATCCGCACCCATCAAGCTTTGTCCACACCGAAACTCTGCCAAGTCCAAGCAACCTTGCGTATGGTGCATGGCAATATGTTTATGTTGCGTTTGACTGGGCGATATTGAACGATGTTTTCGTTTACATTATGACCTAACTATGGAAATGACCAAAGAGAACCCAAACGTCTCCTCATATATCTACTATGCATATACATATATCACGTGGTTAAAAACGTACATTTACTTTCTCAAAACAATAAAAATTTACAAAAGAATTAAACAAAAACATCGCCATCTCATCGGCGCCTACACGTATCACAAAGGCTACCGTAAAATCGATGCATATGACAAGGCGTCGTTCAGTTTCACAAAAACTCTGTGCGGCGGCGCTGCGTGCGTGCGTGCGTGCGTGCGTGCGTGCGTGCGTTCTTCATTGCGTGTAATTATGTACATGTCTCAGTATTACTTGTATTTTTGTGTGTGCTATATATGACATGTCATATTCTTAGATAATTAGTTTTATCATATTATCATCAGATTGTGTTACATATGTATGGTTCCTATACCAAAACATAAGAGACAATTAGTTTGTACATCCAAAAATTTTAGAGCTATTACTCTTGGCAGCATTGTTGCCAAACTGTTTGATGTTGTTATACTATCTAAGGAACAAAATGTTCTTGCAACATCGCATTTGCAATTTGGTTTTAATTAAGATTGTTGCTGTATATCGATCAGGGTCGGCAACCTTTTTGAATGGAGGGCCAAATAAGTGACTTTGAATAGGTTAGCGGGCCACGCACGCACGCACGCACGCACGCACGCACGCACGCACGCACGCACGCACGCACGCACGCACGCACGCACGCACGCACGCACGCACGCACGCACGCACGCACGCACGCACGCACGCACGCACGCACGCACGCACGCACGCACGCACGCACGCACGCACGCACGCACGCACGCACGCACGCACGCACGCACGCACGCACGCACGCACGCACGCACGCACGCACGCACGCACGCACGCACGCACGCACGCACGCACGCACGCACGCACGCACGCACGCACGCACGCACGCACACTCGTGGTAATTGGCACAATGCAATTATATACCTTGTGTCTAGCAATTGTAATGACCACTGTTGTAAATAGCACGTCCACGAATACGAGTTATTATTATCGTCAAACATCAACGTCTGATTTTGAACAACAGTTGGATTATTCAAAAACACATTATTCAGGTTACGTGTTCTTGGCATGCCGCTGGTGCCATGTTGACCCGTGTGACACTGAGGCCTGTTGCTGGTGATGTTGCTGCGCCACCAAGTGGCCCACACCTGGCTGCAGACTTGTTCCTGTGCGCCTCAGCTTACTTCAGTATACTACATACAATGTGGAATAGTATGTTGTGCTTTGTATACATCTTATTACGACACACGTCTCTGGGGCAAGACAGTCCCCTTGCATATGGGGCAAGACGGTCCCTATGTCTTATCCCACACGCACATCGTCACACTTTGTCAAATGTATTACACATGGCCAATTATGTTTAATACATTGAATATAATAAGAACATTGTATAATTTACGTTCTGCTAGCCCGTAGGCTGTAATTATGATGGAATATCACTAAACCAATATTATATTATGTATGGATTGCAAGGTATGTATTATATGTTAACTCCCATTTAAATTTAACAACCATAATGGCCTGATATATTACTATCAAACCATTTGTATATAATATACATTTTAATTTAAGGCAATAGTTCGTTCATACAGTCGAGCCTCGTTATAACGCGGTAGTCGGGGTCCACGACTTCGGACCGCGATGTACGCGAGGCGCGTTAGGTGTTCTCATATCTGCCACCAGGGAGCTACTAAACAACAGCGATCGCTGCCCGCTGCACCAAGTCCATGAACGCTGTCGAAGCCCCGTGTGCTTGCAGCACTGTCTTATACGCAAATATGCAGTTTATGGAACTTATTAAACGAGTATACTAGCATCAACGTGTATTATTTTTAAATGTCACACACTCTTGACACTTGAATTGAATAAAACACATGTACGTATACCGTTATGGAATATATATACTACGATGATGATGTACTGCACCAATAGGCCTACGAATCGAAAATAATAACGTGGACCTGAGCAGCCGAAAAGGTATAAATTATGATTTGACAAACGTAGTATGTTAGCTGATAAAAAAACAGAAAACGACAATAGGTAGAATTAATAATTGTTTCACTTCGTCTTTCAACTGATCTCGACCGAAGCTTACATTTATTACACACCACTTAACATCGATTCATCAGTTGATGTGCGGATGACGAATTAGTATTTTCGCGCACCGGTAGAGCCTTGGGTTAGGAATTTGACATGTTGGTTTCGCGTCGCGAAAACGATTAAATTTACGATGTAATGGAAGCATGTCATTTCACCCAAGTGTTATGTTGGCATTGCATACTAAATGCATTTAAAACTGTTTATCTGATTCTAACGCGAGGCATATTTGTGGACCTCGATTGCAATTTACAAACCATCGAAGCGAAGCGAGCGACAGCGATTGATGTCGGCGACAGCGCAAAACAAACAACACGTTGATACTCATTCACTGACATTGTTTTCCCCTAATGTTTCTTGAGAATTGTCAAAGTAATTCTAAGTAGGTTTAAGCAGGCCCAAATTCGGTGTCCACGACCGACTGCGGTATATCCGAATCCGCGTAATAACGAGGCGCGACTGTACAAGTAAAAACCACAGGGAGGGGGTTATAGACCGTGTTACCCCAGGTAGAGGACCGTCTTGCCCCAAGGATGGGGCAAGGTGGCTTTTTGGGATATTTATTATTTTTCAAATGCAACTTAGTTAGGTTGTTTATTTACTGAAAATAGTTTTCCAATGGGTAACGCACATATCTGTCCACAATGTGAACACATTAAATACAAGCTAAAGTTGTTTACTGGTGTGTTCCTTAGGAGAGCCGCGCTGCATACTTTCATGTCTGCATACGCAAAAGTGAATTCATTAAATATTAGGTTGCCGACCCCTGGTCTAAAGCCACACTGGGTTTCAGGGAGTATCTCTTCGGTTAGCCGGAGCAGGCGATTCAGGAGAACTCGGGTGAGTATCTTCTCAGCAATGGATAATAGGGCAATGCCTCGGTAATTCCCACAGTCTGATTTATCTCCCTTTTTGTAGATCGTTATGATGTCAGCATTTCCGAGGTTTGGGGGAATTTTCGTGTCATGCCATATCTTGCTGATAAGTTCATAACGTCTGTTTGCGAGTTTCTCGCTGACAAATTTGATGATGTCTGCAGGGATGTCTGCAGGGAAGTTTGCAGGGATGTCTCCAGGGATGTCTGCAGGGATGTCTACAGGGATGTCTCCAGAGATGTCTTCAGGGATGTCTCCAGGGATGTCTGCAGGGATGTATCCAGGGATGTCTGCAAGGATGTCTGCAGGGATATCTCCAGGGATGCCTGCAGGGATGTCTCCAGGGATGTCCGCAGGGATGTCTCCAGGGATGTCTCCAGAGATGCATGCAGGGATCTCTGCTGGGATGTCTGCATAGATGTCTGCAGGGATGTCTCCAGAGATGCATGCAGGGATGTCTGCAGGGATGTATCCAGGAATGTATCCAGGGATCTCTGCAGGGATGTTTGCAGGTATGTCTGCAGGGATGCCATCTGGACCACAAGCTTTATTGTTTTTCGTTTGCATTGCAGCAATCTGGACCTCTTTCTGGGTTGGTGGGATGTCTAGGGATGCTCTCTCTCTTGGTGTTGTGGGATAGACAGGATAGTGTCGTCTGTCACCGTAGATTCACGGTTTAGGAGCTGCTCAAAATGTTCCTTCCATCGTTGCTGGATGGCAGTGTCACCTTTCAGGAGAGTCCCGTCTTGAGACCAGAGAGGAGTGTGGCCATTTGAAAAATAACGGAGGAGCAGAGGGAAGATGTTGATGTGACAGATAGTTTCAGGAGGAACCTGGTGAGGAGTTTGGTATATGGGCTGGACACAAGGAACGAAAGGAAAGGGAACGGTTGACGAAGGATTAGATAATGGGTGCGCTTGGAGGGAGTGGGGGTACAAAGAAGAGGGGAAACCGCGACTGACATGGGAGGACTGTGTGAAGATAGATTTGGCGGGACTGTGAAGGGAGTGGAGAACGAGAGCGAGGTATATAGGGAGAGGCGCTGGGCGGTGGAAACGCCAGTGAAAGGATCAATGATGAAAAAGGGGAACAAAGGGGAACAAAGGGAACAAAGGGGAATAAAGGGGAACAAACAACCATGACCCGCATCCACACTTGACTTCAAAGACAAAGGACAGATCAACGCACAGTGCATCAACTCTGTCCACCTATTTTTTTATTTAACGGAATTCAATTAATATGATACAACATGAACGCATCGCGTTGCGTACGCTTAAAAGAAATGCACATATTTTACATGCTGTTACTAATACAGCTCGAACAGTACCATATTGCACACTTGTTTTCGTGATCACACCACATGAAAACAGACTAAATAATACATGAAATGAACGTTGAACTGCAAAGCTTTTCTAAACACAACGCTAGCGACTAGGCCTCAAGGGTGTAAATTCAAACAGGCCGTTATCTCCGCAAGAACGGACCTTAATTGCTGCGACTTTTAAAGTAGTCTCCAGTCATACGCATCCAATGACTGCGTGAACCCTCCATGCACCGTCAGATGGCACTCCAATAAAAAAATATTCATTACTAAAGATTATGAAAATATGCGTGAAATTTCAGACCTTTGACGTGACACCTGATATCACCAGACAAACTATTAAATTATTTAATTATGCATGCAGAATTTATTGAAGTGAAAATGGAAACGATTGAGCCTCAAGAATTTTGCCTTTAATAAAATGTCATAACTTTGTCATGTGATCAGCGAGAAAATGGAAGTCACGCCCATGATCAGCCTTGACCCCATGAAGTGTTTACCGTTTTGGATATCAACTATTTTGAGCCTTACCCGGTCTAAAGCCAATTCTTTCAACGGTTTAAAAAATACGCACTTTTTAGTTAAACCGACTGCGGATATTACTTAAACTATTCACAAACCACATATTAGGACATCAACGATCCGGAATAGCGATAGGCTAAATCAGTTGAGGATGCAGTTTTAAAGTTCACCAACGACGCACGCACGTGCATCCCACATGCACACGTTGGCCCTGAACTAACCGGGCTGGACAGTACGTAGATCTCATAAAACTTTAAGCTGCTGGTTCTTTGAGATCAGCCCACCAAGGAATACTTTGATTTGAAGTACTCAAATGGGATATTCAAACTCTATGATAGAAAATCGAACGCGCATCGTCGAAAATATGGGATGCAGCGGACATGTTGTTAGCTTGTAAATGTTATACTTGTGTTGTGAACACTGTGACATTTATTACTAATGCGTTAAATGTTACCGGGATGATGTATGGGTGCACGGGGCACGGTAATCGATCTTTCGCCCAGGTTTCCAGTATTATGAAATACTGTTTGATGTTACGCAGAGTGACGTTTCAGTTGCGCCGGCATTGCACAACGCAACGGGCGATGTTGTTGAAGCACAGCAACATGTCGACCCGTCTTGCTTCTATGACGTCACCAGTTCTACTTCTTGGAATTTTGTTCCTTCTGACTCCCGTCAACAACGTGACCACGTGGGACACAGGTGAGACGATTGTTGTGTGGGGATAGAATCGATGTCGTTTCACAATTCAAATACATTGTTTCTGTGTTCAACATGACGGCTGTTGCACGAGCACATCGTGTCGATGTTTCTGTGTACAACATCACGGCTGTTGTACGAGCACATCGTGTAGATGTTTCTGTGTACAACATCACGTCTGTTGTATGAGCACATCGTGTCGATGTTTCTGTGTACAACATCACGTCTGTTGTACGAGCACATCGTGTCGATGTTTCTGTGTACAACATCACCGCTGTTGTACGAGCACATCGTGTAGATGTTTCTGTGTTCAACATGACGGCTGTTGTACGAGCACATCGTGTCGATGTTTATGTGTACAACATCACGGCTGTTGTGCGAGCACATCGTGTAGATGTTTCTGTGTTCAACATGACGGCTGTTGTACGAGGACATAGCGTCGATGTTTCTGTGTACAACATCACGTCTGTTGTACGAGCACATCGTGTCGATGTTTCTGTGTACAACATCACGGCTGTTGTACGAGCACATCGTGTCGATGTTTCTGTGTACAACATCACGTCTGTTGTACGAGCACATCGTGTCGATCTTTCTGTGTACAACATCATGGCTGTTGTACGAGCACATCGTGTCGATGTTTTTGTGTACAACATCACGGCTGTTGTACGAGCACATAGTGTCGATGTTTCTGTGTACAACATCACGGCTGTTGTACGAGGATATCGTGTCGATGTTTCTGTGTTCAACATGACGGCTGTTGTACGAGCACATCGTGTCGATGTTCCTGTGTACAACATCACGGCTGTTGTACGAGCACATCGTGTCGATGTTTCTGTGTACAACATCACGGCTGTTGTACGAGTACATCGGTTGTGTCCTTCATGATATACAAAACAAAGCCAAGGAGTGGACAAGTGGAAGTATCGTAGCTGTAACCAGGATGGCGGGATGACATCAAGGAGTGGACAGGTGGGAGTTTCGCGGATGTTATCAGGATGACGTGATGACGCCAATCAGTGGAACAGTGGGAGTGTCGTGGGTGTCACCAGGACGGCGGGATAACAAAAAGGAGTGGACAAGTGGGAGTGTCGTGGGTATCACCAGGATGGCGGGATGACATAAAGGAATGGACAAGTGGGAGTGTCGTGTGTGTCACCAGGGTGGCTGGAAGACATCAAGGAATGGACAAGTGGGAGTGTCGTGTGTGTCACCCGGATGGCGGGATGACATCAAGGAATGGACAAGTGGGAGTGTCGTGTGTGTCACCAGGATGGCGGGATGACATCAAGGAATGGACAAGTGGGAGTGTCGTGTGTGTCACCAGGATGGCGGGATGACATCAAGGAATATACAAGTGGGAGTGTCGTGTGTGTCACCAGGATGGCGGGATGACATCAAGGAATGGAAATGTGGGAGTGTCGTGGGTGTCACCAGGATGACATGAATGAGTGGACAAGTTGGAGTGTTGTGTGTGTCACAGTGATGTCGACATGACATCAATGAGATGAAAAGTTGCAGTGTCGTGAGACAGAACTCGCCATTTGCATATGTGGTATTTTGGGTATGTTGAAAGTATATATTGAGAGGTGTGTGACAGGGTCTCAACCACCCATCTAACAACCTCGTCATCCACTTTTTTGGGGACCAACCTCCCACCTGCCACCATTTTTGAGTGCCCACCTCGCGCCAGTCTCACCTCCCACATATTTTTGAGGCCACCCTCCCATATCGCATCCATTCTAGGACAGACCTCCCACTTTCTGCCACGTCCCTCTCCATATTGCACAATATATCATTTGTATCGACCCGTTATGCTAGTCGGCCTGTGTTGTTCGGCGCCCCGTCTCAGCCGCCGATGGAGGCTCTAGGCTGGCATTACGGCTTGCTCTATTGTTTGTTTTTAAGTCATCAATAATTTGCAGAGATGAGCTGTTTCCCATGTTTATATTCACGCGCTGGCGCACACAACTGCACATTCGCTCAGGTATGCAAGTGAAAATGTTGCGACACAATGAATATGTGTAATCGACCCTTGTACACCACTCTGCATGTCATTGTTCCATTGTTTAAAGAGCGAAATGGATGGTCTTTGGAGACTAGACGTGTTGCAGTGGGGCTTTGAGTGTTTGGGTTCATTTGATGAAATGAAAGGCGAAAGGTGAAATGTTTTAGGAAGAAGCTCAACAGTAATTGATGGCGGCTTGGTGACAGTCAGAGTGAATGTGTTTGTACAAGTGGTCGTTGTGAATTTTGACTGAAACTATTTCGGTAGGGCAACGCTTTGAAAATCTGTTGTTGTTTCCGTTTCGGTGCCCGGTTCGTGGCAAACACTGTGCAACGATACTGCGTAACATCGGTCATCGACTACGAAGGGTAATTGTTAATTTACACAGTGGCAAATGCACCCGCCGCGTCTGAACAATCCACGCGATAGTGGGACCTAAAAGAAACCAGAGTGCTAGTGCCGACGAATCCGTACCAAATCCAGGAGACGATGTTTTTCAATAATGACCAGTTTTCCCAGTCCAGGGAAACAACTGCCGTGTTTTCATCAATGAGGATTTAACGGCTCGGCTTTCTGAGCTCGCCTTCCACTTTTTCTAGTTCAAGACTATAACCAACCTAAGCCTATGTGCACATATAATTTAATGGGCACGTGCGATTGGTAATGATTGGCAGCCCTATCTCATCATTGTATTGTGACTTGTTTTGTCACCATTAATCTCGATGCCTCGATGACCTGTGTGGTACGCATTTTCTTTTTATTATATTTGTCATGTTTTTGTTAATCCCAATGAATAGTGTTGGTATCAATATTTATATGTACTATTCTAATATTCATACACAGGCAATTGTGGTGATTCGTAGCACAACATACATGCTGACTCTATATTGTATCTTAAATATTTATGTATATGGAGCAGACAATCGGATTTATTTTGATATTTTTTTAAACCAAAATTACGTATCCAAATAATGGATGATGATTAATCATTTAATCATTTTCAAGGAGGTACTAACCGCAATTCTTTATTTAATATTATTACAGTTAAATGAAACACTTGATGAGGATATTCAACCAATACGTCATTCCCCTTATTATGATCTTGATAATTTTATGTTACTGGCAGAAAGACATAACAAACGTTTTAATATACACTAAGCACAAACATAGAATCAATTAATGTTAAACATAGTGAAATAGAAGCCTTCGTGGTAGAACTTAACCTGATAAACTTAAAATTTAGCTTAATATGTTTTTAGGAATGCTGGCTTTCCGAGAATGATGATATGTGTCATTTACAACTTGACGGATATCAGTGCATTAAACAAGGCAAAACATGTAGTAATAATGGAGGACTGGTCATGTATTTAAGCAAAACATTTAACTACAAAGTAATTTTGTCTCTTAATCAGTATGACAATTGGGAAGGTCAATTTATTAAAGTAACTAGTGGGGGGCTTTCTAAAGATATAATAATTGGTAATACTTACAGGCCCCCAAGAGACTTTAAAAAAAATATAAACAATTCCTTTCCGAATTCACACCTACAATTTCGTCATTTGACACAACGAACTCAGATGTTATTATTGCAGGAGACTTCAATATAAACCTTTTGAAAATAAACGAAAAACAAGTATTCGCCGAATTTTGTTATACTTTAATATCATATAGCTTTTACCCACACATCACACTTCCTACTAGGCTCTCCAAAAATGATAGAACCCTAATTTATATTTTTTTTTGCAAATCAACTAAATCTACAATAAAGCCTAAATCAGGCATTGTAACTAAACAATTATCAGACCACCAACCATATTTCACTTTTCTAAATACAGTTTCCCACACAGAACCTTTACCAAGATATATAAAAATTAGTACACAGAACTTCAATATCTGATTTTATACACGAGGTGTTCTCATCAAATGTTTAGAGTAAACTCGACCAATCTCCTAATGCAAACCCTAATGTAAATTATGATATCCTACATGACGTAATGCAATGTGCAAAAAATAAACATATGCCATATAAAACGGTTAAACTAAAAAATACAGACACAAGAAATCCACTTGGATTACGTTAGGTCTGCTCAAATCCATTCGATACAGAGATAAATTATATAAGACACTAAAAACTACTCGACCAAAATCACCAAAATACTTTGCAATTCGGATCAAACTGACTACCTATAATACTATCCTTAAAAAACATACGTACTGCTAAACGCATACATTACGAATAATTTTTTAATAAATAAAAAATAACATTAAAAAACATGGGAAACAATTAATGGTATTCTTTCTAGAAAATACAGAAAGAAAACGTTCCCCAATTCCTTTATTTATAAAGAAAATATCATAGCACATAAAACGGCAATTGCAAACACATTTAATTCATATTTGACCAATATTGGCCCAAATTTAGCCAACCAAATACAAAGTTCCACAAATAAAACTTTCTGATACTACCTTAATGGAAACCATAACAATGTATTTCATTTTCAACTTATTAATGAAGAAACAATATCTAAAACAATAGATGATATACACACAAAAGCAAGTTGCGGATTTGACGGTATTTCCTCACGGCTTCTAAAGTCAATTAAACCTGTTTTGACAACATCTTTAACTTTAATCACAAACCAAATATTAACTACGGGTATCTACCCCGACAAACTAAAAGCTGCCAAAGTAATACCAATTTATAAAAAAAGGGGACGAAACTCTATTCTGCAACTACAGGCCAATATCAATATTACCTGCAATTTCAAAAGTAATCGAAACAATTATTTACAACCAGATAGATATTGACACGTTTGGAGAATAAGGAAATACCTATAAATATTTACTTGGACCTGTCAAAAGCTTTTGACACTCTGGATCACTCAATATTAATTGATAAGCTAGAGTTTTATGGCTTAAAAGGAGTAGCTTTAGACCTATTCAACAATTATTTAACAAATATAAAACAGTACGTAGAATTTCAAGACGCCCAATCAGATATGCTTAATATCTCCACAGGCGTACCTCAAGGATCAATTCTAGACCATTTGTTATTTATAATTTACATAAATGACTTTGCCCAATCTAGTCCAAAATTCAACTTCATTATGTACGCCGATGACACGACACTTTCAAGTACCCTAGATTCTTTCGCACAATATAGCAAAAATTAAAATGTAGAATTTTTAATCAACACAGAACTTGACAAAATTAATGAGTGGCTTAAATTAAACAAATTATCTTTAAATGTAGATAAATCCAAATATATGATCTTCAAAACGGTTAGTAGAAATAATATGATAAATCCACTAAATATAAAAATAGATAATACATATATCGATAGAGTAGATGAGTTCAATTTCCTAGGGATCAGTTTTAATGAACAATTAAACTGACAAAGCCACATAAAAAAAATGTCAAATAAGTGCTCCAGAATTATAGGTATCCTAAATAAACTCAAATGATTGTTATCTCTTAATACAAAGGTTATGCTGTATAACACTTTGATATTGTCACATCTAAACTATGGCTTAACGGCATGGGCTATTGATGTGATAGAATAAAAAAACTTCAAAAGAAAGCCGTCCGAATTATATGTTTAAGCAAATGTAATGCTCATACCGATCCACTATTCAAAAGTCTTAATTTCCTAAAAGTAGAGCATATTCTAAAATTGAAGGAACTAAAATTATATCATAAATTTTCAAACAATAAACTACATGTCTACCTGCAAAACGTACCACTTGATCAAAACAATTGTGTTCACAACTTTAATACATACATACGATCAGGGCACATCACGAGTTTGCTAAACGAAGTCTCAGGTACAGTTTGCCACATACCATAAATAATGCACCTGAATTATTAAAAGACAAGATCACCACTCACAGTTTACACGGTTTCTCAAATTATATCAAACTTTATTATCTGAATACATATATTGAACAATGTGCAATATATATATATATATATATATATATATATATATATATATATATATATATATATATATATATATATATATATATATATATATATATATATATATATATATATATATATATATATATATATATATATCAGGACGACGGGATGACGCCAAGGAGTGGACAAGTGGGAGTGTCGTGGGTATCACCAGGATGGTGGGATGACGCCAAGGAGTGGACAAGTGGGAGTGTCGTGGGAATCACCAGGATAGCGGGATGACATCAAGGAGTGGACAAGAAGGAGTGTCGTGGGTATCACCAGGATAGCGGGATGACATCAAGGAGTGGACAAGTAGGAGTGTCGTGGGTATCACCAGGATAGCGGGATGACATAAAGGAGTGGACAAGTGGGAGTGTCGTGGGTATCACCAGGATAGCGGGATGACATCAAGGAGTGGACAAGTAGGAGGGTCGTGGGTATCACCAGGATAGCGGGATGACATCAAGGAGTGGAAACGTGGGAGTGTCGTGGGTATCACCAGGATGGTGGGATGACATAAAGGAGTGGACAAGTGAGAGTGTCGTGGGAATAACCAGGATAGCGGGATGACATAAAGGAGTTGAAAAGTGGGAGTGTCGTGTGTGTCACCAGGATGGTGGGATGACAGAAAGGAGTGGGCAAGTGGGAGTTTCGTGTTTGTCACCAGGATGACATTAAGGAATGGACATTTAGGAGTGTTGTGGGTGTCACCAGGATGACATGAAGGAGTGGACAAGTGGGAGTGTCGTGTGTGTCACAGTGATGACGACATGACGTCAATGAGATGACAAGTTGCAGTGTCGTGAGACAGAACTCGCCATTTGCAGCTGTGGTAGTTTGGGTATGTTGAAGGTACATATTGAGGGGTATGTGGCAGGGTCTCAACCTCCCATCTACCACTTGTTTTTGGGACCAACCTCCCACCTCCAACCATTTTTGAGGCCACCCTCCCATATCGCACCCATCCTAGGAGAGACCTCCCACTTTCTGTCACGTCCCTCTCCATATTGCACAATATATCATATCGGCCCGTTATGCTAGTCGGCCTGTGTTGTTCGGCGCCCCGTCTCAGCTCGCCCTATTGTTTGTTTTTAAGTCATCAATAATTTGCAGAGATGAGCTGTTTCCCATGTTTATATTCACGCGCTGGCGCACACGACTGCACATTCGCTCAGGTATTCAAGTGCAAATGTTGCTCCACAATGAATATTTGTAATCGACCCTTGTACACCACTCTGCATGTCATTGTTCCATTGTTTAAAGAGCGAAAGGGATGGTCTTTGGAGACTAGACGTGTTGCAGTGGGGCTTTGAGTGTTTGGGTTCATTTGATGTAATGAAAGGCGAAAGGTGAAATGTTTTAGGAAGAAGCTCAACAGTAATTGATGGCGGCTTGGTGACGGTCAGAGTGAATGTGTTTGGACAAGTGGTCGTTGTGAATTTTGACTGAAACTATTTCGGTAGGGCAACGCTTTGAAAATCTGTTGTTGTTTCCGTTTCGGTGCCCGGTTCGTGGCAAACACTGTGCAACGATACTGCGTAACATCGGTCATCGACTACGAAGGGTAATTGTTTATTTACACAGTGCCAAATACACCCGCCGCGTCTGAACAATCCACGCGATAGTGGGACCTAAAAGAAACCAGAGTGCTAGTGCCGACGTATCCGTACCAAATCCAGGAGACGATGTTCTCAATACTGACCAGTTCAAATTAATAGTACTGAAACTATTGTCTGACGAGAATGTGTTATTAAAAATGAAAAAAGATCTTGTCCCCAAAAGGGTTGGCCGATAAAATTGACTCCATGAACAAGACAATTTACGATCTAACTGCAAGTATCGAAGTGAGGGATGTTAGAATAAATGAACTAGAACAATAAGTCAACAGCCTGGAGAAGGATTTGGATGGTTTGGAGCAATACTCCCTCAGAACCAATCTTCAATTCCAAGGAATCCCAGATATCGCAAACGGGGAGGATATTCAGGCAAAAATCATGGACATCGTAAACAATCAAATCGGCCTTACTCCTCCGCCTGAAACTAATGAAACAGTGCGGTGTCACTGCATGGGAAGAACGCCAAACAAACGCAGCATACTTGTGATGTTTCACAGCGAGCGTCGCCGGGACGCAATAATCCGAATGCGTGGAAAACTGAAGGGAAACAACTGCCGTGTTTTCATCAATGAGGATTTAACGGCTCGGCTTTCTGAGCTCGCCTTCCACTTTTTCTATTTCAAGACTATAACCAACCTAAGCCTATGTGCACATATAATTTAATGGGCACGTGCGATTGGTAATGATTGGCAGCCCTATCTCATCATTGTATTGTGACTTGTTTTGTCACCATTAATCTCGGTACCTCGATGACCTCTGTGGTACGCATTTTCTTTTTATTATATTTGTCATGTTTTTGTTAATCCCAATGAATAGTGTTGGTATCAATATTTATATGTACTATTCTAATATTCATACACAGGCAATTGTGGTGATTCGTAGCAAAATATACATGCTGACTCTATATTGTATCTTAAATATTTATGTATATGGAGCAGACAATCGGATTTATTTTGATATTTTTTTAACCAAAATTACGTTTCCAAATAATGGATGATGATTAATCATTTAATCATTTTCAAGGAGGTACTAACCGCAATTCATTATTTAATATTATTACAGTTAAATGAAACACTTGATGAGGATATTCAACCAATACGTCATTCCCCTTATTATGATCTTGATAATTGTATGTTACTGGCAGAAAGACACAACAAACGTTTTAATATACTAAGCACAAACATATGATCAATTAATGTTAAACATAGTGAAATAGAAGCCTTCGTGGTAGAACTTAACCTGATAAACTTAAAATTTAGCTTAATATGTTTTTAGGAATGCTGGCTTTCCGAGAATGATGATATGTGTAATTTACAACTTGAGGGATATCAGTGCATTAAACAAGGCAAAACATGTAGTAATAAAGGAGGACTGGTCATGTATTTAAGCAAAACATTTAACTACAAAGTAATTTTGTCTCTTAATCAGTATGACAATTGGGAAGGTCAATTTATTAAAGTAACTAGTGGGGGGCTTTCTAAAGATATAATAATTGGTAATATATACAGGCCACCAAGAGACCTTAAAAAAATTATAAACAATTCCTTTCCGAATTCACACCTATAATTTCGTCATTTGACATAACAAACTCAGATGTTATTATTGCAGTAGTCTTCAATATAAAACAAGTATTCGCCGAATTTTTTTATACTTTAATATTATATAGCTTTTACCCACACATCACACTTCGTACTAGGCTCTCCAAAAATGATAGAACCCTAATTTATATTTTTTTTGGAAATCAACTAAATCTACAAGAAAGCCTAAATCAGGCATTGTAACTAAACAATTATCAGACCACCAACCATATTTCACTTTTCTAAATACAGTTTCCCACACAGAACCTTTACCAAGATATATAAAAATTAGTGCACATAACTTCAATATCTGATTTTATACACGATGTGTTCTCATCAAATGTTTAGAGTAAACTCGACCAATCTCCTAATGCAAACCCTAATGTAAATTATGATATCCTACATGACGTAATGCAATGTGCAAAAAATAAACATATGCCATATAAAACGGTTAAACTAAAAAATACAGACACAAGAAATCCACTTGGATTACGTTAGGTCTGCTCAAATCCATTCGATACAGAGATAAATTATATAAGACACTAAAAACTACTCGACCAAAATCACCGAAATACTTTGCAATTCGGATCAAACTGACTACATATAATACTATCCTTAAAAAACATACGTACTGCTAAACGCATATATTACGAATAATTTTTTAATAAATTAAAAAATAACATTAAAAAACATGGGAAACAATTAGTGGTATTCTTTCTAGAAAATACAGAAAGAAAACGTTCCCCAATTCCTTTATTTATAACGAAAATATCATAGCACATAAAACGGCAATTGCAAACACATTTAATTCATATTTGACCAATATTGGCCCAAATTTAGCCAACCAAATACAAAGTTCCACAAATAAAACTCTCAGATACTACCTTAATGGAAACCATAACAATGTATTTCATTTTCAACTTATTAATGAAGAAACAATATCTAAAACAATAGATGATATACACACAAAAGCAAGTTGCGGATTTGACGGTATTTCTTCACGGCTTCTAAAGTCAATTAAACCTGTTTTTACAACATCTTTAACTTTAATCACAAACCAAATATTAACTACGGGTATCTACCCCGACAAACTAAAAACTGCCAAAGTAATACCAATTTATAAAAAGGGGACGACACTCTATTCTGCAACTACAGGCCAATATCAATATTACCTGCAATTTCAAAAGTAATCGAAACAATTATTTACAACCAGATAGATTCTTTCTTAAAAAGACATAAACTTATGTACGATAGTTAATATGGATTTAAAACGGAACATTCTACGGAATTTGCCGCTCTTGAAATTGATAGGATATTGACACGTATGGAGAATAAGGAAATACCTATAAATATTTACTTGGACCTGTCAAAAGCTTTTGCCACTCTGGATCACTCAATATTAATTGATAAGCTAGAGTTTTATGGCGTAAAAGGAGTAGCTTTAGACCTATTCAAAAATTATTTAACAAATAGGAAACAGTACGTAGAATTTCAAGACGCCCAATCAGATATGCTTAATATCTCCACAGGCGTACCTCAAGGATCAATTCTAGACCATTTGTTATTTATAATTTACATAAATGACTTTGCCCAATCTAGTCCAAAATTCACCTTCATTATGTACGCCGATGACACGACACTTTCAAGTACCCTAGATTCTTTCGCACAATATAGCAAAAATGAAAATGTAGAATCAACACAGAACTGGACAAAATTAATGAGTGGCTTAAATTAAACAAATTATCTTTAAATGTAGATAAATCCAAATATATGATCTTCAAAACGGTTAGTAGAAATAATATGATAAATCCACTAAATATAAAAATAGATAATACATATATCGATAGAGTAGATGAGTTCAATTTCTTAGTTTTTTTAATGAACAATTAAACTGGCAAAGCCACATAAAAAAATGTCAAAGAAGTGCTCCAGAATTATAGGTATCCTAAATAAACTCAAACGATTGTTATCTCTTAATATGAAGGTTATGCTGTATAACACTTTGATATTGTCACATCTAAACTATGGCTTAACGGCATGGGCTATTGATGTGATAGAATAAAACACTTCAAAAGAAAGCCGTCCGAATTATATGTTTAAGCAAATGTAATGCTCATACCGATCCACTATTCAAAAGTCTTAATTTCCTAAAAGTAGAGCATATTCTAAAATTGAAGGAACTAAAATTATATCATAAATTTTCAAACAATAAACTACATGTCTACCTGCAAAACGTACCACTTGATCAAAACAATAGTGTTCACAACTTTAATACACGTGGTCAATATAACATACATACGATCAGGGCACATCACGAGTTTGCTAAACGAAGTCTCAGGTACAGTTTGCCACATACCATAAATAATGCACCTGAATTATTAAAAGACAAGATCACCACTCACAGTTTACACGGTTTCTCAAATTATATCAAACTTTATTATCTGAATACATATATTGAACAATGTGCAATATATATATATATATATATATATATATATATATATCAGGACGACGGGATGACGCCAAGGAGTGGACAAGTGGGAGTGTCGTGGGTATCACCAGGATGGTGGGATGACCTAAAGGAGTGGACAAGTGGGAGTGTCGTGGGAATCACCAGGATAGCGGGATGACATCAAGGAGTGGACAAGTGGGAGTGTGGTGGGTATCACCAGGATAGCGGGATGACATCAAGGAGTGGACAAGTGGGAGTGTCGTGGGTATCACCAGGATAGCGGGATGACATCAAGGAGTGGACAAGTAGGAGTGTCGTGGGTATCACCAGGATAGCGGGATGACATCAAGGAGTGGAAACGTGGGAGTGTCGTGGGTATCACCAGGATAGCGGGATGACATAAAGGAGTTGAAAAGTGAGAGTGTCGTGTGTGTCACCAGGATGGTGGGATGACAGAAAGGAGTGGGCAAGTGGGAGTTTCGTGTTTGTCACCAGGATGACATTAAGGAATGGACATTTAGGAGTGTCGTGTGTGTCGCCAGGATGGCGGGATGACACCAAGAAATGGACAAGTGGGAGTGTTGTGGGTGTCACCAAGATGACATGAAGGAGTGGACAAGTGGGAGTGTCGTGTGTGTCACAGTGATGACGACATGACGTCAATGAGATGACAAGTTGCAGTGTCGTGAGACAGAACTCGCCATTTGCAGCTGTGGTAGTTTGGGTATGTTGAAGGTACATATTGAGAGGTATGTGGCAGGGTCTCAACCTCCCATCTACCACTTGTTTTTGGGACCAACCTCCCACCTCCAACCATTTTTGAGGCCACCCTCCCATATCGCACCCATCCTAGGAGAGACCTCCCACTTTCTGTCACGTCCCTCTCCATATTGCACAATATATCATATCGGCCCGTTATGCTAGTCGGCTTGTGTTGTTCGGCGCCCCGTCTCAGCCGCCGATGGAGGCTCTAGGCTGGCAGTACGGCTCGCCCTATTGTTTGTTTTTAAGTCATCAATAATTTGCAGAGATGAGCTGTTTCCCATGTTTATATTCACGCGTTGGCGCACACGACTGCACATTCGCTCAAGTATGCAAGTGCAAATGTTGCGCCACAATGAATATTTGTAATCGACCCTTGTACACCACTCTGCATGTCATTGTTCCATTGTTTAAAGAGCGAAAGGGATGGTCTTTGGAGACTAGACGTGTTGCAGTGGGGCTTTGAGTGTTTGAGTTCATTTGATGAAATGAAAGGCGAAAGGTGAAATGTTTTAGGAAGAAGCTCAACATTAATTGATTGCGGCTTGGTGACGGTCAGAGTGAATGTGTTTGGACAAGTGGTCGTTGTGAATTTTGACTGAAACTATTTCGATAGGGCAACGCTTTGAAAATCTGTTGTTGTTTCCGCTTCGGTGCCCGGTTCGTGGCAAACACTGTGCAACGATACTGCGTAACCTCAGTAATCGACTACGAAGGGTAATTGTTTATTTACACAGTGCCAAATACACCGCGCCGCGTCTGAACAATCCACGCGATAGTGGGACCTAAAAGAAACCAGAGTGCTAGTGCCGACGTATCCGTACCAAATCCAGGAGACGATGTTCTCAATACTGACCAGTTCAAATTAATAGTACTGAAACTATTGTCTGACGAGAATGTGTTATTAAAAATTAAAAAAGATCTTGTACCCAAAAGGGTTGGTCGATAAAATTGACTCCATGAACAAGAAAATTGACGATCTAACTGCAAGTATCGAAGTGAGGGATGTTAGAATAAATGAACTAGAACAACAAGTCAACAGCCTGGAGAAGGATTTGGATGGTTTGGAGCAATACTCCCTCAGAACCAATCTTCAATTCCAAGGAATCCCAGATATCGCAAACGGGGAGGATATTCAGGCAAAAATCATGGACATCGTAAACAATCAAATCGACCTTACTCCTCCGCCTGAAACTAATGTAACAGTGCGGTGTCACTGCATGGGAAGAACGCAAAACAAACGCAGCATACTTGTGATGTTTCACAGCGAGCGTCGCCGGGACGCAATAATCCGAATGCGTGGAAAACTGAAGTGAAACAACTGCCGTGTTTTCATCAATGAGGATTTAACGGCTCGGCTTTCTGAGCTCGCCTTCCACTTTTTCTATTTCAAGACTATAACCAACCTAAGCCTATGTGCACATATAATTTAATGGGCACGTGCGATTGTTAATGCTTGGCAGCCCTATCTCATCATTGTATTGTGACTTGTTTTGTCACCAGTAATCTCGGTACCTCGATGACCTCTGTGTTAAGCATTTTCTTTTTATTATATTTGTCATATTTTTGTTAATCCCAAATAATAGTGTTCGCATCAGTATTTGTATGTACTATTCTAATATTCCTACACAGGCAATTGTGGTGATTCGTAGCACAACATACATTCTGACTCTATATTGTATCTTAAATGTTGTATGTATATGGAGCAGACAAGCGGATTTATTTTGCATATATTTTTAACCAAAATTACGTATCTAAATAATGGATGACGATTAATCATTTAATCATTTTCAAGGAGGTACTAACCGCAGTTCTTTATTTAATATATTACAGTGAAATAAAGCACTTGAAGAGGATATTCAACCAATACGTAATTCCCCTTATTATGATTTTGATAATTTTATGTTATTGGCAGAAAGACACAACAAACGTTTCAATATACTAAGCACAAACATAGAATCAATTAATGTTAAACATAGTGAAATATATGCCTTCGTGGTAGAACTTAGCCTGATAAACTTAAAATTTAGCTTAATATGTTTTCAGGAATGCTGGCTTTCCGAGAATGATGATATGTGTCATTTACAACTTTAGGGATGTCAGTGCATTAAACAAGGCAAAATATGTAGTAATAAAGGTGGACTGGTCATGTATTTAAGCAAAACATTTAACTACAAAGTAATTTTGCCTCTTAATCAGTATGACAATTGGGAAGGCAAATTTATTAAAGTAACTGGTGATGGGCTTTCTAAAGATATAATAATTGGTAATATATACAGGCCCCCAAGAGATCTTACAAAAATTATAAACAATTCCTTTCCGAATTCACACCTATAATTTCGTCATTTGACACAACAAACTCATATGTTATTATTGCAGGAGACTTCAATATAAAACAAGTATTCGCCGAATTTTTGTATACTTTAATATCATACAGGTTTTACCCACACATAACACTTCCTACTAGGCTCTCCAAAAATGATGGAACCCTAATTGATAATTTTTTTTTGCAAATTAACTAAATCTACAATAAAGCCTAAATCAGGCATTGTAACTAAACAATTATCAGACCACCAACAATATTTCACTTTTCTAAATACAGTTTCCCACACAGAACCTTTACCAAGATATATAAAAATTAGTGCACAGAACTCTTATTCAATATCTGATTTTATGCACGAGGTGTTCTCGTCAAATGTTAAATCGACAAGAGTAAAATCGACCAATCTGCTAATGCAAACCCTAATGTAAAGTATGATATCCTACATGACGTAATGCAATGTGCACAAAATAAACATATGCCATATAAAACGGTTAAACTAAATAATACAGACACAAGAAATCCACTTGGATTACGTTAGGTCTGCTCAAATCCATTCGATACAGAGATAAATTATATAAGACATTAAAAATTACCGACCAGAATCACCAAAATACTTTGCAATTCGGATCAACCTGTCTACCTACTATCCTTAAAAAACATTCCTACTGCTAAACGCATACATTACGAATCATTAAAAAAATAAAAAAAACAATTAATGGTATTCTTTCTTGAAGAATTTTTAATCAACACAGAACTTGACAAAATTAATTAGAGGGTTAAATTAAACAAATTATCTCTAAATGTAGATAAATGTAAATATATGATCTTCAAAACGTTTAGTAGAAATAATATAATAAATCAGCTAAATATAAAAATAGATAATATATATAGAGTAGATGAGTTCAATTTCCTAGGGATCAGTTTTAATGAACAATTAAACTGGCAAAGCCACATCAAAAAAATTTCAAATAAATGCTCCATAATTATAGGTATCCTAAATAAACTAAAACGATTGCTACCTCTTAATATAAAGGTTATGCTGTATAACACTTTGATATTGTCACATCTAAACTATGGCTTAACGGCCTGAGGCTATTGATGTAATAGAATAAAAAAAATTCAAAAGAAAGCCGCCCGAATTATATGTTTAAGCAAATATAATGCTTATACCGAACCACTGTTCAAAAGTTTACTAAAAGTAGAGCATATTCTAAAATTGAAGGAACTAAATTATATCATCAATTTTCAAACAATAAACTACATGTCTACCTGCAAAACGTACCACTTGATCAAAACAATAGTGTCCACAACTTTAATACACGTGGTCAATATAACATACATACAATCAGGGCACATCAGGAGTTTGCTAAACGAAGTCGCAGGTACAGTTTGCAACATACCATAAATAATGCACCTGAATTATTAAAAGACAAGATCACCACTCACAGTTTACATGGTTTCTCAAATTTTATCAAACAAATATATATATCATATATATATATATATATATATATATATATATATATATATATATATATATATATATATATATATATATATATATATATATATATATATATATGTCAACATGACTGACTATGTCTCCGTTCCTCCTTGGTTAAAAATCACTCTGTGTATATTTGGCATTTGTAATATACAGACACATCTGTATTAAATTTGTTCACTCAGCAATTATGTACTAATACTCTATAGGTATTTTATTTTCTTTTTTATTTAAATAATGGGTGAAATTAATCGACAGGGTGGCTCATACGACAGCGATTAATTTTTAGTCTTAGTAGGAGTCTCCCGTCCCTTATATGACATTACCTTTTATTTTCAGACCGTACTCTATATTCTTACCACTTCGTTTTCTCATATCAACTTAGATGTAATATATTGTACGGTTTTGTGTTGAATTCTCTGTTTTGTTGTCTTTGGGACGAATAAATATTTCTAGTTTCCTGTTTCCTTGCATACCATAAACAGACGAACTCGCGTACACAGGCAGTGAACGAACATGCACGTAGTTAACACAGGCAGTGAACGAACATGCACGTAGTTAACACAGGCAGTGAACGAACATGCACGTAGTTAACACAGGCAGTGAACGAACATGCACGTAGTTAACACAGGCAGTGAACGAACATGCACGTAGTTAACACAGGCAGTGAACGAACATGCACGTAGTTCACACAGGCAGTGAACGAACATGCACGTAGTTAACACAGGCAGTGAACGAACATGCACGTAGTTCACACAGGCAGTGAACGAACATGCACGTAGTTCACACAGGCAGTGAACGAACATGCACGTAGTTAACACAGGCAGTGAACGAACATGCACGTAGTTAACACAGGCAGTGAACGAACATGCACGTAGTTAACACAGGCAGTGAACGAACATGCACGTAGTTAACACATTTGTTGCTCTCCTCTTTATCCCTGAAGCTCGGAGCGAGGCTGACACTGATACCGTTCATCGATTTTTATTTTCCCGTCTTCTTCGTCACTGATCCCGTTTCACTGTCGTCTCCACCAAACGTCTCCACTCCCTCTGTCCCTCGCTCGCATTCCCCGCTCCCCTCACGCTCCCGACAAATCTCTCTTCACGCAGTCCTCCCATCTCAGTCTCGGTCTTTCACAAGTGGTTCAGAAGTTACAGCTACTTCCGATTACTACGGGTCTCGGACGCCACCTTGAATTGTGCGGTGAACTAAAGTTGGAATCATAGAGATTGTTAATATGTTACTGTACACCTTTTCGGGGATCTGTAGCGTACGAACTTGTATGATGATAACGCATACGCCAGTGTAGTTAGTTGTGTGTGATTTGCATTTGCAGTGGCACTGGAATGTTTACTAACAGAAGAAGGTAAAGAGTACATGGGACATGCCGCTGTTACGGAAACCAATACCACGTGTACAAAGTGGTCGTTGAAGGTACGTCTTACTTGAAATATATAATATGTCTTTAACATAGCATGACGCATATTATCCAGTTGCTTCACTCACCCACTCATCCACGCATCCACGCACCTACGCACCCACGTACCCACTCACACACTCACCCACGCTCCAACGCACCCCTCAACCACTCACCCATTCAGCCACGCACCAAAGCACCCACTGTCCCACTCACCCATGCACCCACTCACCCACGCACCAACGCACCCCTCACACACTCACCCACTAACCCATCTCAACATAAATAATGTTCAACTTCCAATGCCCACACGCCTGGTGTAAAACAGGTCAACAATTTGTATGAAATTGATACGAATTGACTGAATCGGTCTCCGGCCTGTGGTTCAAACCCAGTATATCTAAGCAGATTTAACAAGATTACCATTCATTAGCTTATCGGAGGTAAAAGAAAAGTCATCTGTGCGTAGTCCGCCTTTATCAGATATCTGTCAATTGTATGCATAAACATATTTACACTGCTAGCGTTCACACAATCATTTGACAGCTTGTTCCATTCATTTATCGTGAGGATGAGTACTTTCTCACATCCAACATACACTGCTCCTTAACTAGTGCTGCTTTGTGCCCTCTGGTCCTACTGTTTTTTAAGTTTAAAGAACATATTTCTATCAATATTCTCATAATCATTAAATAAAAAAACACACATGTTGGTCTCCTATTAGTCTCCTACTCTCTAGTGTTGTCAAAACCACATTCTATCCACAGTCCTCGTCACCAACAAACACATATCAGATGCTGAATTAGGATTGACAGGATAAGTAATATTTAGGAGAGATCGAATAGGAAGTAGGGGAGGTGGAGTTATTTTTATATATTTAAGAATCTATCCAGGCTTACGAAATCAAATTAGACAGGGAAGCAGAAGAAGTTGTTTGGTGCGATATAGTTATACACGAAATTCAACATTAACTATTGGATTAGTTTACCGAAGACCAAACATAAATGAAGAGGATAATACAAAAATACAAACCGCTACAATTGAAGTGAGTAAAGGGAAATGTATCATAATTGGAAATTTTAACCTACGGACACATACAATTGAAATCTCTAGAGAGTACTGGAGGTGAGGACTAACAGTTTCTATTTTTAACTCAGGATAGCTTCCTTACTCAGCACGTGCTAGAACCAACCAGGGGAGAAAATGCATTAGATATAATTTGTCTTCACAAAATAAATTAGTGGTCAATGTCAAAATACATGAGCCATTGGGTAACAGTGATCGTAATCAAATACATTGTGACGTCAAAGTAAAATCAGAAAGTACAAATAAAAAACATACAGGAGAAACTTCCACAAAGGTAACTATACAGATATGTGGAAATAATAATGCTGAGGAATAAGACCGCAATTGAATGTTGAAACATTCTAAAATGTGAAAGTGAGAGTATCGTTGATCAACTTGTTCCCTTGAAAAAACAAGTTCATCGCCAGCAAGTTCGTAAGAAACTTAGAGTTATTATATAAACTGTGATTTGATAGTGAAGACCTAAATGGTTACTTCAGTTCAGTGTTAACGAGACCCAGATGCTAAATCGGACTATATAGGGCAGTTAATTGTAACTCCAGAAATGGTAGCTAAGAAAATAAAGCAATACAGGATAATAGATCACCTGAAGTGGATGGAATTCCTAATGGAAACAGTAGAACAAGTTAGTATACCACTTGCAAGAGTGTTCAATCTGTCATTAAAAGAGGTAGTGGTTCTTTTTTAATGAAAAGTGTGAGGCGCCGTAGCGGACAAAAGGGTAATGAAACGGTAAAACCTGTTGAGTTATGCGAGAACCGTCGAGTTCTGCGAGAACCGTCGAGTTCTGCGAGAACCGTCCAGTTCTGCGAGAACCGTCCAGTTCTGCGAAATTGATCGAATGCTATAACCAGTAATGTAATAATCTACCAGTAATGTAATAAATTGACCGGTAATGTAATAAATCGACCGGTAATGTAATAAATCGACCGGTAATGTAATAATCGACCGGTAATGTAATAATCGACCGGTAATCTAATAATCGACCGGTAATGTAATAAATCGACCAGTAATGTAATAAAAAATGATGATGATAATCATTATGATGATGATGATGTTAATAATGATGATGCAGAAAGTGATGATCGAGTGTTCCAACCAGTAATGTAATAATCGACCGGTAATGTAATAATCGACCAGTAATGTAATAAATCGACCAGTAATGTAATAATCGACCAGTAATGTAATCGACCAGTAATGTAATAAATCGACCGGTAATGTAATAATTGACCGGTAATGTAATAAAAAATTATGATGATAATCATTATGATGATGACGATGTTAATAATGATGATGCAGAAAGTGATGATGAGGGTGATAAACGAATATGATTATGATGACAATTAAGGGGCGATCTTAGTGACGATGATAATGATGATGATGATTATGACCATAGTGAAGATGATAATGATAATGATGATAATGATGATGATGATAATGATGATAACGATGATGATGAGGGCGATAAATGGATATGATGATGAGAGGAAGAAGGTTAAGACAATTAAGCGGTCTTAGTGATGATGATGATGATGATGACGAAGATGATGACAATGAGGGTGATCATTATTACGATTATGAGGACGAAGATAATGACACCTTCAGCATCATTATCCTGCTCCTCCTCCTCACCGTCATCGTCATCCTCATGTTCACCCTTATAATTGTTAGCCATGCTGACACCCACTCGACGTTCACACACGTATGATTAACACAGGAATCTCAGAACGAGTGAGCCGCATGTTTTCTGGGAGGACATTTGTGACGATCCTTTACCTTTTTTTAGAAGACCCATTCATTTTATGAGATGACCCCATAATTTATTTAACTTTTTTCGAGATTACCACTTGATATGATGAGATGACCCCGTAATGTTTTGAGATGATCAGCTAGTTAATCATTAAATGACCCTTAATGATACCTTTTTAAATCATCCTTCAACTTGTTATTGATAAAATCCCTTAATTTTAGTCATATTTTAAAATACTTTGTATCCTTTAATTAAATTTTTTAGGTAACCCCTTAATTGTTACAGCTGGTCCCTTATTTTATTATTTTTGTGGTTAAACTTAAGTTTCTAATATAATATCACATTGCATTTTGAGATTTCCCCTAACTTGTTTGACATGACCCCTTAATTTGATCAAATGATGATCAGTTATTAAGCATTTTTAATGATCCCTTAAATAATTGGGTGTTGATTGCCTCTCTCATGTGTTGAGGTGACCTTTTCTAATGGACCCCCCTTCTTCCTCACCACTCTGTCTGACTCGGTCCTACTGTTTATCAACATGTAGATACTGCCGTGCGTTACCTGGGAGGTTATATGAACGGCATTCCATATGTCCTCCCAGAAAACATGCGGCTCACTCGTTCTGAGATTCCTATGTTAATCATACGTTTGTGAACGTCGAGTGGGTGTCAGCATGGCTAGCCGTTATAACGGGGAACATGAGGATGATGATGACGATGATGAGGAGGATGATGAGGCTGAAGATGTCATTGTCTTCGTCCTCATAATCCTAATAATGATCACCCTCATTGTCCTCATCTTCGTCATCATCATCATCATCATCATCATCATCATCACTAAGACCGCTTAATTGTCTTAATCTTCTTCCTCTCATCATCATATCCATTTATCGCCCTCATCATAATCGTTATCATCATCATCTTCTTCCTCATCATCATCATAACCATTTATCACTTTCATCATCACCATCGTTATCATCATTATCATTATTACCGTCACTAAGATGACCCCTTAATTGTCATCATCATCATAATCGTTTATTACCCTCATCATCACCTTCTACATCATCAGTATTAACATCATCATCATCATCATCATAATGATAATCATCATAATTTTTATTACATTACTGGTCGATTATTACATTACCGGTCGATTTATTACATTACTGGTCGATTATTACATTACCGGTCGATTATTACATTACTGGCTGTAACAATCGAGTCTGATTATCACTGAAAATAGCTTTGTAGCGATGCGCAGCGAAGTAATGCTGCAAAAAGCAATGTTTTATGTTGTACTACCCAGATTAAAGTGGGTAAAAGTTACTATGCAAAAGTAATGTATAGTTCATGTTTATGAATCACTCAAAAAGTCAAAATGAATGGGGAAAAAATCCCGTCAATGTTACCAACGTGAATATGCTTAAAAACAAAACTGACTGTTAAGACGACAATGTCATGAGACGGCCTGCAGAATGCATAACGAATTCAGTGCAACATCGCATGTGGGCTGTCGTGGTTTAGCCGTAGATGGATTATTCCTCAGTTAGACGAATGTAGGGCATAGTAAATTTGGATATAGGAAGTTTTCAAAAATTCGTATCATCTGACATAAGTACATTTGAGCAGGGACATTGGCAGGTTTGCTGGTAGAATCTGTTGACAGTGCATCTGGATTTTTAGATTATTTTAATAGTCGGAAGGATTTTTGGCAATTTTTAACCACAAGACACGAGTGCGTAGTAATTCATGCAGAAATTGGTAAACATTGACGGGTATGGCACGTTCAACCATTTTAAAAGGGCTAGAAATATGTGATTTTTACTAAACTCGACCAACATGTCAGTGAGATGATGACAATGGCATTGAAGTAGTTTCAGAATTTTTGATGGTCCGTTTTCTTATAATCATGCAAAACGTTAACATGGTCAACAACAGGAAACGTAACAGTGGGCCGATCCCTAGAGCGTTCGTTTTACGTTTAGGGGGCCCCGGGTTCAATCCGCGGTATGTCCGATGTACAGTTTTCTCGTTTAATGTTATTATTATTATTGTTTAATTAATTATATTTAGTGCAATATTCGTGTTTGTTTAATGTTGCTGATTGGCAATGTGTGGTACTAAATAAACTACTAATTATTTCTAAGTATGGCTTAGTTCCAACTAAACAGGATATGACGTCACACAGCAAATAGGATGTGCAGCTAGAAACTATTTATCAACAAATTTAAATAGTTTTTGCAATGGATACTGTTGTATATTCACAGACACTACATATACCATACACGTGGCACATAACAGATCTTTATTTGCAAACGCATGTATTACTACTCAGGTAGTTCGCCACTGAATATGTATCACTACACATGTAGTCCACGACATAGACATGCATATTTAACATTTCCCTCCCGGAATAATTATGAAGAAGTCCTCAGTGCATTCACTATAGCTTCACTGGTCGTACTGTTTTGAATGACAACTTCTGGCCATTTTGAATAGGAGTCTACAACAATGAGAAGCATTTTCCCCTCCACAGAACCTGCATAGTCGATGTGTACGCGTTCACCTGGTCGTCGTGAAGAAGGTATCCATGGATGTACCGGTGCATTAGTAGGATTTCTCTGTACCAACTGACACGATTTACAAGCTTTCGTGCATGATTCAATATCTGCATCCATACCCGGCCACCAGACATATGAACGTGCGACACCCTTCAACACCAAGTCTCATGGGCAGTGGCAATTTGCCTCGCTGTCGGCAATGTCAGCGTTTCCTCGCGAAATAGTTTTTCTCGCAGACTGTCATCGTGACATCCATACACCAGTTGATCGCGCAAATTGTTCTCCTTTTCGATGCCGAAATTGCACGTCTTCGCCAAATTGCACAGTCGCGCCATGTACGACGCACTCGTTTCGTCGTACAACTGCTTGCACGAGCGGAATTTGTACCGATCAATCAATTCGTTCGTTCTCGGGGCGAAGTAGTTGTCAAAGCGCTCGAGAACTACTTTCACCATCGGTATGTGTTCGCCTTCGATGTCATAATCGAACGAATTGAATATCGTCAGTAGGGGAGAGTTGCCGGGATTGGACCAGTTCCTCAATCGGACCAGTGCTGTATATTCCATATTACTGTATACCGTGGCATCCGTTATAGATTATATCATTTATTAGTGGCATTTCGGTGACACTGTAAATTTCAACGAAATAGCAGTACTTTTTAAATATTTATCACAGAAAGTAGGTTTTCTATGTCACCGACATAATAATCAGGCCGTGATCAGTTATCAGTACAGCACCCTTTGTCATACTTACAGTTGAAAATGTGTATCCATCAAGAGTATAGCAGCCCAATGTATGTGGCGATAATAAAATTTTTTAAGTGGATGTCGTCTGCTTGTGATAACAACGCAATAGTTTTAACAAATGAAATTCCACGATTGGACCACTGCAGTTGCCACAATTGGACCAGTGGCCCACATAAGAGTATGCCATCATTAGTGTAATTATTCCAACACAGTTTATTGATTACCAGAAAGTATTATTACACAAGGGAGCTGTTATGGTGTGTATCAGTTAACAGAGACAAGACAGTACTCCAATATAAAATAGTCATTGCTTTATTTACGAGCACGCGACACACTACATCAGGTGACAGACTTCAGCCCAGGCGTGTGCAAATGATCTGCTCGATCACAACTAAATTATCACACTTCCTCCCCACTAAGGAAACAATATATTCAAAGTTCACAGCTGATAAAACAATCCATTAACTTTCAAAGTAATGTCCACATGTTCTTATGAAGAGTTCTTGGGGAATATACTGCGAATTATATAATCGACTAAACGACTTATTATTATCTAAACACTACGGAATTGGAGTGTAGACTGCCTCCAAATTCCCTGTGAGACCATAGCCGTTATTCTTATTGGCCATCGATGATTGATCTCATTGCTAAATTACTTCACTACATAGTCGGCTTGCCAAGCTAGTGCAAAGCGACGTCTGCCAGATTTTCTAGCGGGTGTAGTAGCGCCCATCGTGTCAGTACTGTGTGGCGACAGTCCCGATACTGCTTTCTCGCTAGTGCCTGTCACGTCATCATCACTCTCAATTGTACTCGGTGCTGGCGACATGCTTGGCAACACAGTCGCAGCATGTGCATTTGATGTCGCTGTAGGAACATCCAGCTCGATGCTCGGTAGCACTGAAATCGGTGCTTTGTAGCGTTCCTATACAGCAGTCTCAGCGTCTACCCGATTGCTACGAGTCGTAGAGACAACCGAACAGGTGTTCGCATGATGCGCACAAACATGATCGACGTGTCTCCGACACTCTCTGCCGTCCCCCAGGACCACTGTGTACGACACCGGACCTGTGACGTAACCAACTGTTCCAACCAACCACTTGAGCCCTGGGCCAAAATTCATGATATACACACTATCTCCAGCCTCAAAGTGTCGTTCTTGTGCCCTGCAGTCATTCGTCTCTTTCATCAGCTTCTGTTTCTTGTGAATCTTCCCCTGCAGACTCGGGTGTAGGAGGCCCAAACGAGATCTCATCTTCAGATTGTTGAGAATTTCCATTGGCGACTTGCCAGTTGTTGACTGCGGAATTCTACGATGGTCAAACAAAAATCTCTGCAATTTGACTTCCATGTTGTCTCCCGCTGTTTTGATGATGGCAGATTTTATGGTCTGTACTGCCCGTTCACCAAGACCATTGGATGCTGGATGGTACGGAGTTGAGGTTACATGGACAATTCCAAAACAAGTACTTCCGGCAGTCCGTGTTGCGCGAAGATCTCCCTCAGTTTATTCACTGTTGCCGTCGATGTTGTCAAACTCATGATGTGAGTCTCGATCCATTTGGAAGTTGCGTCAACTGCTACCAACAAAATCTTACCGAGAAACGGTCCAGCATAGTCAATATGGATGCAAGTCCACGGTTTTTCTAGCTACGCCCAAGGATGCAGTTGAGCAGCGGGTGGTGACTTGTGTCACACCTCTGAACCATCTTCTCCAGGTCTTTGTCCATTCCAGGCTACCAGACATAACTGCGTTCAAGGCCTTTCATTCTGTTGGTTCCTGGGTGTGCTAGGTGCAATTCTTGCATAACTTCTTGACGACACTGTGGGGGAATAACCACTCGTGTACCCCACAGTACACATCCATCTTGCACACTCAGCTCGTCTCTTCGGCATTTGTATGGTGCAAACTCTGCGTCATCTTCTCCAGCTGGCCAGGCGCGCATTAGGTATTCACGGACGTGAGCTAGTGTTGGATCGCGACCAGTGTATCGACTGATCTGCTCCGCACTCACTGGTGAGCAGTCCAGTTCCTCTATCAACAAAACATGTTCTTCTGGCTCGCTTTTCACGGTAACTGGCAGTGGCAGTCTACTGAGACAATCAGCATTGTTGTGACTTTTGCCAGCTTTGTAGTGAATGTTGTATTCATATCAACACAGCGTGACAACCCACAGTTGTATGCGTGGTGACGCCGTAGTTGGAACTTGCTTCAGTTCACCGAAAAGCGACACCAATGGCTTGTGATCCGTAATGATTTCAAACGACCGACCATACAGATGCTTGTGAAACTTCTTCTGTGCAAACATCACTGCTGCTCCCTCCTTATCGAGTTGTGAGAAGTTCTTTTCCGCAGCGTTCAGGGTTCTGGATGCAAATCCCACAGGTCGTTCAGTACCATCTTCCATGACGTGCGAGAGCACCACTCCGAGACCATAATTGGACGCATCGCACTGCAGCAGTAATCGC